>VWZS01008941.1:413136-444110 GCA_013397075.1 Rhabdornis inornatus | reverse complement strand
TCCCGGCTGCCCGTGCAGCGCCATTAGCTGCGTGCGACCCTTGCCCACCTCGGTCTCCCGCGGCGCGGCGGGGCTCCGCGGCGCCGCTGGCCTAGGTGCTGGCAGCGGGGCCGCAGGACGTGCCCGGGGCCGGGGGTCGTCTGCCCGTGTCACCCGTGACGAAAGGTCGCCGAACATGTGGGTCAGTGCGGCGCCTCCGGAGAAGGGGGTGGGGTGCGGGGCGTGCCGTGCCGTGCCTCCCGAACCGAGATCGGGAAGCCGGCGGCTGCATCCTTTGCTCGGTAAGGGTTTATTGTTATCCGAGGATGCATAACGTTGCATGATCTGCACGTCTTCTTGTCTCCCCCTTCCCCCTTCGTCGACTTCAATGGAGAAGAGCAAACAGAACTGAATCCCTTCGCTCTTGGAGAGCCATTGCGAGGGGACACGGGAAGGGATCGCATCCTTCCACTGGGCCACGCCATGCACATTTTTAACCAAAAGGTCCCAAGCCTTCAGGCTATGTAACCCAGCTCTTCCCTCCTACACACGTGCACATACCAAGAGGTCCCTTGATTTTTAAGCACAGGTATCTACAGGTAAATGCAGCATTCTGGGCACACTTTCTCCCCTTCAGGAAATTTTTTTTTCTGTGCAAACCACAGGTACAGCTCTATCAGTTACATGAGGATATATAATTCAATATTCCAAAAGAGCCTCTGAGAGCAAAACAGAGTTCGTTTGGCAGTACGTCTCTCTCCCAAGCTGGTCCACTCTATCCCTCCCAAGAGCATGCAGGCATCTGTGGGAAAAGGAGACCTCTGAAGACATCAGAATTGCACCACCAACGCCCCAGATGGAGGGACTGTGTCACCCCAGAGTAAATCTGAGGGACTATGTCACAGCCTGGTGCTGTGACACTTCTTGTCTCAGTGGGAAAGCCCTTTGTGAGTACTTGCAGGGAGCCATCTACTCCTGCAGCAGCAAACTTTAAACTACAGAATCCAGTTTCCACTTTGGGAATTAATTCCTGTATCTGGCCTATGTCTCTTAGCAGTCTCAAATGTCCTTACGACCTAGAGAAATCTCTTACGTGTCTACATGGCAAAGATCACTGCAATATTTCCCTTAAGATTCTTCAAGCTCACCTGGATCACTGTCTCTATAACATATCAAGACATGTATTGCCTCCATCTGCTGCCTTGCCCCTTTGCTCCGCACACCCACACTGCCGAAGACATCATTATCCTGTTAGCTGGGTAATTATTGATACGCCTTTTTTATAGATGTGTGTCTGAACTGCCAGTGTTAATTCTTGGTCTCTCTTCCCACAACGCTGTTGAAATAACGAACAAACATGCATTTAGTAACATCAACTCTCCATGCCAAAATGTGGTTAAGCTGTAGTACAAACTACAGGTGTTTGTTCCTATGCCTGGCAGCGTTTTTATGATCTGTGACATGGAATTTGGGTTACAAAAAAACCCCTGGTATAACTGAGCTGTTGCAAGTGGCATTCTCATATGACATTATATATATGTTTATATATGTATTTATAAATGTCATAAAGTTGTGTGGGCATAGATGAAAACAGAAAATAGTATCTATGCTATGTCAATGGGATAATGATAGCTGAAAATTCGCTTTGCCTGCAAATTGCAGTCCTTCAATACAGACCTTAATGGTGCAGATGTTTGACTTCTTGTATGATAGCAATTTTTGGTTGGTGGGATATATGATCATTCTTGATGGTGATAGCTCAGTGGACTTTAGGGACCTATTTATACAGTTAACTGAGTTTTTCTTGCCCTGGTGTTATGAAGGCGTGTGCTAAGGGGAATTGCACAACTATGATTCTGGTGTCTGTGGGAGTCAGATGTGAATGTAGTAATACTGCCTGATGCCTGCTTTGTGTGAAACTTTTACATTTACTTTTACAATTTGCTTTTGCTTTACTTTAGGAGGGGCTTATTCTCTTGTCAGTCCTAGAGGCTGGATTTAGTGAAGGTGGGATCCTTGAGTTTTATTTGCACTACTCCTCCTAAGGAATTCTGTTCAGAGCAATTCTTACTTGGCAGCCTAGATTTTTGGCTCCAGTCTTCTTGGAGTTATTGAGAGGATTCTTCAGACATATTTTGGGAAATCAGTGCTTTGAAGTACTAGGTCTGGGCTCTAGGATGTGGTTGGAAACTAAAATCCTAGCGTGAGCAGAGCTTTGTGTTCTCTTTTCCAAGTGTATCTGGTTAGATTTTTGCAGAATTAGTTCAGTATGCAGGCTCTGTATAGCCTTTCCAAGACCAGGTAGGTCCTAGAGAGAGGAGTCCTATTGGTTTTACCTTGGAATTTGCATGGAGCAGATTTTGAACTCAGAATTCAAGCGGTTTCAATTAGTGATAGAAAGCTCATAACCAGTCACATTTAGTTTATTCACCACACAAGGGCCAGTGGAGGATTGTGCCCTGAGCTTGCTCCGGGCCTTTTTCCATTCCAATTTTAAGCAAGCCACATGATTTCTTCATCTCCCGCAGGGATGTTTTACTATGATCTAGTTAGATGTCATAGTTTGCACATGTTTAGTGATGTGCAACTTTACATTTTCTTTCCTAAATATGAGTTTTCTGGTTATTTCTCCCTGGGGAAAAGTAATTGAGAGGGTCATAACAGAGCAGCTGCATATGTGATAATTTGAAAGAGAGTCATAGAGCATCTTTAAATTTTACAGAGGCCACCAGAATGGCAATGATCACATTATGATTTCCTAAGGTGTGAAGAAGCTGAAAAGTGATCTTAAAAGGCTAACCTGATATCCAATCACCTTCTCCACAGTCACATCTCAATGTCATACATGTGCTTTGTGTAACATGGAATGATGGCAAGTTACACAATGGGAACTGGAGGTGGCTTCTTCCTCTGGTAATGGCTACAAGTCATGTCTGTGTATTGGTGATACCCCATCATAGTTCCTAGAGAGCTGCCTAGAAACTCTCATCATAGCTGGGTCTCAGTTTCAGGGAATGTACAGGAGAATTTTCACTGAGGTTGCTGGACAGTTAAGGCTGTAAAATCCAGCTAGGAACTTGTAGATATTTGAGTGCCAAACAACTAAATGCCAAAGATCATCTTGATTGTTGTCAGTAGCGGAGTTACCCAGCTTTAGGGTTTCAGGTCTGCATAGGTGTCTGAATGCATTGCAAGTGTACCTTTGAGTACAGCTTAGACATCTCCTGACACTGGCTGTTCTGATTAGTGTAGCAAGGTTTCTCTTAATTCCTTGAATGTATTTAAATTAGTAGAAAGCTCAAGCCTGTTAAGATCAAGATTGCTGTCTCTTCTTTTCCAGTGATTTCTCTGATTTCTCTCACGTCTTTGCAGATAAGCCTGCAGCAAACATGTTTTGTGAATGTGATATAAAATGGTGGGAAAATATTCCAAGACATTACAAACGAACAGTACTTTTGGAGTGTGAGAGAAGAGAAACTAGAGTTGCTCACACTGTGTCAGGAAAAACTTTTTGACTGTGAGAAGTGTCAAGCACTGTAAGGGCTTTCCCAGAGAGGTTGTTCAGTATCCATTCTTTGAGGTTTTCAGGACCAAACTGGATAAAGCCCTGAGTAATCTGGTCTAACCTCATAGCTGACTCTGCTTTGAACTGGAGTTTGCACCTCAGGAGGCACCTTCCAACCCAATTATCCTGTGATCCTGTGCTTAGGATCTAAACCCTGCAGTGGTTGCCTCTCTGAGTCAGGTTGGACCCACTGCTTTAGGCTAGTTCTGCTAGAGGACCCCAGGTCTTCTACATGTCATTACTACGCTCCTACATGTTTCCCCCATCACTACTTTCCTTTAACTCCTGGGAGTGCCATGTGTCACAGAATTCTTCACCATGATGACCCCAGCTGTCAGCTGAAGTCCCCTCCGTGTGGTTTTGGTCTGGCAGTTTTGCAAGAAGCAGCCTGAGTGAGAGCGAGGCTGGTGCACCGAGCATCAGTCACTGACCATGCAGACTGGGAAAGGCAGTGCTCTTAATTGTTCAGTCTGTGGGTCAGGTGTGATCTGCCAAAGCCAGGTATCTGGCTTGCTGGGCTCTCCTTCACAAGGAATGGTCACTGTCCTGCCAGAGGCAGGAGTATGTACTTCATATGTTGCTTTCCCACTGGATGATCTATGCTAAGTGTAAATGAGTGGCTCATAGCACCCACAGCAGGAGAGATGGAGCCAAAGACCACCCACTCCTAATCTGGATTCAGCAGAGTGGGAGCAGGGTAGGAGGCTGACAGGAGAGGGGTAAAGCAGCTGGAGCAAGCAGTGAACATCCCCTGCATTTTTCTCCTTACTTATCCCCCCCACAGATCTCTAAGTGTGTGAAGTGAGATCTGGAATGGCAAATGTGGTCTGCACACTTGGAGCATGAAAAAGTGACACATTCACTCTGCATACATACCTCACACATATCAAATATGTATTAAGGTGTCCAGTTCCTCCCTCCTTCACCTTCAGGATCTGAATGAGTCAGTGAAAAGGAATAAAGAGAGGGAGAAGCCTCGGAAAGGAAATGGTAATGCAGAAGGAAACTGAGTCATGAAAGTAGGGATATTTTAATTTAGTTGCATGCACACAGGTGGAAGAGCAAGGAGCGCAGAGCTTCATGTAGAAACTGTAGGTGATGTGAGTAAAAGAGTGGGAATACATGAAAGGGGGCATCTGAGTATCTTGTTCCTTACTGACTTGAGACAGAGACAAACAAAACAGAGGGACAAAGGGATACCTTCCAATCAGATTGCTTTGTGGTTGGTCTCACTTCACTACTTGTATTTCTTCCCAGTCTGGCTTTTCCTTTTTGGAGCAGTTCTCAATCTGATCACTTTTAGAAACTCAAGTAAAGAGCTCAGGGATGAGAACTTGTTTCTGCCAGTAAGATTCTGAACAGAGACCATCTCCCAGACCTAGCAGCCAGTTGTCCGGAAGGATGTACAGATGATCTCCCCAGACCCCCCTCTCTCTTCAGGGTTTCTGATATATGAGTGAGTAGTTTCAAAGTTCTGGTGGGGAGAGGCTAGCAAAGAGCATGATTGCATAAGCCTGGCTTTATAAGGAAACAGTCCTTAAAAAATGCGTGCAAGGTAAGTGTGTCAGAAACAGTAACAGAAAAGTCTTTGGCGTGTTGCTGATGGACATAAGAACTTTTGTGTGTGTACAATGCACCAGATGTGATTTGAGAAACAGAACTGAAGTAGAGCATACTGACTTTGTGAACTCTTATGGACAGTAATATTGAAAGAATTATGAGAGAAATTACAAAGGAGTTGATGAAAAAATGGGAGTAATGAATTCATCGGCATGATAGGGCTGGGAGTCTTAATTCTATAGACTGATGTGTATTGAAGTAGAAGCAGTGAACTAATCAATACATGTTTTAGGCCTGCCTTCTTGGGGGGAAGTAGCAAAAATAATTTTAAGCTCATTTAATAAGGTTATGCTCTCCAACAGCAAACAACCATAATTTTAGACTGATACTTAAAACAACCAATTCAAGATAATTCACACTCATGAGTTTTTAAGTGCTTGGATAAAAAGTCAAAGCTTTGTTTTATAAGGTCTTGAAATACTGAAGAAGGTCTCAAGTGAAGAGCTGGGGTGTTAGCACAACTTTAAAGGTTTTGTGAGATGACCTATGTATTTAATTTTATCAATTCATTAAAATTTCCAATAAAATATTAGAAGATCAATATATCAGTGAGAATAGGCTTATACGAAACAGAGTCTGTCAAGCTAACTTAATTTCATGACTTTATGAGACTCCCTGCAGCCAAGTACTTCTCTGATAGAAGTACCTCTACCTACAATTGTGGTAATGGAGGTAAAATATGAGATTGGTAAAAGATACAACCTCTAATCAGCTAGCAATCAGGTTAGCACCACATGATTCTTAGTCAGTATATGAATACAGTACACTTTAAGTGCATCTAAATTCAATAGGTAGCAAAATAGTAACAAAGAAAGAATCATTGTTGAAAAACCTGTGGCTCTAATTTTGCCAAGTACCGTGTGATTTTAATATACTGCTCAAAATCCTGGGGGAGATCTAAAATACTGATAAACTTGGTAATATCTGGAACGACTGGAAGAACTGCTAAAAATGAAAGTAACAAATGAAAGGGATAAATCATTGATACAGAACAGTTTGATTCATTTTAAGTACTGACAGACAGTGTGTGTTTTAGCCTAACCAAGTATGAGTTCATATATCTAATGGCAGAGTGTGAATCGTATTTACAGGAGCAGAACTCTGTGTTAGAAAGCAGTCACACTAAATAAGCTTGTAGATACTGGAACTGGTAATCAGTAGTTCGACTGCTGCTACTGAGATACTGCAGCCAAGGAAGATGATGTGGTTCTTTGATTTTTAATATTGGATAGGAAGAGAGAAAAGCATATTTTATCTGCATTTGGCACTTGTGAAAAAATTATTTTTCATCTACTTTGTCTAATTCTATTATTATCACTTTGAGAAATACTGCAAAACTGAAGTATGACAAGAAAATAAACACAGAAGCGTGAATAAAAACTTACAGAAGTGACTTGATGACAGTCTTTAAGTGTTTGAAGAAAAAAACCACCTCAAAGTCATCTGACACTTCAACCTAGTAGAAAACTGTTAAAATGTGATAGAAGGATGGCAGATACATTCAGATTGGAAATGAGGCAAAAATCAAACAGTAAAAATACTGAACTATTGGAGTAATTTACTGAGAGTTGTATCGAGCCCTCTGTCACGTGAACACAGTAAAATCAAGATTTGAAAAATGCTCTACTTCAAGCACAGTAACAGAAAGTATAATTAACAAAGGGAATACATTTAGCCTCTCCTACTTTAAGGAGGTCAGATTAGATGATCAGGATGTTTCTCTGTGAGTTTAAGCTATACGTTCCCAAGTCCAGACTTTTAAATGAAACATAATTTTTATATCCTGGAATGAATGTGGTTGTATTTGCAGGTGCTGATCAGACATGGCTCATGGGGAAAGTTTCAGTTCAAAATTTCTAAACTGCACTGGAGAAAATAGTGTGGTGACCCAAATTATGAGCATATAGATTGACAACCCACATGGGAAAAAGAGTTTTATGGTTTATAGTACTGGCCATTTACGTTCAATGGCCAGGATGGTGACAGAAAGCTGTGACAGCCAGAGGAAGATCAAAGAGGCTGTGAAGGCAGGAAGCTCGGCAGGCTGCAGATTAAATGTTTACTTCAGGAGCTATTCAAAGAGCCTGTACAAGGCAAATAACTTGCCTTTTGCAATGATTAGGAGGACTTAGTTCATGGTGTTACTACTAAAGAGGCTTCAGGTGACTCAGAGAGATTAAGACCATAGCAGAAAATCACCACCCTCCCCCCCCAGCCTCAAAAACCCAACGATTTGTGGAAGAAGTTGTGCAGTTTTATCCTGTGGAACTTTCCCTTGTTGGAGAGGCATCAGATCAGCTTCAAATCAAAGCCTCAGTGAGGTTGTAGAGCAGGTAGGCAAAAAAATGGTCAGATGATATTCATGCAAGACTTCTGGAGAAGTTTGAGGCGGAAAGAGCCGAACTGCAGATTGTTATCTGTAATGCTTTCCAGTTGCTTTGGTACAAGAAGATTGGAAGGTAGATAATGTGATGCCAGTTTTTTTAATTATTTGAGATCTGGAAAACTACAAGCTAGTAAACAAGATATGCCTAGGAGGCAAGCTAATAAACATTACTCTGAAGAACAGAATTAGTGTATGCATGGACAGATAAGATGTACTGAGAAAGAGTTAACCTTACTGTTGTTAGTGGATATCACAATATATAAGTCTTAGAAGGGGTCAACAAGCAATATTGACAAAGGAGGTCCAGTGGCAATAGTCCACTTGGATTTGCAAAGCACGTCTGTAAAGATCACTCACCCCAGGCTATTAAAAGACATGAATCTGCTGTTGAATCAGAGAAGTTCTTTAAGTAGCTGGGTAAAGATAGGAAACAAGGATTAGCAGAAATGTCAGTTTTTCACAGGGATATTTTTTCAGATTTGTGCATGTCCATAAATGACATGAAAAAGTGGGAGGGGTACATAATGAGGTAACAAAGAATGATTATAAAGTAATCATTTGGGGGAGCAGGCAAAAAACTGCATGGAGTGATTTGAAAAAGGATTTCAGAATATCGAATTACTAGGTCATTTGATTTCACAATATCGAATGACATAAATTATGGGTGAAATTTGATGTGGATAAATGTAAAATGATGCATACAGGCAAAGCAATTCTAGAGTTACATTTGCAATGATGGAGGTTCTGAGTTTACTATTACCATGCAGGAATGAGATCTTGCAGTTAAAATGTGTGGCTTAATGCTTAGTACCACTAAAAATGCCAATGAAATGTTAGCAGTTAGGAAAAGAATAAGAGAAAAAAATGATAAACAGCAGTATACTATGCATCTATCCAAATGGTTCCCTTATTTTGATATTTTATAATGTGTTGATCCTAATGGTCTATTCCCATTTCAGAAAGGCCATAATCAAATTGGAAAAGGTTCAGAAAAGGGCAGCAAAGACAATCAAAGATATCATATGGCTAATATGAAAGGAGCCATTTAAATAGAGGTTTCTCAAGTATGGAAATGAGATGATTAAGGATATGACAGATGCCTATAAAATCATGAATTTTCTCTGGGATAGGAACAGCATGGAGAAAATGATGAGGGAAGACTTGTTTCATTATCAATTTTAAAACAGAGTCTAAACATCAAGTGAAACTAGCGAGTGGCGAGTTTAAAGCAAGTAAAAGTCAGCACTTCCTCGTGTAACACAGAATTCAGTTGTGGAAGTACTTGACACAGGATGCTATGGGTACTATTTTATTTTAGAAGTGAACAGATGAGTCCTTTAAAGATGACTAAATACAGAGGCAATGTCTGTCTTGGGGTCTGCTTGAGGTGTAAATTGTGACAGGTTAGGACAAATATTCTGGGAAAATATTACTGCTGTTTCCCATGTTTGAATTGTTCCCTGTCTTTCTTACACATCTACTCCCACTTTAAGGACAAGCTGATACCCGTCCCAAACAAATACTAAATACCTCCTTTCCCACCACTTCCCGAAAGAAGAAGAGAATGAAGAAAAGAAACCAGAGAGGAAAAAAAACCCCAATAACTGAGGTGTGGGGTATGGGGAAAAGAAAGCAATAAAAAAAGAGAACAGGCTAAAACCTGGAAAACAGGGAACCAAGGGGGAGTAGTGAGCAGAGCACCCCTGTATTTCCATGATATCCAGGAACTGGTAGATGCTGCCTAGTGATGCCCTGCCCAGAACACAGGGATAGAAATAGCACTGTTAGTTGCTGGGATCTTGGGAATTCCTCCTCCTGGAGCTGGACATATCCAGCTTGGTAAGAAACAGGATAGTTGATAAAAGAGGACCGAGAATTTGGTGGGTCTTGGGATAGAAACTGTACAAGTAAAGATGTGAGAAGTGCAGCCAGAATCAAAGTAATAAGTTCAGGAGGAGACAGAAGTTGGCGTCTGTGGTGTGCCTTTTCCAGTCTCCCTCTGACTGCAGGAAAGGCATGATTTGGGGAGTCCTCTAAAGAAACTTGTGCCTTCTGCTTCATGAAGGATTTTTCCAGCTGATGTTCCCAATGGTACATTGAATTAGTTCAAAGTAGAAACTGGCCACCAGGGTTCTTCGTTGTCTTCTGACAATGAGTGGTCCTACAACCATGCCATGGGTCTAAGGGGTTGTTAATCCTGTGTTTGGGTTTAAGGTGGAGGTTGAACAAATTATGTGTGTGCCTGGCAGAGAGTGATGACTGTTCCCTTGACTTGGGGTAGCCCTTGGAGATCAGAGGGGGCTCTTGAACCGTAAGTACCCCCTGTATAGGTGTGGATGCCCTCAGGGGCAGAGTGGAAAATTGTGGGGTGGGGCTGGGGGTCCGTGTGATGGTGTTTGTGATGGTGAGATGTGGCCTCACCCAAGCAGGTGCAGGGCTGGGCATTCAGCGCCTACAGCTCTGCCTGGTGAGCTCAGCCCCTGCAGTCTCAGTGCCAACAGGTCTTTGTCTTTTTCCCTAGTTGCTTAGGGCGCTGTGGAGCTCTGTCTGGTGGGGTTGCCTGAAACCCTGGTGGTGGCTTTCTAGGATTGGGAACATTTTCTCTTACCCGATACCTGCTGGAAATACAATACAGCAGAGAGGAAATAGACCAGGAGTTTCCTGGAGTGTGTGTAAGAATTTCCTGACACAGCTGGTGAGTGAGCCAACTAGGGAAGGCACCTGCTGGACCTGTTGTTTGTGGACAGAGAAAGACTTGTGGGTGATGTGGTGGTTGGAGGCTGTCTTGGGCATAGCCATCACAAATGAGAGTGTTTTTGATTCTCAGAGCAGTAAGAAGGGGAATCAGCAGAACTGCCACCTTGGACTTAAACAGGTCAGACTTTGGGTTGTTTAGGAGGCTGTTTCACAGAGTCCCTTGAGAGGCAGTCCTGAAGGGCGGAGGTGTCCGGGAAGGCTGGACATTGTTCAAGAGGGTATCCTAAAGGTGAAGAAGCTGGTGAGGAAAAAGACCAGCCTGGCTGAACAGAGAGCTTAGTCTGAAACTCAGGAAATAAGAGTGTTTCACCTTTGAAAGAAGGGGCAGGCCATTCTGGAAGACTACAAGGATGTTGTGAGGTTGTGCAGAGAGAAAATTAGAAAGGCCAAAGACCAACCAGAATTTAGTCTGACCACTGCCATAAAAGGCAATAAAAATGTTTCTATAAATGCATAAGCAGCCAAAGGAAGGCTAAGGAGAATCGTCATGCTTTACTGGATGTGGAGGAAAATATAGTGATAAAGAATGAGAAGGCAGAGGTATAGATGTTGGTTTTTGGAGGGGAGTGGTGACAGGGAGTCAGCAGCCTCAGTGCCTCCTGTCTGGCTCTGACCACTGTTGCTGTCCCAAAACCAGATGCTTTGTGAGGACTGTGACATCAGTGATGGCTGTGGTGTGTGATGGCTGTGGTGGAGAAAGGTGTAGCCACCTAGTTGTAAACCCTGGGTGATACCCCACAGCTGAGGCAGGGCAGGTGAGGAAAGTGAAGCCTGAAACTCACAGGCTGGCGCTGCCCCCATGTGCTGGTGTTTGGAGCAGGCTCTTGTTTTGTCCATTCCACGAAGGGGGACCAGGAGCATCCCTGAGGTGAGAAAGATGCATTGTGATGTTCTGGTTGACTCTTGAGGAGCACTGAGGGTGGTTCTTCTTCCCCACTGTTAAGGATGAAACTACAGCACGAAGATGGCACATCTATAGTAGTATTCCTGTGCTCCAGGACAGTGCCCATGTGACGTGCTGGCTACAGAGGGATTAAAATTTAAACACGTATGGAGAGCAGCGTATGAAATTGCCTGCTGCGTATTACTTATGTGACACTGGCTACAGGCCAGCCAGAGAGGGATGCTACCTTGGTTCATATTGACATTTTCATACTTAACAGTGCTGAGTGAGGCCCCTGGGGACACATCCTCTGCATTTCAGAGAAGCAGTGAAGAATGGGGATAAACCTGTCGCTGCTGTTCATGCTGGCTGATACTTGTTCTACAAATGAGACAGTGCTCTGAGGTTTGGGTTTTTTGGAGTTTGTGTTAATTGGATGTGTTTCGTTTTGCAGTACCTCCTTAGCCCAAATGATAGCTTCTCAGAGCACAGCTGCTTGCGTCTAGCATTAGGCTTTCTGCTCATCTTCTACTTAAAGATATGCAGTAGCCTTTAGTATTGGTTTGACAATCTTTCCAGTCAAGAAGAAAAATGTAGGTTTTAGGGCTTTGTTCATTAATTCTATCTCCTAAACAGCTCTGAAAAGGGACCTACCTGCAGGGAGAGGTAGAATGGTCTGGAAAAGTACTCAAATTATCCAAATTCAAAGCAAAGATCCAGAGAACTGCCCATCTGATTCCTAATCTTACAGACACTTACAGGAGGCACCTGTAGGTGTTTCCATTTTATATCAGAAATTTGAAAGACATCTGTTTTTGGAGACTAAGACATTTCTGTGCCTTGATGAGCACCAAACTGTTCAGCTCTGTCTCCTCCACAAAAACAGGTGTTTTTTTCTGTTTCTCTTCTAAAATTGACCCTGTTGGTAGGTACCATCAGCAGGTAACTAAGTTTTATGCTTCCTTATGCAGTACAAGCTAGAATTCTTACAGAGTTAGGTGAATAACTTGGGTTGATGGATTTCTCAGCTTAACCTGAGATAATTTGAGTGCTTCCTTCAGAGGTTCACCTCAGGGAGAGCTCCAGTTACAGAGGTTTATTCCTTTCCTTGATGACCTTTTGGATAGCTTTGATTGGCTCTATGTAAAGCAGGCAGGGAGGGAGAAAGTTTCTATGGTTATTCTAGCCACCCATCTGTCAGTCCTTCCCAGTAGCATCAACTGCTTTAATTTCAACCACATTTGACATGACATGATGATGTTATGTTTGACAAAGATACACACTCCCACGAGTATCATGAAAATTGGTATCAGGGAAAGAACAATTTAAAGACTGATTGTAATTACTGCAATTACATTTGTTGTTTTCTTAGTTGTTCGGGGGGAGAAAAAGGGGATGGAAAAGAATAATTGAACCATTTACTCTAAATATTCATCTTTACCAACATTAGCGTTGGCTACCAATATCAAATGACAAGGTTTCTACTCTCTGCTGGAAAGTAACATTTGAGAAACAGAAGAAAGTGTGCTGACAGGGGATAATAGCAGTGCTGGAAAGTCATTGCTTTATTAAAATGTTGCCTGTGTTAATTAGCATGACACATCAGAAAGCAAATAATACAAATACTTATTTGGTATATGGTGTGGATCTTCAGCAGCATGATATTTGGAAGGGAAAAACAAAATTTAAGACTCTCAAACTCTGTTCATCTATTTGGTGCGTCACAAAATAGAGAAGACAAATTGGAGATGATGTTTAACATCCAGCACAGAAGTTGCAACACAATAGATTATTAAAGGCTATAGATGCAGATTAAAGTCATAGATGCAGAAACCAGATTCAAACATGGACCTTGGTAAATGAACAAAATGCAGGCACAGGTACGAAATATAGAATCAATTAATGCACAGTGGAAACAGCAGTCGAGAAAATGTCAAGAGGAGACCCTAGGAGAATGGAGTTGTTTAGATTAAGTTTTGAGTAATTCAAAACAAGGTGATTTTTTTTATGATGACAGGAATGTAAAGAAACTGAAAATATGTGCAACTAAGAAACTCAGTGTCTCCATGGTAAATCAAGGTATATGGCAAAACGAGCTACAGAAATAGTAAAAAAGTAGTAATAACAGATCAGCAAGGTGAGGTGCAGTCATCCAGATTTTTTTTTTCCAGTGCATTCATCAAAATGGTCATTTTGCTTGGGAATGCTTACTACACACATTCCCTAATTCTTGAGAGTCCAGTTACGATGCTCAAAAAACCCAAAATAAATCAAGAAGTGGGGAAAATAATATTTTCTTTCCCCCACGTTTTTTCGTCTTTAAAAGACGAAAGGTCTTAGATTTGATTTAAAAATAAATCTTGACTTTTACCTTAATAGTACTGTAAGTGAAGGAGGGATGGTATTTCCCCCCAAAGACTTCAATGACTTGAATTGAAATGTTACATCAGTTGTAATGGAGACATCTTTTCCTTGAGAGTGTTTTTGCAGACTGTGTTTTTATCTAATTTGTGTTAAAAAATACAAAGCAGCCATGATCTGAAATAATGTGGCTTAATGTATTTCGACAGCTTTCATTTTCCTTCTCTGTTTCATGTAATCAGCTTCCTACTTTTTCTTCAGCCATCCACTGAATCTTCCAAAACAAGGATAAAATCTATGATGTTAAAAAGCCCCAAACCAAATAATAAATTTTTAAATAAAATGAAGACATCTTTCAAAAGTTCAGTGAAAATGAATCCCCTCTATATCCTTTCTATACATACCGTACAGAAACAATGACAAGGAAATCAGAAACCCCGTAATCTTTCAACTTTCATCACTTCATTTCAGAACATCGAAATGAGAAATTTGATGGCATGTTTGTAAAAATTCCACTTTAAAATTGGCTTTGTGACCCACTAATTTTAAAATTCTTATCAGCTCTATATGGAGAAGAGCAAATACTATTCTGTAAGAGGTGACTGATCATAGAATTACAAATGGAATAGTCATGATGATTAGCAGAAGCTGGAATAGAAGATGGATGAGAGAAATTATACTGGAGAAGAAACTTACCATTACAAAAGAAAAAAAAACTCTGTACTAATTGCAGGGAGAAAGAGGTTGACAAGAAACTGGATAAAAAGAATACTAATTTACAAAGTACTGCTTTCAGTTTCTCTTTTCCTACTTCACTCTCCATACTTTTTTTCTGATTTTCCATGTTTCTTTCCTTCCATCTGTGAAAGCAGAACTTGTTTTTTCATGTCTTGGTCTAACATGGGTTAATGTTGCTCTTGCTATTTCTAATAGGAGAGGAAAAAAACCACTAACCTTTATCAAACTTTCAATAAGGGAAAGTAATGTTGCCCCAGGCCTAATATCAGTTAGAATACAGACATTTTCTTTTCAAACAGTGTGTGATGCTGTAACTTTTCAGCAGGTATGACTGCATTTAAAACCATTTAACAGATGTTAAAGTTATTTTCTCTCAATATATTTCTCTCTTAGTACCTGTGAAACTGTTTAGACCAAGAATTTATTTTCAAAAATCATTTAGTCTTTATAGACCATGCAAAATCACATACTACTCATTCTTTTCCCCTGAACTAAGTCGATGAGCTGTTTCAACTTGAAAGAAACGGTAGTAAATAAACTCTGTAGGTCTTTAATTCTGCTATTACAGAACAGGTGTGGACTTTGAGACTAATAATTGTTTGATGTTCTTTAACCATTTGATGCTACTATCTACCAGAACAGTATTAATATTCAGCCTGGACAAGAGAAAGCTCCTGGGAGACTTTATAGCACCTTCCAGTACAAAAAGGGGGCCTGAAAGCTGGAGAGGGACAAGGGCATGGAGGGATAGTGCATGGGGAAGTGGCTTCAGAATGGAGCAGGGTTGGTTTAAATTAGATAGTAAGAAGAAATTCTTTACTGTGAGGGTGGTGAGGCACTGGCACAGGTTGCCCAGAGAAGCTGCCCGGAGATGCCCCATCCCTGGCAGTGTTCCAGGCCAGGTTGGATGGAGCTCTGAGCAACCTGCTCTAGTGAAAGGCGTCCTTGTCTGTGGCACGAGGGTGAAGCTAGATGATTTTTAAGATCCCTTCCAATCCAAACCATTGTGTAGTTCTGTGAATATTTTCCAGATTCTAACGCTTCAAGAAAACCATCAGTGAGTTTGCGGCATTGAGAGCAAAGGCTGAGTGTTGTTTGCTGAACTTTGGGGCTGTCAAGTCACATGTGCTGAGCAAGAGACTCCTCTTTCTTTGACTGGGGCAGAGGTGTCTGCATGCTCTGAATGGTGCTGCAGCTGCTTGCAGTGTGTGCCAGGGTGCCTCTAGACTTATAGAAGGGCCACAGCATTATGCTCAGAATGAGCTGAGAGTGCGGGAAAAAGACCTTGGGTAAATGGAGATAAAACAGGCGTGACACTGTTACCTGCACTGAGGGGTTCTGTACAGCTGCCTTCCACTCTGGAGAGGTGGCGTCTCTCCTGCCTCTCCAGCATCCCTGCCTTGTTCAGCTCTGTGCAGGAATGCCCCAGCTCTCCCCTTCTAGTGTGAAGGGTTGCAGATGGAGGGAAAGGAGCACAGACAGGAAAAAGCAGCTGGCTCCCAGTATGCACGAGCAGGCTCCTGCTCTTCTCTTTGCACCAGTTTCATCCTCTCACTGACCTCTGTTGGACCCTCAGTTCATCCTGATCACAGTCAACCCCTCCACTCCTTCCTTTCTAGATCTGCACTTCCTGATAGTGCTCCTCCCTCCTTCCCTTTACCCCTTCCCTGTTTAAGGGGACTGAGTACAAGTACATTCTGTTCTAAGCCAGACCTTACAGCTGATGTGTCTGGGACTGTCAGCTGGGCTTTCACAGCTCTGCCTGGAACTTCCCTTTGCCAGAGAGCCTTCTAGCACTAGAAGGTTTACTTGGACCCCAGATAGAAGAGGTTCCCAGCCATGGTGGCAATAGACAACTCACAAGTGGCCTATTAAGCCTTGCTCCTCTTGCTTGAGTACAGAAATCCCCAGATGGCTCTCTCTTGCTTTGCTGGGCTCAGGGTTGCCAGTCTAGTCAGTGGCAGAGCAGTCACAAGAGCTCGGTGAGGGCCAATACATGCATGTTCTTGTCAGGAACATCAGTTCAGAGGGTCATAGCCCTGAAAGGTGTTGTTTGTCATGCTTATCATAGCTATGTCCTGCTTTCTCCTGAGGTCTGGCTGTGTCTGACCTCTGTGCTCACCTTTGTAGCATGCAGTACAGGAATCCTTTTTCTTTTCAGTTCCCTGAGTTGCAAAGAACTGCAACTCAGAGAACAGCAGCTTTACTCAGCCTAATTAGGAGCACCTGGGGGATGCTATTAAAGCACTTGGTTCTAGTGATCCTGATGAACAAAAACGTACTTTGGATGTGAATGAAAAAATATCCTTTGGTTCTCTCCGAAATGGATCGTCCTGCACAGCAGAAATTTGAGATGTGAAGGTCTGGTGGACACTACAATATGCAAATAGCGTTGTCTTTCTGATGGGTTTCATATTGCCATGTTTAGCCTTTTTAGGGGACAAAATCAGGTTTTTTTGATTTTGAATTCTAGCTGATGAATGCCTTAAGGGTTTCCCACCCTTAAGTGCCTCCAAGGCTCCTGCAGCCCTGTGTGGGGTGGAGTGCAGCATCTCTCTCCTGTCAGAAGATTTGTACTAGAGAAGTGCAGTGATGAGCACTCTATAAATGTGCCAGGGCTGCTGGAATGAGCAAGGGGCTTTGCATATGTCTGTGGAGGAGAAATTTGCTATAAAGAAAAGAAAAAAAAGGTAGAAGATCATGAAAGTAGAACCATTCACATTCAATCCAAACAGACTAGACCTTGCTGAATTGATCCCAGGAGCAGATGATCATTTTGACAGCTACATTTCTTGACAGATTCTAGGAGGCTCAGGTTTAAGAACAGTACAGTTGTTCCTCCGTGACACGGGAGCAAATAACTTCAACCAGAGTTTGAGGATGGCACACAAACTGAAGAGACACTAAATTGCTGACTGCACAGAGCAGTTGTGGTTGCTTGGCTGACTACTTACATGTGCTTCTTAGCATTTAGTTTCACTTTTTAAATTCAATAATATTTAATTTTTTAATCTTAATAAAATTTTATCATTTGTATTTTATGTTACTGATATTTAAAATCTGAAATGTAATGGCAGGTATTAAAAGGGTCTTTTATCTTGCTGAGGATGGCAAAGCAAAGGCTCCAGCAGCTCTAAGCTGATGTCCAACCAATTCAAACCATAACAGTGAAATGCCTTTTTAAGGGAGGATGGTTTAATATTGAAAGAGGATATTAAAGGAATTGGTTCTTTCCCAGTCACACATCATGACTGGATGACTGGATGAATCTGTACTTTAGCCAAGCATACATCATGCTTGAGAAAAACACAAGTGACTAGTCTTCATATGGAAATAGCTGTGAGAAATGTAATAGTTGATAAGGTACAAGTGGTCTGATTAAAAATGGAATATCTGATTTAAGTCTGTTGTGGCCTTAAACTCTATGATTCTCCTGCTTGTTTAGCTGAGTTGGCTTAAGACTGATAGAACAAATTGTAGTGGCATTCAGAAGCCTGACCAGATGTGTTCCCACAGGAAACGAGGTGATTGCAGTAGACTGGAAGGGACTGAAAGATGTGGACCAAATCAATATGGACAGCACGAGTTCACTGCATGGCAGCAGTTTCCATCGACCTTCCACTGAGGTGAGTGCCTGGCCCAGAGCTCCTTGGCCAAGGGGATGAGAAAGTTTGAGTTCTGAGTTCAGAAATGGGTGTTGTGCATCACTGAGGCATCATCTGTGAGGGGACCGGAATGCCAGTGAGCTCCTGAGGATCATACCTGGGTAGTTTGGCTTGCTCTGAATAGAACTGAGTCATTCCCTTCACAAGATCCATAGTGAGTAAGAATTTGCAAATGAAAGTGCTTCTTAACTAGTCACGATGGGGGTGGAACGAAACATGAGAAAAACAGTGACAGTTCTGACAAGCCTGTAGGTCCGCAGTCCTTGAATAAGGGGTTCACATTGGAATGTCCAGCCCTGTGTCTGTCCCAGCTCCTGCAGCACAGCCACGAAATCTTACGAAGAAACACATTTGTCTGCATTTTGAATTTTAGAGATGTATTCACTAGTAACTCACAATTGACTTACCATGCAATACTTTAAGGGCTGGTTCATTGAATTATTGCAGCTTCTGCATTCTTAGATACCTGAATTTTCAGCTTTGTAAGGTTCTGAGTATGCAATGATGATTAATAGATAGATAAAATCTATTTTAAATGCATAATAGTTGAAGAATCACAAATAAGCTTAACAAATAACATACAGTTTGTAAAACCTTGAAAAATGTTAATAGGTGTATATACATAGGTATTTTTATTTTGTTTGTGTACCTTGCTGGCTTGGAAAGTAACTTCAAGACACTTAGGGTTTCATGGCAGAAATTGTTGGGCCGAATCTTGTATGGAGAATTCAGTCAAATCAAAGCAGATCTAAAAGTCAGTGAGCATAAACCACACCTCAGTGAACATTTTGATTTATATGAATGGATACCATAGGTGTAACGTGAGTCATCTAAATTTGCCTGAGCGTCTCCATCCCCAGACCCAAGATGTTGAGATGTGAGTCCTCCCAGTGGAAGGAAACACACTCTGAATTGGTACTGTGATGGCTGATGTGGGAAATGTTTCTGGTGTGCAAGGGACGAGTGAGTCAGAATGGACAAACCAAAACACTGCAGGAGAAAACAATTTCAGCAGAATTGAGTTGCTTGCTGTAAGACACTCAAAATACGGAGGTGGTGTAGCTCCTCCTTGTGTTAGCCTCAAAGTGGTGCAACCCACACTTAGGAGAGCCTTGGGAAGAGGTGCTTTTCTCTTTCCTACTCCATCCGCCGTTCACTATTTCACCTTCAAACACTGTGACGCCTACAGGCACCATACTCACTAGCAGGGAATGAAACCATCTTGAAAGACATAAGTTTTTTATGACATACCAGATAAAGTAGCACCTGTTGATTATGGCAAACTACTGGAGTTGCATGGCTGCTTGCAAGTTGTTTGTTACACTGATATGGTGCCTTTATTTGCTTTCTTTAGCAAACACGGACAGATTTCTCCTGGGATGGTATCAATGTGAGTATGCACTGCATCATTTTTCAAATGTCTAGTCGTAGGAAGACCAAGATTTGTCTGACATTGGATGCAGTGGAGGCTGGAATGGGAACATGACTGAAAGTCCTTAGTGCTGCTGAAATTCTGGGAGTTGTCTGTGATTCAGAGGATGGTGATAGATGTTTGTTTGCTTCTGAGTCTTTTGCTGTCTGGCAGGTATTTCGATCTGTAGGTGGCTATTGAATTGTTTTCATCCTTTTGGGGACAAATGTGTGCCATTTCATATGTTCTGTTCTTGAGATTTCTGGGCACTGCTACATAAGAAAGGTGTCTGTTCAGCATATTTTAAAAAACAGTAGTCCTTGATTAGAGCATCATTTGATCTTCTCCAGGAATTTGGGAGAAATGTCTCCCTCATTTTCAGTTGCACACAGAAGTAACAGAATTCTTTGCCTTCTAGGGTAGATGGTGAGAACCAGTTAACTTCAGTTAAAAAGCAGATGAGAAACAAGCAAACATTTTAATTACACATGTTCCTTTTGCTCTTAATACCTGTGCCATGAAAAATTTTTTTTTTTTTCTTTTTCACTAATGCATCCTGAGAAAGGAATAATACATATTTGTTCTACTGGACTTTTTAAAAGGGTACTTATAAAATATTTTCACACAAGTTGACATTATAGTTTTGTAACTTGGAAGGCCAGGATTAGAAGCTCCATTTTGAGTAGTATAAGTATTTTCAAATTCCAGACTCTTTGAAAACTTTAAAAATACCTCTAGCTTTCTTCTTTACTGTGATTTGAAAGCACCTGGGACACTGAATATAATTTTTAACTAATTCTCATTATGCTGATACTTCTTGCATTGTGGCACTTATGGCTTGGGATCTTTTGCCTAGGATCAATTACAGAAACAAATTGTGTTGGAAAATAATGGTGCATGCAGCAACTGTCTAGAAGAAATTTGTCATTTTTTTTTCCTCACTGCACCTATGTCTAGCTGAAAGAAAAGTACACAAGGTTGTGTTTCTCATGTTTCCTTAAAGAAAGTAGAAGACAATTTCCTTACTTGCAGTTTCCCATTTTCCAACCCATGAAGAATCCATGGAGCTCTTCCATAAGGCAGCTCTTACCCAGTGTAATTCCATAGATCTTCTTTGGTACTGAAGATGGATCACTAATTTCTTTCCCTTTCCGTTCATTCCTGCCTTCATGTCACAGCTCTTCAACCTTGTAGTAGTAGAAGCCCTCTGCAATTTACTTCTTTTTTGGATGAATTCCATGAGGCAGCTTACAGCACAGCCCCCAGACTGTCTTGGAACAAGTGGGTGGATACTGAGCGGGAGCACCCAGGCAGGAATGACCAGTGGGGGCATAGATGGACTTTCTCCGACAAGCTTCATCACCTAAGGAAATGCATCATGGAACAAGGGCTGTGCTCTCACTTTTTGCTGTTCTTCCTCTGCTTTCTGATTTCTTCAGCTCATGTTACGCACGCATGTTCCTGGCTCCACAGTTACAGGATGCCTTAGCTGCTGCATTTACACTCAGTTTCCACAAAAACTCACCTCTCATATTTTGGTAACTGACTGGAATTATACACAGTGCAAGATCTTTACAATGCCTTCCTTTGCCTCCAGTTATTTCACTGCCCTGTTATTGCTCCACTCACTTTTTGTGAGGTTGGCACCTATGACAAAGTGCTTGTTTTGTGTCAGGATTTAAAATTTCCAGTGTCATAGTCACTATTTTTGCGTATCCTTGTGTTTGAAACATTCTGGCCTTGATTTTCAGAGAGGTTGAAATGAAGAGCAGAAGCAATATTTATTTAGCCCTTGTGAAAGTTAAGCCTCATATGCAATGCCTGCCATCTCTGAAGAAGCCTGATGAATTCATCTTAAGAGATTATTTTTGTGATGATGTTTGTGATGGCTGCCTGTCCCAATAGTGCCCTGTCCTTGTTATTCAGGGACTGAGGATAAACACAGAAAAGACAGTAAAGAAAATTAAGCAGAGCTGTAGAACAAATTTCTTTACAGATGTAGGTGGTGGAAACACTACCCATCACTGATATAGTCATGATAATTTTATTAAGACCACATAAGAAGAAAAAAAAAACCAACATGATATTAAAAAATTGGTAGTATGATGCATATACGATACATTACTGTGGCTTGCCTATTGCACTGACAACTCCCCACTGCAAGATCCTTGAACTGTCCATCAGCCATCTCTAACAAAGAGTTGGGAATGGTGCAGCATGTCTATGGAGGACTGGCAGCTGCCAACAGGAGGCTTCTCACAGCCTCTTTATGCCTCTCCCTCTGGCCTTGTGTCAGTCAGTCCCAATGCTGTGCAATATCCAGTCCTGGTTAAATAGCCTCTAATTTTTCCTTTCCTTCTTTTGTTCTTACTGCTTGCTTCTGCTCCTCATCTTCTAACTACCTACTGTTTTCTCACTTCAATTCACTTTCTTTTCTCCTTCCTGTATATCATTTCTTCATATTCTCTCTCTTTTCAGCTCTCCATGGAAGATACGACCTCCATCCTCCCCAAGCTGAAACGCAACTCCAATGCTTATGGGATTGGGGCTTTGGCTAAATCATCTTTCTCTGGTGAGGTCCTCAAAATTTGACTTTATCCTTGGCATCTTCTCTCCACAGGCCTTTGCGCCTCTTCCCATATCTCTTGTCACTCTCACAACTGCTCCTTTCTGACTTTTGCCTTTTCATGGCCTTGGAGGAGTCTCCACTACTGTGATTCTAAATACAGAAATCTCACAGTTGTTGCCCTTTTAAACAATGGATTTGTCTTACTCCTGTTGGCTTCTCACTGTGCACCCCTGCTCAGACATCTTCATTTGCTTCCCTTCAGTCTTGGGTTTAACCCCATTTTCTGTTTCCTATTTTGTTCACTTCCAGGCTTCATCCTTCATGCCCAACTCTATCCTAAATGGATTCTAGGCAAGGAAGGAAATGGTCTTTTATATTTGGGGTTCCCCTTTTTCCCCCTTCTGAGAGTTTGTCCAAGGAAATATGGAGAAACTCCCCTGGAGAGTGATGCAGTGAAAGGTGGGAGACACCCAGCCCTAGTCATGCATCCTGTCAGGAAAGGAGGGGAGAAGCTCCACTTCTAAGAGAGGTAAAAAGCATGGCCAAAAATGCTGGAGCTGTGTAATAGCCCTCCTTTGTTTCCTGATGTCTGGCCCCTTAGGGATATCTCGCAGCATGAAGGACCATGTCACGAAGCCGACGGCGATGGGCCAGGGCCGCGTGGCTCACATGATCGAGTGGCAGGGCTGGGGCAAAGCCCAGAGCCAGCAGCAGCAGCACCCGCATGAGAGCGCGCGCAAGGATGCCGACGCCTACTCGGACCTCAGCGATGGCGAGAAGGAGGCGCGCTTCCTTGCAGGTAGCCGTGCCTTGTTTGTGGCACGTGGATTGGATTGGTCGGGTGCCCCAGAGTGGAACCCCTGAGAGACCACAATGCAGAAGCTTAAGAAAAACACTTGGGAGAGGCTGTGGGTGGTTTGGGTGGCTGAAGTAGAGAGAGACTTTGATGGTTGGGATATTGCATTGGAATGTGAGGTGGAGAGGGTGAGGGCCAGTTGTGGGTGATGGGTGTTGCTGAGATAGGACCAGAGTGGGACAGTGTGACGAAAAGATAGGGTCAAGGATGATGGTGAGAAGTGGAGGCTTTAACACATCTTTGCTTCCCTTCCCTGTCTCCTTTGGCACAGGAGTGATGGAGCAATTTGCTATTTCTGAAGCGACTCTCATGGCCTGGTCCTCCATGGATGGTGAGGATGTGAGTGTAAACTCAAATCAGGACAACCCAGGAGGCAACTACTCTGAGAACTATCAGGAGCTGATGGAGAGCCAAGGTGAGCTCCAGTCCTTCCTGTGAATCTTAAGACACCTCCTTTCTGCTGTGGTTGTCATATTGCTCTCTTTTGCTCTACCCTGTTTTATTCTGTAGCGCCAGTCAGATCTGCTGTCAGGGTCATCCCTGTTTGTGGAGCTGTCCAAGGAATCTAATCTTAACAGGGAGTTTCCAAAGCTCAGTTCCTTTTGCCTTTTTAGAGCACAACTGTGGAAAGCTACCAGCTCTTACAGTCAGTTGTGGGTATAATCAAGGTCACCTGCTAAGTGCCCAGAACTGTGTTTTCTCTTTGCCCTCCTTCCCTCTAAAGGATTCATCCACCCTGTGCAGTACAGTGCCATGCACATGCACACAGGCTACCTGGATGAGCCAGCTTGGCCTAGGGAGAGTATCTAACCATGTGTTATTTGCCTCCTTTGCTTACAGAGCATATGGCCCAGACGCAGTATGATAGCTGGCCTCATTCCTACGTCTCGCAGGGCATGTATTGCTTAGGTTCATCTGACGCCTGGGAGGCCAGTGACCAGTCCCTCATCGCCTCCCCAGCAACTGGCTCCTACCTAGGCCAGAATTTTGATGAGTCCCAGACAAACCTTCAGGAAAGCATTTTGCTTCAGAGCAGCTTTCTCCAGCAGCAGCAGCTGCAGCAACAGCAGCAGGAGCAGAACTTCGTCCAGAGCACGGGGCTGGTCCACGTGTGGCCCCTGCAGACTGCTCAGAGTGGGGGTGGAGCTGAGTCCAGCACGTACATGGAGGACCATATTGAGGATGAAGGGAACCCACGGCTGGAGAAGGCTCCTCTCCTAAACAAGAAGCCCTCTCCAGAGGAGGATGATGCAGTGTGCCGGGACCTGGAATCTTTGTCTCCTCGAGAGGAGATGGAACATGCTGCACTGAGCCGCAAAGTCTCAGATGTCACCTCCTCTGGGGTGCAGTCCTTTGATGAGGAAGAGGGAGAAACCAACAACTGATGCTTTCTGTGAAGTTCTCATCATTGCTGAACAAAGAGAGAGGTGGCAAGGAATGCAATTACAGGGATTCTTCTCTCCAGCTCCCCATATTTCCAGGCAGACACACCTTCCATTCCTGACATTTAATTATTTTTTTAAGAGGAAAATCTCAAAGTGATTGGCACATAAAAACCTCTTCTTCCCCTCCCCCATGGACACATACTTTGGATTTTCATTGCTCTGGGCAACATGTGATGTGCTTGGAGAGATCTGGATTGGTAAATAATTTCTAAATCTTTTACTACAAAGTCTTGGCTGTGGATACAAACTCTTCTGGTACTGGTGATGTGGTTGATGAGGCAGGCTTGGTGTAGGGAGCAGCTTTGTGGCTAGAATTCATCTTGACAGAATGGATGTTGCTCTGTGGACATGGCCCCCTTTGATAGAATATATGAATATAAACTGGTTTAAAATGAAGATGTGGCTTTGCAGATCTAGATTGCCCTAGTGTTGCGATTGTGGCTGATGCAGAGGATCAGGCTGTGTTCGATACAGACCGTACTGAGATGAAAGATGTGCTGTGTAACCAGATCCTCCTCAGTAGCACCTTGATACAAAGCTGTCGGTTTGATGGGTATGAACTGCACTCCATGGGCCCAGGCTGTGCTGCCAGTGTGGCTCTGTGGGCACGGCTCTGCTGTGGCATGCAAGAGTGGATGCAGATACGAATCTAACCCTGCTCTCAGATATCCATGCTTTGGTCTCTTTCATTTATTTGTTTCTCTCTTTGACATTTCTGCCTTCCCAGGAGCTGGCAAGAGTGGTGTGTCCTTTTGGCAGTGGGCACTGGAAGCCAGTGGAAAGGACATTTTCAGCTACAGAGACAGTCATAAAAAGCTGACTCTTGCAGCGGGCTTGAGGACATGTCCATCTTGGTGCTGCTGCTGTGTCCTCTCTTTTCCTTGCCAGCAGAATGGGGAGACCCAGAGAGTAGGCAGCAGGTCCAGGAACAGTGTGTACAACTATGAGATCACTAGATACCTAGTTTACATTAACGGAGTTTTCAGTTTTTGTGCTTTTTTTAAAGCCTTTTTATATGCTGGATAAGTGTTCATAACAAAGCAGTTAGTAATGGGAAAGACCTGTACTCCAGTCACGACTTAACAGAAATACTGCATCTTTCCCACTTCTGCCATTCCTGCAGTGCCAAATATAGCTGGAGGAAAAGGGGTGAGAGGAAATTTTCTCCTCCTATTTGTCTTCTTCTTCCTGCCTATGTTTTCTTCTTTTGTTTTCCTACCCCTAAGCAGTGTAAATAATGCTCAGTACTTGGGCTGTTTGTTTTTCTCTCCCGTCTCTTTTTTAGGTGTGGAGAAAGCTGATTTCAGGAGTTTCCCCTATTTGTGCGTGTTATATATTTTTTTGTTTAGAAAATGTGATTCTCTCATTAGGGGGAATTTGGTCTCTTGCAGTTCCTTGACATTTTTTTACAGACCTCCTTTTGGGAGGGAGAGGTTTCGAAAGGAAATTGCTTCCTTTCAGCTCTCACCAGAAAAAAAACAGGGACAAAAGCAAAAATTGTGTAAGGTTATTGATTTTGCTGGAGGACTGAACAGAACCAGCTGAGATTACCCAGGTGCTGCATTTTCAGCAGAGCGTGGGTGTAAATCAAATGCTGGATCTGATAAGCTAGAGAAAGGAATTTGCCTGGACACTGCCATACTGTTCCAGGAGCAACTCTTTCTTACTTACTCTGACTCATATTTGCTCTGTTTAATTCATGATACATTTGTCTCTTCTTTGCCTCCTCTTCAGGCTTGGTGTGTTTTTTGGATGACAGGAGAGTGATACACGCTTCTTTCCTGCTTCAGGTTTAGTTCCTGCATATTTTCAGGGAAGAATGTCTAAGGCGAATAAAATGTGACTGAAGGAATATCATCAAGTCTCAGAGTTCAGACAGCTCCTGGCAAGCAAAACATATGATGTCCAGGAATTGTGAAAAGTAGGAATGGGGCTCTCAGGAAGAACTTTACCCCACTCAGCTTTTTCCCACTGACACAGGCAGCTGCAAAAAGAGGGAATCCTTTTCCAAAACCCAGGTCTTTCCAGCCAAGTCCACTTCAAGCAGATCTATCTTCCCTCTCCATTGCACCTCTAAATGAAAGACGTCTGGGATGTTTAAGAAAGATTGGTAATTTGGCGTAGGTAAGAGAGAAAAGTTTTTGTGACCCATCTTTTTTTATGTGTTTGCTTGGTCTTGCTTCTGTCTTTCTAAGGAGGTCGCTCTTCTCCTGAATGATGACCTTTCAATATCTCTTCAAAGGTGTTTACACATTCAGGTACTAACCTCCCCTGGACAGCAAGGCTTGATAAAAATGATCTCAAGTAGTTCTTGCAGGGCCAGTGGTAGTTCGTTGTCCTGAACTGGCTTGGGTCCAGCTGTGGAGCAGGGCCTGGGAAATCACACTAGCCAGAAAAGGGAGATGGGGCAAGTGCCAAGAGCACCTCAGCAGATGAGTAAATGAGTACGTTTAAAGCTATTTTTATTTCTATTTTAAAAGGTCTTAAGGGAAACAAAAATGGTTGGGTGTGTACCTTTGCGGGAGATTTGGGTGGCTTGTTGTTTCTTTCTCCAAATCATTCTGTTCCCATGTGCCTCTCCAGGACCAATCTGGAAGTTTACAGTAACTTTCAGAGTAGCTTTTAATGATCCCTCTCTGTTGTTTACAGGACTGGGACAAGTAGGTCAACTTGTCCGGGGCTTCTTTTTCTTTAATATAGATACATGATACATTTACTAAGATGTCTGATTGATGTCTAAAAGCTATCTCCATGGAAGGCAGTGACAGGGAGTTATCTACATAGGGAAAAGTGTGAAAAAACTTGACCTTACAGAAAATTCTGTGGAGTCCAATAGGAAGAGAAAATCTGAAGATTCTTCTAGCATCTGTGGAATTGGGACAGAGAATTATACCCTGCTGTATAGTTCCATAACCTGCTGTCTAAAAACCTGTATATAGCCTCATTCTTTGTGGATGCAGACTGGTTTGAACACCACTCTCTGTAAAAACTTTCCAGGTTACTAAATTCTGTGATTTTTTTTCATAAATGTGTTAACATTCTGTGAGTAATAAAATTTCAGCCTTTTCCTGAGAGAAAGAAAAAGGCTATTTTCTATACCTCTCCACAATCCAAAAGAGCTAATTGCTAGGAGTTTGACTAGAGAGATCAGGTCTTCCTGTCCACACTTGCCACCCGAGTGAGTGTCCTGAGCTGAACTGGAAAGGCAGTTTGAATGTCTTTGAAAGTGGAAAATTGTTTGTATAATCTGGCCTTTTCTTATATAACAGGCCTGCTGCCTGTGTGTATCCAATATCAGAGAGAGAAACTGGAACCTACTGTACATTTCCCAGAAAAGCTGTTATTATACAGATACACCTATTCAAGCATATGGGAGGCACAGGTGCTCGGTGAGTGAAATTTGGCCTGCAGTCTCCCTTTATCCTGGTGAAGAGGGATGAGTTGGAGAGAGTCCAGCCAAATAGTCAGAGCCCGAATTGTGTTTGTGAGTCTGTAAATAAGGAAAGGTAAGCTCAGTATCCCTGATCTGCAGTTACTGAGAAACTGAGCTCTGCTGCTTGTTTCCACAAACCCATTATGAAGCAAAGCTGCACTATAGAAAATTTTGGATATTCTTGAAGTAGTGAAGGTAGAAGATTCCCATCTTTCTGCCAAGCCTTTGTCTACAGTAGGAGCTTGTTGAAATTACTGTGCTAAACATGAAAGAAGGCTTAAACAGAAGTGACCCTAATTTAAAATCTTCTGCTGCAAGAAAATTCTCTCTTGTTCCTTCTCCCATGATTGCTCATACCTGATTAGTTATACTATTTCATAGGTTTTTCTTTTATATAAATCTGAAGCTTTCTTTACAAGCCTTCTGCGTTCTCTTCAATTCCATTACCTCAGGCTCTGGGTCAGAGAAGTTAATCTGCTTCTTTCAGTTTCTGTGCCTCTAAATTATCATCTTCTTTTGGAAAGCTGCTGACAAGTCATCCACTTGCTTTCCCCCTTAAGAACTGGTAACATCACCTTTCAGGACAGGCTTGCTGCAGAGAACAGAGTTTAGCCATACTTCTAAGCTGACCCAGTGGTGAGCTGCTTTGAAGGAGGAGGAGCTCTGCTCTGACCATGCTCACCTCCCACAGCCCGTGGGCAGCTGCTGATGCACAGCTGGCCCACACCAGGCTAGGGACTTTCACCCTGCTATAATAGTGAAGATAGAAGAGCTGTGAGCAGAGGGAGAGAGTGCTATTCTCAGCAGCTGGCCTTCCTTTATATCAGGTTAGAGAAACTGGGAAAGTGCACTTAGAAATGGCATCTTCGTGATGAGTCTAAGCTGCTCAGAGGAGCTGTCCTGCCTCCTTTTTTCCATCACCACCAGCTCTGTACTTCCACTGCCTAAAAAGCACCAGCACTAACACTCATTTGGCTGCTCAGGAACTGGCCCCATTGAAAACTAACCCAGTCCCCTACCTAAATAGAGGTTTCAGTGGGATGAACTGTTCATATTGCTTCTCTTGGTGAGGCAGGCATGCCTGAGGGCTGGTGAAACGTATAGATGGTCTTGTGGAAGACTAGTTGCAGATGCAACTTAAATTGGCTGAAGCTGATTGTGATATGTCTGTCTGAAAAGAATAAGCCCCACTGGCATACCAAGAAGGACATGATTCCTCATTGTCTGCCTTAGTGTTTTCCTTGGAATTTTTAGTATGCTCTTATTCGATTTGACCTTTGTTATTTATGCCCTGTTGTTTCCCTCACTGTTCCCTTCCACGGGCCCCCTTGAGGTGAACCCTGGAAACTGGGCAGGAGGACATGAGTAACTTGATAAATGCATGAAATTAATAAAATTACCATGCAGAAATTGTGTATGCACTCAGTGATTACACTCCATGGCAGCTAAAGATACTGATAAGTNATCTTTTCGTTTTTTGTTCCTCTTTTTCCAACCCTTTTTTTTTTTTTTTTTTTTTTTTTTTTTTTTTTTTTTTTTTTTTTTTTTTTTTTTTTTTTTTTTATTTTTTTTTTTAAGACAGTGATAGGAAAGTGACCTCGCTGAATTTGGGTACCTCTTAGCTTCTTTTTCATTGTCTTAAAAACAGTTCACAGTGTGCTTAGTTCTTCAGGGAAATAGTATGAGAACTACACCAAATAAGAACTTACTCCTTGCCCACATGAAGTGAGTTCTGATCTTACTGGAAACNCCATTACCTCAGGCTCTGGGTCAGAGAAGTTAATCTGCTTCTTTCAGTTTCTGTGCCTCTAAATTATCATCTTCTTTTGGAAAGCTGCTGACAAGTCATCCACTTGCTTTCCCCCTTAAGAACTGGTAACATCACCTTTCAGGACAGGCTTGCTGCAGAGAACAGAGTTTAGCCATACTTCTAAGCTGACCCAGTGGTGAGCTGCTTTGAAGGAGGAGGAGCTCTGCTCTGACCATGCTCACCTCCCACAGCCCGTGGGCAGCTGCTGATGCACAGCTGGCCCACACCAGGCTAGGGACTTTCACCCTGCTATAATAGTGAAGATAGAAGAGCTGTGAGCAGAGGGAGAGAGTGCTATTCTCAGCAGCTGGCCTTCCTTTATATCAGGTTAGAGAAACTGGGAAAGTGCACTTAGAAATGGCATCTTCGTGATGAGTCTAAGCTGCTCAGAGGAGCTGTCCTGCCTCCTTTTTTCCATCACCACCAGCTCTGTACTTCCACTGCCTAAAAAGCACCAGCACTAACACTCATTTGGCTGCTCAGGAACTGGCCCCATTGAAAACTAACCCAGTCCCCTACCTAAATAGAGGTTTCAGTGGGATGAACTGTTCATATTGCTTCTCTTGGTGAGGCAGGCATGCCTGAGGGCTGGTGAAACGTATAGATGGTCTTGTGGAAGACTAGTTGCAGATGCAACTTAAATTGGCTGAAGCTGATTGTGATATGTCTGTCTGAAAAGAATAAGCCCCACTGGCATACCAAGAAGGACATGATTCCTCATTGTCTGCCTTAGTGTTTTCCTTGGAATTTTTAGTATGCTCTTATTCGATTTGACCTTTGTTATTTATGCCCTGTTGTTTCCCTCACTGTTCCCTTCCACGGGCCCCCTTGAGGTGAACCCTGGAAACTGGGCAGGAGGACATGAGTAACTTGATAAATGCATGAAATTAATAAAATTACCATGCAGAAATTGTGTATGCACTCAGTGATTACACTCCATGGCAGCTAAAGATACTGATAAGTCTTATCCTGTAATTGCAAGAGAAGAGATTTGTTTAAGAGTGAAGCACAGCTATTGGAAGGGATATTTTTCCCTATTTTCAGGCCAGTTCCAGTCTAGAGTGAGATTCAGAAGAGTACTTCACTCCTAGCAGAGCCTGCTGTACTGTGTACAGCAACAATGAAAAATGTTAGTTGTAGCTTCAGAGAAGAGAACTGGAGAAGGAAAGTAATCTCTTTGTGTGACAGAGGTAGGAGGTATTGTGGTGAGGCAAGGTAGTGTGCAACAGTTCAGGCTTGTGCGCCACTGTGTGTGGCAGAGAGGGAAAGACATGGAGAGAAAGGCTTGGATAAAGGTCAAGAAAAGCTTGATGTCTTTTGTTTACACAACACAGGTAAGAAGCTTCACAGCAGACTCCTGGCAGAGTGGACTGAGGTACAGAATTGCTATACAAGCTGTAGGTCCAGGATCATTGCAGCTTATGGTACTCCTTAGTCCAAGCCATGCTTTTTTTTATTTTTTTATTTTTTTATTTTTTTATTTTTTTTTTTTTAAT
>VWZS01008941.1:0-413118 GCA_013397075.1 Rhabdornis inornatus | reverse complement strand
TCTTACTGGAAACCCAAAATACCTAAATTCAGCTTAGTTTGCCTTAACTGTTGTATTGGTAATTGCCTGGAAGGAGAAGCAAACTCAGATAACCTGCCTCTAAATGTTATAAAAAGCAGAGCAACATTGGCAAAATTTAAGCTCAGCTCTTCCTTCTAATTTCTCCCAGGTGGATTTACCAGTGTTCCTTTTTCAGACAACTCTGGCATATCTTTTTAACTAACTGTTTGACTTTTTCTAAAAGAAAAATAGAAAAGAAAGGAAAGAAAAAAATTAATTCCTATACAGAGATTATCAGCAGCTTACAACTAGAGAAATGTAAATAAGTAATACTTTCATCTTTGATTTTCCTCCCCTGTAGCAATCTGACAGGGAAAGATTTCTATGCCATGGCTCAGGGAAAGGAAAAATAAACAGGGAAAATGTGAGTAAAATGGTGCCTATTAGAACTAAATGTATGTGTAGGACAGCCTACAGTCATTAAAGCACAGTCTCAAATATGATTGCGAGCTGTAAAGTCAATGTCAGGTGCCTCTTTTGTGCCATTGGCTTTTCCCAGGCTAAGTAGTAGTGAACCTGTGCAGAAGCAGAAGAGCTGGACTTCTGTGCCGGATCAGTGTCTCTCTGTGTCTCAGAATATGTCATGGAGCCTGGGGACAGTGTGCTCTCTCAGCAGCACAACCAGCTCCATGGATTGACTGGGGTAAAGCATAAGAGTTATTATGTTAACAAATGGACATGGAAGATCTGCACTTGGAACATCAGGGTCTATTTACATCCTTGCACTGACATTTTTCCCCAGCATAGGCAGATCAAAGTGTTATTTTTTCCATGGAAATGAAGAGAAGCTCTATGATTGTCAGTGTTGGTCTGCACAAAAGAAAAGAGATATGTGATGTATTTTTCCAATGCAGATATACAATGTTGGAAGAGGAAAAATTTAGTCAGACTGTGATTCTGAGAAAGACCGTGTTTACTAAAACTGTAAAGACTTCTTCAAGAATGTTCTCAGTGCAGATACCACAGAATCACAGAATGGTTGGAAGGGACCTTAAAGATCATCAAGCCCAACCCCTCTGCCATGGGTAAGACTTACCTACTGATGTGTAATAGCTGTCTTTTTCTGGGGAGAGAGGGGTTGCAGTGTTCTGTGGAAAGAATGCTCCTGCTAGGATCTTCCTCATCTCCTTCAGCAGGGGACATTTTAAATGCCCTCTGAAATCTAGTCTTCTTTTTGCTTTCCTGTAAGGGATCATATGTCCATGCTTGCAAGAGAAAAACATCTAAAAAGGCTTTTCTCCATTATGGAAACAAGATTGTGCATCAAGATTTGCTTCTGGTAAGATGAAGGCATGTAGTCCAGATTCATTGGCCTTCTGGATTCATTTTCATTGGGTGTGGAAATCCAGTCATGACTGGATTGGAGGCCACAAGGTTAAGAACCCTCTTCCAGAGCTCTGCCATGTTCCCATGAGGGAAGTGTAGGTGGACTTCCCTTCTTTTCAGATACTGCATGCTTGAGCAACGTAGCAAGCCAAAAGCTCTTTTGCAGGTATATATTCTTGTTTGGCTTTAATTTTTCTTCTCTGATTTGTGGATGTTGCGCATGATTGGAGGTCTCTGGGAATCCCTACACTATAAAATTGGAACTCAAAAGTAATTTTACAGGGAACAAGATTTCTCTTGTTTCCGCTCTTTTCAGATGTGGGTGGGTACAGGCAGAGGATTTGGGTGGTACGAGGGTGGTGGATGGGAGTCTCAGGTGGCATGTGGAATGTATTCCTGAAGCATGTGTAAAAATAACTAAAGGCTTGGGTCTTCAAATGTTGTATTCTCAGTATCTGAAACTGCTTTAGCATAAGCGTATGGGACAATGGAGGTTGCTGCAAAGCAATTTTCAAGGGCTTCCCCCAAGCCTGCACGTGTGTTCTGTAGCAGGGAGGCTACATGGTGATTATATGTATACTTTTAAGCTGGTGTTTACAGAGGTGCACTGATGTTTGGGGAGAACGTACTAAATGGAAGTAAAACAAAAAGGGAAAGGGACCCACTACTGAAAGCTTTCATCCTTACACTGTCCCACACTAGCCCTTAATAACTAAAATGAGTCTGATTTGCCTTTGGTCTTCCAGCTCCAAAACATGTTTGCCTGAAAATTTTTGTTGGATATACTTCGCATGTTTTGATAATGTGACTTACAAGATAAACACTTCTGCAAAGCTATATATAAATACATCCATGTGCAACCACCTGCATACATGTGCACATATTACATATAGACTTAGAGAACTATATGGCACTACACACCTCCATGCCTGTATGTGGCAGCAACCACAGTAAAGGAGGGGAGGTAGCTCAAAATACCATGTACAGTCCTTTATGGAGTTGTTATTAAACAGAATGTGGTCTTGCCCTCCTGGCTGGTGGAAGTGTTTTATTTCTGTGGGACTCATACCAGGGGAGTTGCGTCTGAGGAGGGAGGATCTTAGGAAGAGGGGGTGGGTTTCAAGGAGATAGTCTGATGGAGCACATTGAAAAGGATCCGTGGTGGCTTGGAGAAGCACCCCACAGTAGGAAATATCTGATTTCTCATTAAGAAAAAGCATCACATGTTTGACTACAGGGCTAAAATCTGATGTGTGTCTGCGGCTACCAGGACATGAATCCCAGGCCAGACTTGAGGATAGAAAGCATTACATCAATAGAGTCCTCTAATTTAGCACAGAGTGAGTTTTCCTATTCTACTGAATAAGCATTTTCCAGGTGATACATAAAAGTCTTGTCCCAGTACTGGTGAGATGCAGACACATCTGACTCAGAGTTGGACAGAAATTTCACAACAGCCCATTAGGACAGGACACCAAAAGGTGTCTGATGCTTAGGTTGTAAAAGGCACTGACATTGGGTAGCACCACTCTGGGTTCACATTTCAGTTTTAAATGCTTCTCAGCCTGCTGTCCTCATAGCAGATTGGGGAATTGGTAGACCCAGAGGGAAAGAAACATCTCTACACTTCCAACATTGTTGTGTCATCTGCTCTGATACAGGACATTAGGCAGATCCAGTAGCTGTTTGTTTGCCATATGAGACTGTTAAATTCTAGCCATAAAAGGTATTATTTCCTTGTCAAGATACTTGTGCTTTCAGACTCTGGTTCTTCAGGAGCTAAGCAATGTCTCTTGCTCTGCTTAAGGCATTAGAATATTTTACAACCAGAGCCATTGGAGTGATCTTTGCTTTCTGTGTTCTATTTGAATTTAATTTGCTTCTTTCCAGTTTACCTGCTTTTGCTGCCTAATAGATTGCCACCCAACACTTGGTATGTATGTCTGCATAGCTACATTCATAGAATTAATCGTGACTTGCATAAGACACACTTACTTAACTGCTTTAGGTTTTTGTTCATCGTTTTTTGAGGGGTTTTAATTTTTATTTTTTTTTAATCCTTGTAAGTCCCCCTTGTAGTCTCTTGTGGTTTTATGTGTGGTTTTTGGTTTTGGGTTTTTTGGTGGTTTTTGTTTATTTGGGCTTTTTTGGTGTGGGGGATTTTTTTGTTTGTTTTGTTTGTTTTGGTGTTTTTTTAAATTATTTTTTTTATTTTTTTTATTTTGTTTTTTTGTTGTTGATGTTGTTGATGTTGTGTTGTTTTTTGTTTTTTTTTTTTTCCAAAATGGCCTTTAAACTACTTTTTTTTGGAAATGTAGTGTGTCAAATGAAATCAGTTTTTCCATGTATGTTTAAGACTTGAGTCCCTGGGAAAACAAAATGTCTCTGGCCCTGGAAGTCATACTTCTGCATAGGAAAAATTTTTTCCTTCATTTCACATTATGCTGCAAAGATGGTGTCCAGCTGCTGTGATGCTTCACCTAAGAGAACCCTTTTGTCATCATACTAGGTTAGACTTACCCCTCAGTTAAGCTCATCTTCTCTGGATTTAGCTGCTTAGCCCCAGCATGAATCTCATTCTATGATGTCTGCCTGAGGCTCTCATCTCCACTTTCTGCTTATTTCTCTGTTTAGACTAGATGGCAAACTTGCCATGTTTCTCTCATGTTGCTGTTTTACAATACCTCATATGTTACTTCTACGTGATTAATGAAAAGGGAACTACAAAAGGCCTAAGTGCATTCTTGCTGTACACCTTACTGGATCTGCACTTTGCCAGCTGCAAGGGTACTTTCTACACAGTTCCTCAGACAGATCCTATCTTCTGTGCCAGAGAAATTACGAATTTGAGTTAAGCATAGGATTCTGTGACATGTTTGATCACAGTCCAGCCATTTCAGCTCCCATTTCTTTTCACAGCCCATTTGCTTAAGTGTGCTATACGAGTTTGAGGGGAGAGAGAAAAACAGATTTTTTTTTTCTTTTAAACGTATTTCTCATAAACCTTCTATTACTGTCTTTTGCATTTGTTTCTTTGTGGAAAAAACTGAAAAGCTTCTAACTTGAGTTTATGTGACTTTAATTCTGAATATATCTCAGTATGCCTTGTTAGCTTTACTTTCTGTTCTTCAAACTGAGTAGCCATTCAGTAAACAGTCAGATACTAGCAGTACTTTGATTGTTGTTCCTCTAAAGCAGGCAATTCACATTTTCATTTCTCTGCATTCTGTTTCCTTTATGAATTTGCTACTGGACTTTTCCTCAGCTGGACATTGTCCTTCATATTAGGTGCAATTCTTCAAGTTGGCTAGATATGTTTCTATACCTGGTTTTACTACACAGCACAAGATACTTGCACTAGCAGCACACTAAAAAGGCTGGGATGGGAGCAAATGCTCATTTGCAAGTCCAGTGCTTGAACTAGTAATAGCTTTGAGTGAGACTCTACCTCTTTTAGCCATCACACTGATCCCAGCAGTGTCCACAGCAGTGTCTTGTCTTATGATGAGGCTGCACTGGGACTTGGTGGCATCCAGCAAGCTGAGGGAAGGAGCTCAAGGCACAAGAAACTGAGTTGGAGAGTTTGCTGCTACTGCACAGCCGTGATTTGGCAGAGGTGATGTTTGTATGTGTGCCTGAGTGCATGTGCACAGGGTTGTCTGTCCAGTGGCAGGGGGGACACACAAGAACAGCCTTTGGCTCACGATCAGGACCAGTTTAAGCTTGTCTCCCACAAACACAGCATTAAAAAGTTTAGCATCATGTCTTAAGACCCTAACTCTAATGCTCAGGCATGGCTTTTATGTGTAAATTTTAATTACTGGTTTCCAGTGTTGATTAAATTTTTATGAGAGCTGTACCCAGATACCTGCTTATGTGGCCATGAACAACTTAGTGCTTGCTGTGGCTGTATTTTTAATGGTGTGTTTTTAATTATATGCTTCCTGGGTTTGGACTAATTTGGCAAAGAGGGATCTTCACTTGCTCAGCTGGTTATTGCTGGTCTTGTACTCTTTGGCCACAAAACACACACTTCTATCCAGTATTTGCATAACTGGGCAGAAGGGGGATATTATTTTTATGGACTCTGTCCCTCTGTTTCTGCCTGTACTAATTGTTTTTGTCCATAAGCTTAGAAAACTAGAATTTTTTTAGTCTCAAATAATTTGGCAACCAAAATGTTACTTTGTTGAGGCAAATCTTTCTTGTTCAGTAGTTCATCTCCGTGTGTTTTCTCCTTTATTCGGCTTATGGCCAAGTCTCTTAGCCTTGTCATACTTACCTAATGCCCCACTTGTTGTCTTACCAACTTTAAGTTTTCCCTATTTTTTCAATTCTTTATATTGATGCATTTAAAAACAAGACTCTGCTTTCACCCTTAAGTGCCATGTGAAAGGAAGAGTTCAGTTTTTTGCTACATGTGAATTTCTGTCTGGATGGGAAGGCCTCACAGCTGATACAAATTCTGGGGATATTTTAGGTTCAGAAAAAAATTATTTTTCCCTGTAGCTAATCAAGTTTGTGCTATTTGGATAGGATGGGAGATGCAGGTTTTAGAGTGACAGATTGGTGTGACTTTGCTGGACAAAGGTTTCAAGTTTAAACTTTGAGGGGGTGTACTCGGAAAGCATGAGAGGGCACAAGCTTGAAGTTCCCTTGACAGAGGTAGGCTTAGTATTATTTTACTGCACATTTTGCACCTATTAGTGTACTTGGCATCAGGTCAGTGAAGATTTTATTGATAAGATGGGAGTGGAAACAACTTCAGCCTTTGCAAGTCATCTTAGCACAGTGGTTTTTGTCCCATCCTGGCTCCTTATGCATTTTCATGTATGAATCAAGGTGAGAAAATGGTGGAGATGAATGCTGCTTCTGTTCCTTGGGTGTAGTAGTGTCTACAAAGAGCAGCAGTTATACCCACCTTTCAGCCCCTGCCCCCCTTCCCGAGAGCAATCCCACTCCTCACAGTAACCCAGGGACAGCTAAAGGCAATAGGAATGAAGAGGTACCTGTGTGTGCATGTGTAGGCACACAGGTGTTCTCTTGCAATTTCAAGTGATGATCCTCAAGAAGCTTTCCAGGTTAGCCATGGTTTCACTCCAAGCTCCCCAGGCCTCTCCATGTGCATCATTTTTATTCCAGCTCACAATCTGTCTGTCATGACTTACACACTCACTGGCTTCAATTTAGATTCCCATCTGCTTTCTGAGCCAGTCACATCCCAGTTCTTCTGTAACACACTGTAGGAGAAGTGTGGGACTGGAGCAGAGCATATATCTGTATTCAGGAGAGAGGAGGGGGAGGTGTACTAAGAAGTTTCTCCTTGTCTCATCTGTCTCAGTGGGAGCATGTGGTTAAGCTGTAAAAAAAGTCTGCGCAGTAGGGCTGGGGATGACTTGGAGAAACTCATCCTTCTTAAGTGTGCTTGGACCCTCAGAACAGATTTGGTCTCAGTGTTGTCACTCACTGAATATTTATGCTTTTGTAAAAGGAATGTCCTTTCTCCTTTGCTTATATAAGGGACTATCACAATTCCCTGAGGAAAAAAAAAAGGAAAAAAAAAGTTGTTTTGCCTCTTCCCTGCAGGCAGCAGAAGGTGACGCAAAGGTAGTGGGGAGGCTGTGCTGATGCCTGGCAGACACAAACGTGCCCCTCTGGTGGAGGCAAGCAGCTGTTGTGTGCAGAAGACTTGCCCTCAGATCACCACTGTCTCCTCACAAGGACAGGGTGGCTCCTGGAGGACAGACGATCATTAAGGCAGGGAAAGGCTGTCCCCGGTTACTTTATAAAGAGTGATCTTGTGCCAAAAACGGAACAGACCTGGTGGGCTCTGAATTCCAGACAGCAAAAATTAGTTTCTCTCTCTTCAAGAGACTAGCAGGGAAGATTTGCTTCTACTGTAAGTTTGTTACAGACTCTCCCACCCATAAGCATCATCAGAGAGGAATTGGTGCAAGGTCAATCCTTGGAATTAAAGTCAGGAGGGAATTTTCCTTTGGTGACTGGGTTAGAGGTAATAATATTTTTGACTTGCTTGTGAGACAGCTTATGGAAAATCATGTGTTAAAGTAGAACTGGTCACTCTAAGATAGATAATGCTTTACTAATATCAGGAAGGGGAATGAGAATACCCCCAAGAACGTATTTTCAGAGTCTCAATTTCTTCTCTGTTGCTGGTAAGTGGAAACACATCTCATAGGCTGCTTGGGACTGCATCTAAGTGCTATGAGCCACCAAAAATATAGTAGAAAGAGACGTAGACTGTTAGAAGAAGCTGCAGAATACACAGAATTTGGTTTTGCCTGTTTACTGAGAAAACCTCACAAGAGCGGTGAATTAAAGCAGCATCTTACCTGTGGATGCCAAGGTTTTGCATGCATGACACGAACTGACAAGACATCATTTTGCAAGACGCAGATCTGCTCCAGATTTAGAACTGGAATAGACAGGGATGCTGCAGACAAGGGTTGAGGTCTCTGCTGTTAGTCACAACAGAGACAAGCTGGCAAAAGTGAGAGCTGGAATTCTCAGATCTGAGGTATGCAGAAATATGTGGAAAGTAGGCAGGGTAGAATTACCAGGAAAGAGAGCAGGAGTTTTCAGAAAGAAACCTGTTTTCAAAGTGTAGAAAATGTGTCTTCCCTCTGCTGTATTTCTTGGCAGCCTGCTAACACTCCATAATTATTTTTTTCTTGAGTTCTTATATTTTAAGACTATAACTGTGGAAAATTGTGAACAGTGATTCAGAGAGACAAACGCAGTTATTTGAAATATAGGTACATATATGCTGTTTTACTCCTCTTCCCCCAGCACTAAGGATGCCCTCACTTAAGATTTTCCCATTCTCTTTTAAAATTCTAGAGATGATGGGAAAACAAAGAAGCTTTTTTCCCCTCCAGTGTTTTCTAAAGCCTTGACTGAATTAAAGGCATGAGACATATACCAAATATTTTCCTCCCATCTGTTTTTAGGGCATGGCTCAGCTATAGGACAGAGGAGAAGATCCTAACTGCATCCCCATCCAGGAAAATCCCAGAGTAAAAATTGAGAAAGAATAAAAATATTCTACGTGGGAATGTTTGGGGGGGGTGCAAGATAAGAGCCAGTGAAAAGGAGCTGCAGCAACATGGACAGGGTGGCAGTCAGAAGCAGCAGTATGCTTCCAGGCTGGAGGTCTTCTGCCGCGTGCAGGCCTGGTGTGACTGGAAGGACAGCACCTGTGGTGAGTGAGAACTGATCCTCCTACACTTTCCACATGGCAGATTGACCCAGAGCATCCTGATTGTGTCCAGCAGTATCCATGTCCTCTTACAGTATGCTCTGCCGTGGCACAAGCCTGAGCATTGTAAGCCTGCACTCAGGCACCTTGCAGTCCACATCTGACACCTGCACATGCCCGAATAGTCCAGCAGCCTAACAGTCTGCACAGAGGGAAAGCAGCAGAAGAAAGGGTCACTCTGATGTTCCTCCTCCCAGCTGAATCCTTCCTCTGTGGGGATTGCAAAGAATATCCAAAAGCTTCTCTTGGAGGAGCAAACACAAGAAGACTGGCTCACTGAAGGGTGTGATGGACTGCTACCCTCACACCAGCTATAAGGCAACATCCTCATCCTCATCTTCATCTTCATCCAGGTCAGTGGTGCGTAGGTTTATGTCCTTGAGGATGTCTGAGATGTTTTCAGCAACTGGCCCTGTCAGCTCCATCTCTTCCAGCTCTGTATCCGTGGCACAAGCGGAGCTGGGGACTTCCCCCTCTTCCTGTGAGTGTGAGGGCTGTGGGGAGTGTGAGCAGGGAGGCAGAGGGCTCTCAGTGCCCAGGTTTGCTGCTTGCTGTGCTGCCGCCATGCCGTTGTCCTCCCGGCTCCACGCCTGAGTGCCCTGCCCCACCTTAGTGTTGGTTGAGGTCCTGATGTCACGGAAACTGGCGAGGGGTGGTCGGAGACGGACCCCAGAACGGGTGGAACCCTCTATTGCCTTCTGGAGCTACAAAAAGAGAAAACATTTCAGAAAAAAACATGAAAGGGAGACTGGCCCAGCCCTACCCAGCAGAAGTTAATCTACTCCCCAGGGTAAAGGGATCACAAATAGAGTCACAGCTCTACTTCTGGGGCCTGTGGAGATAATCTTCCACACTGGTGATGTAATGAAAAATTCCATGGTAAACAACAAATTCTACGCGTCTTTTAGAAACAGTAATAGTCGGTTAAGAGTGGCTATTAAACCTCAGTTAAGAGCCCTACACTCATGAAAAAGATGAACCTTCTAACATCCCTGTAAACAACACTTCCTGCCTCCTCTGAAATGCAGTCTTCCATTCCTTTACATACTTCCAAAGAGCTGACTCAGAATTCAACACTGGATTGGAAATGTAGCACTTGCAGTTATATATATTCCCAGCTGGAACTTGCAGCACCTGTGAGTTACTGCAGTGATCCACAGGACACTTGCAGTTATTTAAGAGGATCGCAGAGGATCTGTACTCACCTCTTCCAAAGCCAACACTCCCCTCAGCTTCCCCATGCTGGTTACGTAGGCATGGCTGAGGCCCAGCAGTGAGAACAACGTGTGTGTCTAGGAGCAGAACCACAAAAGACCGTTTCAGGGACTTCGGAAATGGGTAACACAGAACTTGGTGCTAGAGCTGGGACTCAGGATTTAGAAATGGAAATCACAAAGACACTAAACTATGCAGTTATTCCAGTGAGAAATTACATCTTCCCTTCTTCCCCTTTTGTATCTGCCAAATACTACTCTTTGCTCCTTCTGCTGTGCAGCTGTAGTTGGGACTGTGCTGATGATGGAATGACCTTGACATTCTCAAGGTCATTCTCATCCTGCATCTGATGGAGATTCACCTACAGCACCCTGTGTTGTGCATTTGGAGACCTATGCAGATCCTGTTTCATTTTGGTGCTGGAAACTGAACTACCATATAGTAATATGTAAAGTCAAAAACTACTTAGGTTATTTATTCCAGTGCTTTCCTTAACAATAGAGGATTTCTTTTTTCCTGTCCCAGAATATTTTCTGTGAAAGCTTAAGCTTGTTGCTGCTTATCCTGTGCAGTGAGAACACTGAGAACAAGTTACTCCCTTTCTCTTACAAAGTCTCCTTGAAAGGACAGATATCACACTGCTATCAGTCTTATTTTCTTCAGCCTAAACATACTCCATTATTTTACTATTATTCACAGATCTGGGCTTCTAAAACTTTCCACATTCTCAGTGCTCATCTCTGGTACATTTCCAACCTCCAGGTTCTTAAAGCGGAGTTCTAGCTGGACTTTACCTGTGGCCTTACATGAAATCATTCTGCCATAGCTAGTGTTTGACATTTTTTTTTAGCATTATATGAGATACTGGATGTTCAAGTGCAAACTAGAAAAAATCTGATTTCTCAAGAACAAGACATTTTACTCTCATCTAAAAGAAAACCAGACTGGTTAAATATAGTTTGGTCACGATAAACTGTGATGTTCTTTTCATTGTCAGTAGTATCACATTTAGCTCTAACTGTGCATACTTCATATAGTTTGATTATTTATTCCTGGGGTTTTTTGGTGCATCCAAGTTAAGTTGATTCAGCTGTTATGTCAGTTTCTGACTTGCTCTTTTGTATGGCAGGTATGAAACCTTTCCCATGATCAGCCTTCAGGTATAATTTTTAGTAAGCCTATATTCTCAAAGATAAGTGCTAGTGGTTTCCAGATGACTTCACCCACCCCTTCAGAAAACTCATCTGAACTATGTACTAGCCCATTCTTCTTTTGCTCAAGGCTGAGATCTTAACAGTAATTAATTAATTTAGTACAAGGCTTATGCTGACCATTCACATAACATGAGCACTTTTGTTCAGTAGACTGCTTTCCCTTTCCACTGAGCGAAAGTCCAGTTCTATCTTCCTCCTGACATACAATGATTGCTTTAATCCCCAGTCATCCTATGCTGACTGTAGGTGTTGCATGATCCAGCTTCATCTTTCTTTGTGCTTCAGTTCAATGAAGAGCCTATGACACAGGCAGACTTCACACCCTGACAGAAACACCCTGAGAAATCCAGGAGTGCTCATTCCAGTGCTGCACACCGACAGGGCAGAGTGTAAATCTGTGTAATGCCCCAGCAGCAAGGCACACAATGCTCCTGTTAATGTCACAGATTTTTTTTTTTTTGTCCAAAAGCTTTTTTAATAAATGGACTCAGACTTCTTATCACAAAGCTTTTCATTTAGCAGGAGATTGGAGGTACACAGAGAAGATTACAGGAACAAGCTCACTTCTGTAGCTTGATGTGAAAGTGGGTGGTGGTACTAGTTGTCGGTGAAGACAAGGAGAAGAAATAAGTCATAGACTGGACTTGGAATGAGTGGAGAAAAAGGATGTATGCCTCAGGGAGACAGCTGCACTCACCTTGTGCAGGGAAGTTCTCTCCACCAGTTGGAAAGGGGAGGGATCTACACGGCAGCTGTCAAAGCACACGTTCTTGTTCAGCTCCTCCTGTTCCCAAGCATCTATCTGACACAGGAAAGAAGAGGAATCACTCTTACAGCTACCTGCAGCATTGCTGTCTTGTGTACCCAAATTAGTCCCCTCCTCCTGTTAATGCTTCTTCCTTCCTATGTTCATCATTCATCTTGTCCTTTATATCTCACTCCTCAGGTTTCCCATCCCTTTCTTGCCAGATGTCACGTGCTTGTGGAAACAGGGCAATTCAAGATTTTCTGAGAAGATGGGGTTTTGTTTTTTCCTTCTTAAAGAGGGAGTGACCATCTTTAGCTTTCCTTTCTGAGTGCATCTTCCCCTTGTCATTGCAAGATAATTGATCCATTGTCTAAGAAATGAAGGAACAACATGGGTCCACAGAAAGATTCAGATGAGGGGGCACCTGTGGAGGCCTCTAATCCAAAACCCTGCTGCAGCAGGGCTGACTTCAAAGCTAGATCAGCTTAGTCAAGAGTCTTATCAGCACATCTAGCCAATCTCTTATGGGTAAGACTTCCCCCCTGTGCTACTCCAAGAAGAAAATTACTTTGGCTATGGGTTTATGTGGCAATCACTGAGGTTCCTGGAGTATTTTAAGTGATAGGAAACAGGTAAAAGAAGCACTCTCATGACCTCACTCCAGTTTTGCACCTGGTCTTACCTCTTCTGGTGTCATTGTCTCAATTACTTCCCCTGGCTCCTGTAGGAGAAAACACTGTTCAGGACAGCCAAAGAACCCACATTTTCACTGAGTACAGAAAGGGAAAATCTGCACAGCCTCCTCACCCCATGTGGTGCCCTTTTTGTTCCAAATAATGTATTACCAAGTGCTTAGATCTTCTTTATCCTCATCCATTATACGGTGTACTCTGCCCTTGCTGTGCTTCCCTTGCCAATGACAATTCACTACGGAGTTTTGGTGGAGCAATTCAGGTGCCTAAACATGGCCATCTAATACTGATTTAGTTATCTCAGGATATCTCTCAGGATATCCCATATGGGGTCCAACCACTGCTCTGGAGTGGATGGGTCTCCCATAAGCTCTGTTATCCCCAAACCCTGTGCAGATGTGTCAGATAAACAAGGGCGTTTGACATGGCAAGAGCCAAAAGCATTTTTTTTTTTCATTTTTCTCCATCTGTCCAAAACTGTTTGCCAAATGGAGTAGAACTGCACTTTATTGCAGGTTAGCCAAAATATCATTAATTTTTTTCACGGAGAAAAGATGCCCAAACTCAATCATGATGGTAGCCTGACACCTGAGCACAGCTTCAGGAAGACGCACATTCCTTTACAGTAATCACACCCTTTCTCTTTGGAGGGAGTTCCCCACTGACGCTGTTGGGAGTTCAGGACCATAATTGTGTCCATGCTTTAGCCAAATGCTGAATGTCTTGAGTAGTAGTTTCTAGTTCCATTGCATTCCCTTCCTTCTTCAGGGTACTACTAGGCTCTCTGTAACCCTAACCTGGATTGTGCTCTCAGTTTCATGTGGACGGCTGCAATGGCACAAGAGCTGCTGGATCAGTTGCCTCAGACGCCTGAATCTGCCTGAAGGATGAGAACAAACGTGGATAAGAGAGAAGAACAAGTGAGAGACAAAACTACAAAGCCCCACACCTATTGCATCCTCTTACCAAGGCAGGCTGGGAAATGCTGTGAGGGACATGATAGAGCTGAGCCAGTCACAATCTGGCATTCAGTTTGTAAGATGGTGTCTGGGACATTCCAGAATGAATATTCCCATGCAACAAAACATATCAACAAACTGGATGTGACAGGTGCCAAGGGGTGAGGAGTCCATGGGTTCTGCCAGCAGTGGAATGATGGGAATAGAAAAGACCAGAATTATACTCCCAGGCAGGGAGTTAGCAAAGTGGAGGAGGCAGGGCCTGGTGCTGTTGTGAACAAGTCTGTGGAGGAAGTCTGGTAAGAAACAATGATAGCTGTGAGCCAAACTAAAAAAAGGAAAGGAAGGTCTCATGAATTCACTCCTGTTCCACTTCCTCATGTCCTTCCTGGGTCACTCAGTTCTAGTTCCACATAAAATGTTTCACACACGGTCCTTGTTTTCATACGTGTTTTTTTTCTGCTTTGGTAAGATACGTGGATGGCTGCCCCACCACTCCACTGCTCTGGAAGCATAAAGTGGATTTTTCTATGGCTTAGAGGTTTAGTCATACATGAGGGGTGTTAATCAACCAGAATGTGCTGTATGTTCTATTGCATGTAACATTTGGGTGCCTGAAAGCACGAGCTAAAGCCCTCTGTACTCATTCTCAAGACTGGACTGCATCTCTGTGCTTACTCACTCTCTGCATATTTCAGGATGCATAAAGGATGAAAACAACCCACCATCCTGCATCTAATATACATGATAAATGAATCAGAAATGAGCTATGAGCACAGTCTTGAAAGCAAAGCTAATGCAGACTGGAGTGTGACACAAAAGAACACAATACATCAGCGTTTGTCCATCACATTAATGCAGCTGAATCAAAGAAATGTGTGTCCAAGGGAGGAGCCTTTCAGTTTTGGAGGTGGCTGAGCAACAGCCTAAGCTACTCAAAAGCTTAGTGCCGATGTTTAGCTTTCAGGCTGCTTTCCCCACGGAGTTTCATCCACGTGGTGGAGGAGCCAAGAGACAGGACCATTCCATGCAGACTCTACAGAAAAGGAGTTGTTATTGCAAAGAATGAAGTGGGGAGACAGAAGAGAGTCCATCCTTAGTGGGCCTACTTATGCTGTGCTCTCTGAGGGATCATTACAGAAGGTATTTCCAGGTACATTACACTGATGTTGAGGTGCACTAACAAAGTGTCTTTCATTCAGGAACAGCACACAAAATTCCTCTCAGTCTCTGGGAAACCAGCACCTCACACAGGCAGGTACACACAGTTAGCATGGAAGTTTCCCCAAGCTGGCTAGGATGTGGTTGAGCCATGACAGAAGTTACCATACCTGAGTGTTGCTGGGGCTCCAAGGTTTCAGGCATTTGTTTAAGAGGACTTGTTGGGCCATTGGGCTCCTCTGGGTAACTGGGAGTGGGACTTGGAGGCTGAGGCAGCTGTTACAGAAAGGAGAGAAAATAAAGTCCACCTTATGCCATTTCTTGGCCTCCTCAAATGCCTGACTGCTTCTAAGCAGTCTCTATGTTGCAGTCTGTCCACTTTTCTCCCTCACCTCTCCTTTCTCCTCTGTATCCTCATCCTCATCGACATAAGCAAAAGATTCGTGCTTCAGCTTTGGCAGGTTTGCCCAGGGTCCATCATAGGGTGCCTCATTCAGCTTCTGCTGCATTTCTCTGTTGAGGAGCCGTCGCCGCTCTGGGCTGATGTGTGTCTGGAGGAGAGCCTGCAGTTCCGACCGCTCCACAGACCCCAGGAGGATCATGGTCTCTGCACAACACAGAGCAGGGAAGCCTTTAAGCCACCTCAAGGTTTTACATGTCCCCTTGCACACATCACCCCTTCCTCCTTCCAGCCTCTTCCAAGTGCTCAGGCTTGTCCTATCTAGAGCTGTACAAGAGTCACTGACCAGCCCTGTGGTGGCTTCTAGGCTGTGGGGCTGTGGGAACAGACCTTGACCTCCTGAGCTGTGCCACCCCATGCATGCTCTTGGCTCATGCAGGATCCCAGGAGGTCCCTGTTGTCATGGTTCAGTCTACAGGCTTCCCACACACCTCCCTTACGTGAATCTGCTTCACTGCCCACACTCCAGCTTCCCTGTCTGGCCAGCTGAAACAGCCATCTGTCATACATCATCCGCAGTGGGAGATTTTTAGGATTTATTGTTTTATGTGGTAGGTCACACTGCCTGCTTCACACCATGTAATTTGAAAGCTAATTTCTCCAAGCTGAGACAGTCTTCAGGAAGGACCAGTTTCTCCACATTGCTTACCTGGTGAGTCCACCAAAGGCAAAGATTTCACTGTGGTGCTTTGGAGTACCGCTTGCAAGTCTCGGTATTTACAGTTGGAGGAAACAAATTTCACATCTTGGACCATAATATCCTCAACAAAGATATTGTATTTGCTGTGAATTTATGGATGATAAGAGGAAGAGTTATCATATTAAAAATGTCAAGCGCATAAATTCCCTAAAGAAATAGCTAAATGACCACTTTTTAAAAAAGTACTCAAAATACAGCTGCCAAATGATCTTCTGTGAGAGTAACCAGAGGACTTTCCAAGAGGTTAAACACAAATTAACTGGATTTCCATTACAGTTGTATTCCACTCTGTTACCCCCCACCATAAAAGACACACATGTAAAAGACACATATGTATAGATGATTTTTATATACATGCATATGTGTATGATATATACTAGAGAGAGAAAGACATTTATAGGAATAACTGAGTTTTGTTTCAAGCAAAATATCCAAATACAATATTTCAAACATTTGTTGGGGAAAATATCCAAACCCCACTGAATTTAGATAAATGAGACTCCTGATTTTTAAATTTTTAAGCTGAAGCAATTTGGAAATATTAATACAAATTCAGTAACATTGCAGGTCATTCAAATTTGCGCTTTCAGTGAAAAAAGGAAGAGGACTTTTCTCCATTTTTGTGTATGAAACCTAATTCTACTCCAACACTTGTTTTTTCTTACTGCAGGCCTATTCTGCCTTCTTAATTCCTTTGCAGTACTGAATCCTTTTCATAAGCTTTTATTACCCTGTGGTCTTAACCCTCTCCTGTTTTATTTCTTTGCCACTCCCTGTTTCCACCTGTTTTGCTACTATACCTTATGTGATTCCAGCCCAGGTCTGGCAGGTAGGGCAACTTCTTCACCTGGATGATGCTGTCATAGAGGCTGGGCTGCAAACTCTGGGCCACCATGTTGGCAAGAATGACAGCCACCATCATGGGCAGGATGTGGGAGATCTGACCTGTCAGCTCGAAGCAGATCACGGCTGTGGAGACAGTGTGGCTCACTGCTCCTGTCAAAGCTGCTGCACCTTTCCCAGGTAGGAAAGGAGTAGGGAGAGAAGAAGACTGTCATAGAGAAACAGTATATCATGTCAACCAGGAAAATTACAGGAGTGGGACTAGGTGAGGAAAAAGGAAGACATGGAGGCTCACCAATGACAGCATACCCTCCAGGTAAGATTTGATAAAGAATGTCATCGAAGAGGATCCCGTTGGGAAAAAGCGATGCCATGATTTCCCCAATGAGACGTCCAAATGCAGCACCTGAAAAATATCACTGACAGTTATATATGGAATGAACATTTAAGGAACATCCAGTCTGTGCTGTGCAGCTGTGCTGGGCAATCACTTGGGTGTTTTCTAACAAAAACAAAGCCAAAAGTTACATTAAAATGGCACTGGGAACTAAAGAGTAGTTCTCAGTTACAAAATACAGAAGTTAGACTCCAAGAGGAAAAAAGGGTACTAAGATTAGTAAATACAGTTGACCCCTTGTTCATTCATTTGGGCACACCAGGCACAGCAGTAGCTGTGATTCCCAGGCTGGAGGACATATTTTCAGACTGTACAACGTCAGTCCAGATCACAGTTGAGGCCCTTTAGACTCTCATTCTGTGAATGTCTAAACAGTAGAATTACAGCTTACAGAAAAGTTTTTGTGGGGAGGGACTTCTGGAGGTCTTGTTCTGACCCCTGCTCAGAAAAGGGCTAATCTCCAAGTGACTCCAAGTCACAAATCTGCAAGGATCTCTTGGATTAGTGGGCACAAAATAGCACAGTGTTCCAGAATTGTATCCAAAATGCTGAATGCCTAGAAACAAACAATTTCTTTGCATTGCTGTCTAGGTCTTTTCCTAATACAGCCTTGATGTTGGTTAGCCTTCATCACTGCAAGGGCATGGTACTGCCTCATGTCCAGTTGCTGCCTGCCAGAACTCAGAGGTTCTTAGAGCACGATATTTCATTTGAGAGTTGTGGGTACTTAATGCTGAATGTCATGAGCTTGTGTAGTTCAGTCTAACACAGCTTCTCTTTCTGAACATTAGCATCATATTCTTTTTAATTTTTTTTGTTATTGGAATTAAAACCAGTTAAAAGTCAATAAACTTTTTATGTTATCACATTTCAGTCAGAAGAAAGGAGTAAGTGGTAGATTACATTTCAGGTACTAGTTTTGAGGTTATCTTTTCTGTCTGGCTTTCAGGGGTGAAAGGAGCAACTACTATTAATTGCAGGATGGAAGTTTCTCTGTAAGTGAAAAGGCATAGATATTAGAAAGCCATGGCTCAGCATGTCCCCCCAAGTGTGGCTTTCCTTATGTAAAAGGGTAGGGATTACCTAATCGGCATTTGGTTTCGGGGGGTTGAGGAAATGTCAAAAGCAGAGACCCAGAGGCTGGTCTATGGACTGCTAATCAGGTTGTCCTACACATCAAGTCATGACTCCTCATACAGCAGATGAACCCTGCTGGGTGTGTGGGCAGTGTCTCTCCTATTCTCTCCACCTGTCAGATGAATATGCTGCAAAACAAAATTGAAACTCACCTAATACGAAAACAGGCATGAAGCCTCCACAGGGGATTGGCATCGTGGTGGCAATAACAGCCATGCAGAACTAGAACAGAGGCAGAGGGTGTAGTTGTTACTGAGCAGCAGTAGCATTTCCTGCTGCCCCACTCTGTGCCCAGCCTGGCAACAGAGACCAGAAAGCTGCTGAGGTGTAGTACTGCTAACCAAGCTCTGTCTTTGCAGTACCAAACCTGGCCAAATACAGCGGAAAACTGACTATACTGCAGTGGAGAATCAGGCCAGGCCTTTGCCCAGAGTCAAAATAGCAGTTTCTTGTTTATGTGGTCTACCACGATGCTAAATATATCTAGGAGAAAATCAAGAGCAGTTATCTAGAGAGTAGAGAAAGCCTTTAGTTAGTAGGACAATGCCAGTGAATCTTGTGACTGAGGGTACAGCTCTTGCAAAGGCAAACAGATGGCCTCAGGGCAGACACACCCTGTAGTCCACTCATCTTTTCCACTCCTCTTTTCTTCAAGTAAACAAGACCTTTTCTGCTTGGTACACTGTAACAAGAATTACCACAGAAGGAGAACCCTTAGCTTTCTGTCAGAAATTTCACAGAGTGTTTTACTTTAGATAGAAACAGTCATCCAGTCATTGACAGCTGTTCTTGGTCTACTGAAATTATAACTGACATTGCAAGGTGGCCTCAGCTCTTCTGCCCCTTTGCAATAAGTAAATAATAAAAGAATTAGCACCTATTCTATGATATTTTTATCTTTTTATATATATACACACACATATATATTAGGAAAACCTCCTTCTTGCTACTTCTAATTTGAACATTGGAATATGATGTTTTCTTCTTTCAAATGTCTTTTTTTTTTTTGGCTCTGTCCTGCGTCAATTACACAGGATCAGAGGCTGATCCTTTCAGAGGCTGAACAGTTGCAACTTCCATAGAACATGTTAGCTCAGAATTTTTAATCTGCTGTTGCTTTCTGGGAAGTGAGCAAAACAGCTTCCAGCTGCATGTCTCCATCAAGTTTTGATGAACTGCTAACAAATCCTTGAGCCTCACACAACTATAGATTGTGCTTGCATATTCCTATTTGTCTCATATCTGAAGTCAGGAATATCAAAGACACTGTATGAGACTTCATTTAGATCAAACATAAATTATCTGAGAGCTTTTTAATCAAGTATTGATTTTTGTGGAACTTGAGAAATCTTTCCTGATTTAGTCCTCCCCACCATCTACTATACAGTGGATACCAAAGGTCATTCAGCAGGATGCATGAGGAGGATGACCTAGGGAGCAGAAAAAGGCCACTAAATTAAGGAGACCATTCCCTAATAATTTTGATCATTCAAGGTCGACAAGCATCACATCCAAAGATGTAGGAATCTATTGCAGCTGTAGTGCTTCATTCAATACCCAGCAATTCCTCATTGGCACTTCTCAAACTGCTTTATAAAAGGGAAGAACATTGAGTCTGAGTGGAGAAGGTGATGGTGAGCTGGGCTTCCTACCTTCACAAGGAAGAAGAGCAGGATGATGATGAAGACACTGACTTTAGGATGGATCCAGGCAGCAGATTTCCCTAGGATCTGGGTGTCCCCAGAGTGTTTGATCCATGTATAATTATCAAAGAGAGTGCTGATGGCTTCCCGTGGCATCAACTAAACAGCAAAAAAAACCACGTGTGAGTCATGAGATTAGATGGAGTAAATATTCTATCTCTGTTACAAGGAAGTGGAGGAGATTTTTACTGTGGTGATTCATAACTATGAGACTTAATTCACATTTTTAATCTTCAGGAAGAGAGACAGAACTTTACTCAAACAGGTGAAAAAAAACTACTTTTACACATGGTAACATCTTCCTTATTATTTGCTTAGAAGAGTGGACCTTTTTCAAGTTTTCTATGAAGGAGGTAGCAGAGATCATATAGTGCCTCCTCAGTCCAAACTCCTCCCTGACACAAGGTTATTGGGGCAGAGTATAAGGAGATAACATTCCCAAGAACCACACAGAATTGGTAATACACTTTCCTGTCTCACCTCTCCTGCCATGAACTGCCCAAATCCATGAGGAAATGTCACAGACGCTATACAGAAGGTTATAACTGCAGGGTATATCAGTCGGCTGGAAAGAAAGAAAGTTAATACAATGTGACCTCACATTCTGCTCTTGTAGCACCATCATTTCAAGACTAGGAATGCTGTTTCTGTGAAGCCTCTCTGTATCCATTGCTTTGGAGTGCTGTCACCAGAGTTTAATGTCCTGCTTCTCTGATCATCATAACTCATAGAGTTCACCTGCCAGCAAAACCCTTTTTCCCATCAGAATTCATATCATACGAGGGATGGAGGAAGGGTGGGATGTACAACATGCACAAGCTTGAACATTTGGAGGAATTTGTGTTTGCAGTGATGTGCTGACCTATTGTCAAAAGCCACTACTTTTCTCATTTGTCCTGATTATGACAGTCTTGCTTCTTCACCCCCCCATGCAATGTATCCTGTCCTAGTGCATTTAAATGTAGGGGTTTTTCATACATTTCTGCAGGCACCCCCTGGTGCATTAATTCTTGTGGGGAAAACTGCTTCTCTTTCCACTGAATTGCTGACTGTCCCAGTTTTGGGGAAGGTGTCCTTGGTAGCCAGTGGGGTCTAGCAGTGCTAGGCCAGTGGGACATAGCAGGACAGAGGCTGAAGCCATCTTCTGTGTCCAGTCCCAGGGTGGGTGTCGGGGTAAACTGTGATGCTTCACAAGCACTGAGACAACATCAGCCTAAACTGCTTCCCACATGCTGGACTAATCCTGTCATGTGTCCCTTGGCAAGTTACTGTTTCCTATGGGAAGCGTTGGCTGAGATTTAGGAAGACAAAATATAACCTTTAATTTGTTTCAGTCTAAGGACCTAAAAAATTCTGAGAAATCAGTAAAAGTAGATTCCCACTTTTCAGGCTTTGCTCTACTTCTCTATTAACTTGATTTGATCGCCCTGCTGCTGCTTGTGTGTAAGGCTACATGATGAAGAAAGACAATTTTTCTTCCACATAAGAAAGTAAATTAATTTGAACTTCTGTTTATCTAGTGGTTTCCTTCTGGTCAGGCCTGCAAGTTGATAAGAAATAAAGTCCTCCATCCCTCTCAACTTCAAAAATTCTCATAGTACCAGATCTTTTTCTGTAAAGGGACTAAAGACATGAACACCTAGCCACGATTTCTTGTTCAAGTTATAAACTTTGGAGGTTAAGACTTTATTAGAGAGGGGAAAACAGTATCTTCAAGTGTCCTGTAAAAACTTTATTGTCAAGACTTTTATTTTATTTTGCATTTCTCTTCCGTGCTGCATTTCACATCACTTGGTTACTATCAGTTTCAGCTTTTGCTTCACAAGAATGGAGCACATTCCTTACATTTTTGACAACACTTTGATTAAAAAACAAATATGTATTTTTAAAATGTAGTTAGACTTCAGCAGTATTTAATTTTCCTGAAATATAAATAATGTTGAAAATTTCAGTGATCCTAAAAAACCCAAACCAACCAGAAACAGCATGATTTTAAGAAGTATGATCATTGACTTTCTAATTAAAAAATATTTTCTAACCAATGAATAGTTTGCTCTATCCTCTTATCAAATATTATCCTCTTAACAAGTATTGCAGAGTCTCCTTTACAAATCAAGAAGCTATTTGAAACTATGGGGCTGATCAAAAAGAAAATCCAGTGCAGGAAAAATTCTCTTGATGATTGCAGAGATCTTACTCTCATATAGGAGTAGTTTCTCATATTTTTACTATCTTACACATGAAATAGGTCTACTGTCTTCCAGAAAGCATTTGCTACTATCCAATACCAGTAGGGTGTAAGAATCTGGTCCCTAGAGAGAGTATCTTCACAAGCACTCACTATTTGGTGAGAAACTGGCTCAGAGCTTTATGACGTCGGATGCCCAGGACCACTTGGCGATTGAGATAAACAAAAAAGGCTCCAAGGAATCCAGAACATATGCTAAAACAGAGAAAAAGAAATACAATCACGCCAAACAACAGATAATACACAAACCACCAACCAAGAAGATGAGTTTAAGTGGTTTAATCTTCAGCTGCTCATGAAGTCTTTTGATTGTCACCTACAGGGTTACTCCTACAGCAGCTCATTTGAAGATATTGACTCCCTGATGAATAGGGAGAAATTATTTTGGACCTCTCTGTCATACACACTACCATTTTGCCAATTTTCTTTTGCTGAGAGGGGAAAATCTATAAAATAATCTATAAAAACAGACTGGCAGTTCTCAGTGGGGCCTTGTGAAGAGTAACCGGGAAAAGACCAGTATTGTCAGATCTTAAACATCAGACTGGAACAGAAAATAGTAAAAATGAAGGGAGTTTTAGGTCTGATTCAGTAAAATTATATGCCTATAACAATTACCGATAGCAATAGGAGCTCTTGTGCCTAAAGCAAAGTACATCATCTCTATGATCCTAATCACTTAGGCTTATGCTCCTGATCTTAATAAAGTAAGAAAAAAGTATAGTTGTCTAAGAATTGGTGTGATCCTTAGGCTCTGTAGCTTAATGAGACTTGGATAAATAGGGCCTTATACTCAAACATGGGAAAAAAAAAAAGGAAGAGTGAAAAAAGACTGCATTTAGGATTGGTAAGGGGAAGCCTTATTTTATGTGGCAGGTAATTAACCCACATAATTCTGAGGATAAGCATTTAATATTTTCATTTTATTAATTTCTAAAATTAATAAACTTTTGCTTTATTATATGCTATGCATGCACTGATTAGAACAGTGTTTAAAACAGACCAGTCCCTTAGGCAATATAAGCCTAAAGACTGCACTGAATTGCACTATAATACTTTATATTAAAATATAGATCTCTCCACTCATGTCTATTGATTTGTCAATAAACTGGAAGTGCTCCTTCTCTATAGATTATGCAAATTAACATTTGCTGACATAGAAAAACAAGATCTACCCATTGATAGTGCTTGTCCTACCTGAAAGTGAAGAAATAGGTAGAAAGAGAGTTCAATTTTGAGACTTAATGTTAAGAGAATTTGGAGCATTCCAAGTTGGTATCAGGACTTTATCCAAGACTATCCAAGCCTTTGGGGTTGTTTTTTATTTTAAAGACACACTGGACACCCAGGCATTTGAAAGCATTTTGCAGTTGTCATCTATTCCTTTCCTAGCCTATGTGCAATGCTGAAAAAAGCCAGCTCTGTCAACTCTGTCCAAAATATAGTGACAAGAAGTTATGCATTCTAACAACCAGCTGTAAAATCACAAGGATTACATTTTTCCTTGCCAATCTAAACCAATAGATTCCTCCAAGTTCATTAGGCATGTCTGTTTAAGGGGAAGAACAAAGTGAATACATGTTACTAGCAAAAGCTCCTGTGTATTCACAGATTTTTCAATGTATCTGATGTCTTCAAAAAACCCCACTTGATTTCATATTCAAGTAAATAAATAGGAGGGCAGCCTACTAAAATAGGCTGGAAAACCTCAAATATATTGCTGGTCTTGGATGGAGGTCTTGCAACAGAGTATGTTCACAACACCAGCATAGGCATTTGTTCCTACAGTGTATTTCTTTCGTTACTACTCCGCAGTGATTTCCCTAGAGCCTCCCTCAAACTCTAACCAGAGATGTTTCCCCACAGTAATTCAAAACTCATCTTTTTTCTAGTATTTCCCATTTTAAATTTTTCTTAAGTTCATTATTTCATTTCCTCCAAATTAACCATTATTCTAGCTGAATCCAATTACGGTTGGTTACCCTTGTCATCATGTCAGGTATACCAACCCCTCTCAAAAAGGATAATCAGTCTGAGCTTGTGAAAAGGAAACTTCAGGTTAAACCTTTTGTTCCATCTTTGTCATGTGAAAAGGCCATACTTGTTGGATCAGTTCATTTGGGGATAATGTCAAAATAGTTAAAGGGCCATTCAGTAAATCTATTCCCAGAACTTTGACCAAGTTCTTCTTACTTTTTTTTTTCTTACCTCCAAGATTAATTTCTGAAAAAGATATATGGAAAGGAAATAACAATAATACCCATATTTCTTTCCTTAGCCATTGTGATACATGGGCACCATTTCTGAAGGAAGAATTTCAACAAGTAGAAGCTTTATTTGTGACAACCAAAGTGACTAAAAGTGATGTATGTAACTTTTTGGCAGAATTCCTAGCACAGATCATATTATAACCTTTATAGAGCAAGGTGTCAGTTTACTGGGAACTTACCCTATTATAGCAAATGCTGGCAGCTCTTGCAGATCAAAGGGGAAATCCATACGGAAGTTTGTTCTGAACAGGGCTGTGATTGTAACTGTGAGAGACGAAAGGTAGAGGAGGAAAGAAAATAATGAGGCGAGAAGTTAAATGCAATAAAAGCTAGAGTTAGGGACAAGGGAACTGGTTTATACATGCTCCTGTGTGGTTTCCTGACATTATATACATTATTACAGATTGGCAGACTGCTCGGATTTAGTAGCTTCTATTTTTGCGCACTTGCAACCCTAGCACTCTAGATGGTCTAGGTTTGCTTTCAGAGAATGTATGCATTATTTTTAGCTGCAATCCCTGATTTTTTAAAGGGTTTTCTTTCCTTTCTTGTCTTCTACCTCCATTCACTATTAAAAAAAACTCTTCCTGGTATCCTTACTGACTGAAAGGTCTGTTTGCTGAGGCAGGCAGTGCCTGCATATCTGAAGAAGCTCTCTTCTTCAGAAGTGAAGTATCACTTCTCACAGTTGTGATTGCCTTCTAGAAACAAAACTCAGGTCTTCACTGAAGTTACAGCTTCAAAATTTTTGACTGGTACCAAAACAATGTAGGGTTTAGAAATCAGAGCTGGAAAAGATCAGCTAAGCCGCATCTCCTCCAGCTCACCCCTCCTGGTAGTGCTGCTCTGTTACAATGAAATGTTGAAACTTGAGCTGCTTTTGTCTGGAAGTGTGTTTTTCTGTTGAAACAGTAAACATCTGTATGCCAACAGGTGAAGGATAAACTAGCAATTTAATACAGAGTGGAAGTGCAGCTGAATGGGGATGGATATAAATCCCAACTTGACCTGGATGAAGGAATTATTTGTTAAATGAGGAAATAAAAGAAGCATGAAAATCTAGCATATGATAGTAACAGGAAGCATTAAGTACTTGTTATTTGGTCAGGCAGAACTAGGTTTAGAGTAATAATTTAATGAGGTCTCAGTGGGTTACATTACCTAAGATAGCTAAGCCTAAAACTGCATTCTGCTATCCAAATTGGGAAGATCTTGCTCCCCGTCTCTTCACCCTGTTCCTTCCCTCCCGGCTGTACTATTTTTCTCCTCTCCCGTTGGGCCCACTCTTACACATCAATGCCTTCTCTGAGTTCCTTTGCTTCATTAAAACCTACCAGAAAACCTATCTGCTCTTTCCCTGGATTACTCCTCTGCCAGGGAAGTGTGTTGAATTGAGGGGAACAACAAACACAGAGATGGCACCAGGGAGAGTTAGAGTAACAGTCAGGGATGGAAGATGGTGAAAAGCAGGGTGTCCTCTTTCTTGTTAGATCAGCCCAAGAAAGTGATCATCCCAATTCAGTTTTAGGAAACAGATAGTCCAAGCCACTAAATGGTAGAGCATTAAAAAGTATAGTGAACTCATTTTCAATGAGTTTTGCTACAGAGTGGCAAGGATGACCAGAGGAAAACAGTCACAGCATTTAGTCTGGGTCTCTCTTGGTTCTGTCTCTACTCCCACAGGACAGAAGAAGATTTCCACAGAGAGATTCATCCCACCTGTCTACATCCTCTTTCCTGAGTGACTAAGCCATCCTGAAACTGAATGTCTAAGCCCTTTTCTCTCCGTTGGCTACAAACTGTACTAGTTTCAAGTACCTGTCCAATTCTTACAAAGTTAGAAATAAAAAGGAATGGGAAAGTAGTTATTGTGAGTCTAATCAAAAATAGATTTGAACTTTGAGATAACACTGAGCCAGTGTAGAAGGAACCAGAAGGAGCAAGAAGAAGGCAAGGCATGAAATCCTATGGCAAATAAGATTAAAGTCTGGGATGTGGTAGAACAGAAATCCTGCAAATTGCAGAACTCCAGTCTTCCATGACTGGCAAAGAGGGGCTCAAGCTGCAGCAGCCAACCAGAGTGGTTGGCAAATAGCCAGATGTTATTTGGAAAGTACAGATAATGGTGTGTGTAAAGCCATCCAACAAAGCCATGAGTATCAAGAAGCCAGCAAAGATTCTGTGGGTCGAAGAAATAAAAGAATTTTGGTGAGGTGCTACACAGCTTATTTGCATCTGTCATTCTGATGTGATCACTTCCCTACCTGCTTCTTCCTGGTAGCAGGCATTATAGAAAAACCTTGCATGAACAGAGACTGAAAAGACCGGGTGTGTAACTTTTGAAGGGAAATAAATGAGCAGGAAAAGACATGAAAGACAAGTAGAGCAGACATGATAAAAGATCATAAAATAATGAATGACTTAGCTAGATAGAAGTTCCTAGTTCCTTAATGCAAGGACAAGGAGACTGACAACACAAAGAAAATACAGAACTGTGAAAAGGAACAATTTTTCATAGCCAGTTGAATCATGGAACTTTTTAAGCTAGACAGTCAATGAAGAACTTAAGGAGCTATTAATATGGGTGTTAAAGCTGTCTGGATGATTTTAAAGAAGGCAAAGGAGTCAAGATGTTTCAGGATTAAGCTAATTTCTAGTGATTTGAAATTAAACTAATTTCTGATGATTTCTAGTGATTGGAGAGACCAACAAGGGAGTCAGAAAAGACAAAGTGAAGGACAGGAAATTATCTCCTCTCTGTCTTTGCGTTTCTTATATTTTTCTCTGGAAAGAACAGAAGGATATGGGTTTGGGGTTTTTTGTGACAGACCCAGTGGTTAAATACCCCTCACTTTTAGGCAGTGCTACACAAAGAAAGATGTAGTCACTTTCTACGTTCAGGTAGAAAGTGTACTCATTTTCTATATTCCAGAGAATATTCAAACTCCAAAAAAATCCAGCCCTCTGAAGTCAAGAGATACATGTTATAGCATTTTAAAAAAAGTTAACTGCCTACATGGAGCTCAATAAAATAGATATAATTGTAAGAATAAAAGATAGAGGTATTATAAGGAAGATGTTTACATAGAAATGGCAGCCTTCTGCACCAAAACTCTATTCCCACAGTGACTGAGATGCTCTCCTTAACAAGCCTGGCTTGTGCAATTTCTATCTGCAACAAATGTCACTCTCATGCTTTTCAGTTACTTGGGACACTTTATTTTTTTCAGGACCCTCAGTCAGATTCTACCAATCCTGTACTCTCCTAATCATTAAATCATCTCAAATTTCTTGACTATCTGTTTTTAGTCAAGAGATGACCAAAGCAGGCCATGAGTTTTCCAGCAAGGATTACATCCTCTGTGATGGGATATCTCTGTGTTTGCACCCTGGACGCTATTCTGAGTAGAGGCAAAAAAATCCCACCTCAGGGGAACTTTTGTTTGCTGAGGACTCATATTCTGTCATTTATCAGTTAAATACATCCCAGCTCTCCTAGGAAGAGGTTAGGCTAGACAACTGACAAGACGACATTTCCCTTTCTCCTTCCTACTGTGCTGCTGAAAGTCATGTGTTGTGGCAGAAGTTTCAAACATCATAAAAACAATGTGTTTTTGAGAAAGATGGAAAATAATGCGTTAACAGAGCAACTTTTGTACAAAGAGAGCAGGAATGGCTCTTGGCTTACCTGCATCCTTGTTCCAGACAGCAAGGACTCGGAACACAAATGCACTAAAGGTAGCTGCAAAGAAGCCTCTCCAATAATTGCGCACAGCAAAGTAGGTGGAGGTGACCTCGATGCTGAAAAGAACCCCTAGAAAGAGTTGGAAAGGGGGCAAGGTTAAAATAACGAGTGTAATGGTAGAAGCATGAGAGAGGATCCTAAACAGCCTCCTAGAGCAGTGGTCTCCACACTTCTTTGATCATGCAACCCTACCAATAAAAGGTTTTTGAGCACGCACCCTTACCCCATATGTGTATTTATTTAAAAATAATAGGCATGTACTACTGTACTAAAATATCGTGTACAATATCAAACATGCACAAAAATAGAAATTAAGGATGTGATAAAGATGAAATAAACATAATTTTAAAAATAAATTGTTTTATTTATTAATGGAACAAAAAAAAATTATTTTCACTAAAATGGTAATATTATTTATTTTTTCAAATATGTGTTTAACGCTTTGTCATACAGGGATTCAAAGGTATGGTTCTATGTTCAATCATTTTGATACTTGGTCTAAAGAGAATATCTTACAAAGACACATAGATCCAAATGCAAGAAATGTATCATTGGCTGTGCTGGCTAAATTATGATACTATTTTCTCAATCCTACCCACCATCTATGCGTAGGTTTTTGTTAAAATTTGGATAGTAAATTTTCATCCTCCCTGATGTCAATCAGTTGTTCTTGCAAAATAATAAGAAGATGTTGAATTTTTTATTTTTAACAAGCAGGTTCAAAACTCACTGAAAATCATAATCTTGAACATTTTTAATAAGGTAGAAATTTCTGTTTTCAAGATTTTTGTATATATATATGTAATGAGAGGTTTTGCAGCTAAGACACTTAGATTGTATTTGGCAACAGATTCACAAAACCTCCACAAGTTTCTTTTGAAAAGCAGTTTCTCACCCACTCTTAGAACATCACTTTCACCTTGAAGTACATCAAGTATGTTTTCTTTTTCAAAAAATAACTGCTAGGTAGCAATCTACTAACAGACACTTGTCATCACAGAAAAAAATCAGCAAATTCAGAACACTTGTCTTTTTGTAATAGAAAAAGGTGCAACTGGACTTTAAATTCTATTCTTTAAAGTTGCTATCAGATAACCAACAAACACCTGTAGGATTTTCATCCATCTCGTTATGAAGTATTGTGAAGATTCTACTCTTTCAGGGTCTTGTTTTTATGAAATGAACGACATCAACAACGTCCTATAGCACTTTGTGCATGTCTGGCTCCCATTTCTTTGCTGCAATAGCTCATCTGTGAACACTGCAGTGCATGAATTCCAGGTGTAGTGGTGTCTAGGTAATCTTACCCCCCAATTCTTTTCTTATTCTGCTCCACGAGTTGTTACACTTGCAGAGCTCTTCCATAAAACATTTTTTTATTAAAGAAGTAATTTACTGTTGAGAATACAGGTTCTGTGGTAGAGCTTCCTTTCAGTGTCTCACAGAAAGAAGTTCTGCATTTCACTATCAAAACAGAATCTGGAAAACACCATCATCTGAAGCACTTTAGAAACATCTGTACTCTAATCCAGCTGCACAGGAAACCTCTCCTACTGTGTAATTTGTACAGACTCTTGTTTCTTAAAACTTGAAGCAATGTCTGCTATGCATCTTTCAGCAGTATTTACTGATGAAGGGGCACATTTTAGTTTGCTGCTCTGTTACTTTCTGTGTGTTATCACAACCATTTTTACATTTTATGGCAGGAAGTGTAAGTGTTTTTCCCTGTGGCATTTTCTCTTTTGCTGTGAAGCAAGAAACCTCAAAGGAGGCTTCTCTAGACATTTGTCATTAGGTTCAGTGAAATTTTGTGAAGTATTGGATTTAATGTCACACGGCTTGAAACACTGCTGAAAAAATTGTAGAGGTTTGTCTTCATGTTCTGGATGCCTAGATTTTAAATGTCCTGCTAATTCTGATGGCTTCACACTCTCATTAGTTAACTTCTCAAAGCACAGTACAAACGTAGGGTAAGAGTCATTGTTAATGATAGTAGACGTAAATTCATATTTAAAATAACCTTTGATAATTTTAATCTTTTTTTGTCTGACTTCCTCTCAGATCTCATTAGCTGGCCATTGTTTATACCTCATAATGAGTATACCTCACACTGAATAAGGGCCTGTACTAGAAGTGTCAGCTCTGCCACTTTCTTGTCATTTCTCTTTGCTCACATTATTAGTATTATCTTCAATCCATAGCCTCTTTGCAGGAACCTTTTAAAGCCACTTTTCCAATTTGTGCAGATTAGTCTAGTTAACACTAGATAATATAATCCATAAATCCACTTAATCCAGTGTGGGCACGCATTGATTGCAGTTCATTGCAATATGAAAGAGAGTAGATGATTGAGGGCACCATGGTCAACGCTTCATGTTGGGAGCAACTCTACAGCTCATGCACTATATTAAAAAAATAGAAATTCTGGTATTTCCTTCCTGCACGCAACAGATCACCTTCTGCACCCCCTGGGGTATGCACACCCCAATTTGGAGACCACTGCTCTAGAGAGCCTTCTCCTCTTGCCTCCAGAAAGTGGACAGCATGGGAAAAAAAGACTGTCAGAGATGCTGGGGAGGTTGAAAATGCTAAAGGTAAGTGTCTCTGTCCAAAGTAAATTTCACATCAAAAATGTGGTGCAGTAGAGGGGGAGAGGAGGAGAGAACTAGGCGGGAGAGGATTTAGGTACCTGAGGAAAAGGTAACAGAACAGCCACTTGCCTCCAAGTGGTGTCCCAAAGCAGCAGCCAACACCCACAGCACACCCCACAGTCAGGACATCCGTGTAATAATAGGGCTGCTACTGGTGAAAGAGACAAAGAGAGACAGACAAACAGAAGAGAGAAGGAAAGAAAACAGAGAGTGAGTAACAAAATTGGCAGGTATGACTGCATGACATCACCCAGCTCTGTCTCCACCAGAGTTACAGCCATGTTTATCTTACTTCTCCCTTCTGGATGGCTTCAAAATATTGAAAAGGCAACATCTGGCACAGGACAGGCGTATACCTGGAATCACACATTCAAGAAACATGAAGAAGGCAGCATCTCATTTTCCTTTGAAACATACACATTTCTGTCACTTTGGAAGAAATGTCTCATGGAAAATCCTCCAGACAGTGGAAGGAGCATAAGTAGGTTTCGCTCCATCTCTTTTACTTTGGCAGGGAATCTCAGGATGCACATGTGCCACAGAATGCCTCAAAAAACCTACACTGTGACTCAGTGTGCACAAGGCACATGCGTATCCAGAGCGGAGTGTGGACTGATCCTGAAGGTTCTTCCATGCTGGGTAGGTGAGTGGGTGACAGATCACCCAGTAAAGCATTGTGCTGTCCTGGTGAAAATGGTCATAATAATAAAAAATGTAATTGGAATGTATAAAAGGGAGAGTATTTCTAAGAGACTGGGTGCCACTTGCTTGTCAAGGGCTAAACTGGCTTTTCAAATCCATCCTCCTTAATGCACAGGGTTGTATTTACCTGCAACAACACCAAGAAGTTATACACCATGGCAATATGAAATGGAACTGCAAGCTATATCCTGGACCAAGGTCAGCTGAAGATTACATGACTCCCAGATAATGGAAATCACATTTGCAATTTGGTGTAAATCCAAAAGAGGAACTAGGGCTACAGAAACTATGATAACTTTCTGTTTGTTCCCATGCTACAATGTTATCACAGACTCACAGCAAGTTTTAGTTCTGTGTTTCTGAATGCTTCCCTATCTCTCTGTTCAGAACTGGGCTCACTGCAAGGTTATATCAATAGGATTGGGGTGCTCAGGATCAGGCTGCTAGGGAAGCCCTGAACACTTTCAAGGGCAGTGATTCCCCAGCATCTCTTGACACCTGTGCCACCCTGAACCACCTTTGGGAAAAGTAGACAAAATTTCCCTTGTTGCAAGTTGTGCCTGTTGTCTCTTTGTCCTTTCACTGTCCTCTGAGAAGTCTTTGGCTATTTTGTCTGACATCTCCTTTAGCTACCAAAGGCAGAAGTTAAATCAGTCCCTGTTTAGCTTTTTGTTTTCTTCTCTAGCATCTCCCAGTCATTCATGCATTCTGGAGTCTGAGACTATGTTAATTCCAGGTACAGAGAAAGAAACAAGATGCATAGACTTTTACAGAGGTTTTTTTAGGTTTGGGGGTTTTTTACTTTATTTTTTTACCAGTAAGACAGATACCATTCTCCTGTGTGCTTCCAATGGTTCCACCTGACTGTGGTCTGCTCCTTGGTTCTGAAACTCCTTTCTCTCAGGGCTTTTGGCACACTGACAAATTTTGCCTTGAAGCTCAGGCTTCAGCTCAGGCTGTCTATGTCTTGCTAGACTGCCCACATATGCACAGCCTCTCTCTTGCTTAGCCTGATTTTCTTTCTGGCATCTTTTCTAAAGTTATCAGCTGAAGAACCTCTAATCTGTAGCTGACAAACTATGTTCCTTCCTTGATTTTTTTTTTTTTTTTTACTAGCCAGCCAGAATAAAGTTCAGTATTACTGTTGATGCAAGACTATGTTGCATTCGTCAGCTAACTCATCCATTTGAAGACTAACAGGAAAGTAGTGCATGGAAGAACTAAACCCAACTTATAAAAAAACATAGCATTTAAACACTTTTTACATTTCTGGGCACAATAACCATGCAAAGAGGTTCAGGGCAGCACATGGGGTGAGGGGGAAGTGAAATGAAAGACAAGCTACTTATGAACATATTTCCACTGCTTTAGGAAGAAGTTATCATGTGCCTCTGTTTAAAGAAATTCAGTGAATCAGAAGACTAGTACAAATGCATGGGGGAGACATAAATTTCCAAATTTCTCCTCCAAGTGGGATCATGGAAAGTTGTGAAGGGACCACTGGAGTTGTGTCCCTGCTCAGAGAACTGTTAGTTCTGTTAATTCCAAAGCTAGATCAGGTTTTGTCCAGGTGAATCTTGCATATTTCCAAGAGTGGAAATTCCCTGGACACTCTGAACATCTATGCCAGTGCTTGACCATCCTTGGGAGTGGAAATGTAATTTCCTTTAACAGAGTCAAAATTTCCCTCGTTGAAAGTTGTGCCCCTTGCTTTTTGCAAGGTTGGTTTTTTTACTTCTGTTGTCTATTTGATCTTTATTGACTTTCTGGACAGCCCTTGGTACTCTCCAGGTGGAACAATGTTCATGGCTGGCAGGGACTGAACAAGCTGCATCATTAGAAATCAGCACTTAAATAGGTTTTTTTTTACTTTTCCTGAAACCTTCCCTTCCTTTCACTGCACCAGTTACATGTGAAAAGAAGGAAATAGTGTTGCTGAAGTGGGGAGGGATCTGTGGAGAACCTTTCATGAGAGCAGGAAGTCTCACAGCAAGAGGAACTGTACATTAAATGTCACATATAGGAAGACACTTGCCTCCAAGAGGAGCCTTGAAGCAACATCTGACTCCAACTGCGCAAGCCGGCACCGGGAGGTCGAGCTGCCTATGCACATTCTGGAACAGGGAGTACAGCCAGAGACGGGCATGCTGGGGTTAGAGGGAGCAAAGCCACGACATTAGGACCCAGAACAATGAAAACAAGCAACAGCCAGCAGCACAGTCAGCCATGGCTATTGCAAATAGCAGGCTCTACACACTTTAGTGCAGTCTTTAGTACTGTCAGCTGATCTCCAGCAGTGACATCTGGTCCTTGTGCACAGACATGATCGACTCAAGTAAAACAGCACCTCCAGTTGTATTACACAGTCACTTTTGGCTAAGAGCCTGCACATAAACGAGTTCCTACATTTATCTATACGCGCAGTTAATAGATTTTTTTATACAACCAGTCAATACAGTGATCAGCCTGCAGAGACAGCAAAAGCATAGAGATGGTGTCAGTGTCTATAATTAGCAATGCTGTATAAATTTGGCTTAAAGACAAATTGATCTTTGTCTGCAGCTTTTTTATACAGTCAACAATAACAGTGCAAAGGCATCACTCATGAGATTGAAAACTTGTCAAACACATACTCCTAACCAGTCTCTGTGTAATTTCTGGGTAACATTGGTGATCCTGCACAGTTATTTGGACTGTATGTCTGGCCTTGCACTACTTTTGTTCAGCCTCTATTTTACTGGTCTACAGCAGTACAGTAAGCATTGATCTATGTGTTTCCTCTGTGTTCCATGGCCTATCCATACTATCCTGGGTGTCTCAGGAGCTCAACCTGTGGAAGAACTGTGTGCAGAGATATGTGCCTTACCTCATACACCCCACAGAAGATCGACATGAACTTGCTAAGTACCACAGCACAGATACTGGCAATGTGCACAAAAGGACCCTGCAAGAGAAGAGGAGGAGAAAATCAGAGAGGGTTGCCCTCTGGTTACTGACAACCATTTAGCTACCACAGGCCTCATAACTTCTTTTCGGCCATCTCAACCAGCCAGTAATAGAACCCCTGGGCCTCCTTTTCTCCAGAGTAAGCAACCTCATTTCCCACAGACACTCCTCATAAGATTTGTGCTCTAGACTTTCCAATCTTCCTCAGTTCTCCTATCTCCATTTAATTTTTCCCCTCTCAAAGACTACATGCCTTGAGTTCTTTGATGTTTCCTATATCATGTCTTTGAAAGTAGAAGGAAAATGACCAGTGAAAGATAGGTATTGCTGGAAAGACCAGAGCTTTGAGAAGAGGAATGGTGGTGAAAGTAAGAAAACATTTATAGATTCATCTTTCTCAGACAACTCCCAGCTTCCAGACCCTGGTCAGTACTGCACATGGAATCAGCAATATTTACCTCTTTCCCCACAGGCATGCCACTTCCAAGCCCAGCTGTGAGGGCCACAACTTTGGCCACAAAAGCTTTGAGAGTGAGATACTCCTTGAGAACCACTCCCCTCATAATGGTCTTGAGCTCTGGGATCCCAGACCCTGAAAACAACAGCAGAGCCGGGGATGAACACAACCCATAGGCAAACGGAACAAGGAAAATGAGACAGACAGGAACAGATCTTGCCATGCCTTCTGCCCTCACCAACAGCCTGTGGAGAGACGAAGTGGCAGAAGCTGGCCGCGAACAGAATGAGGCCGAGTGGGAACGCAACCCACACCACGTACTGCAGAGGGATATTTGGGTGCAGCGCTCCGTATGTCCACTTGTAGGCTGTGGGCACACAAATAGAGAACTTGTCAGTAACCACAGCTGCTCCAAACAGGCTGGCAGACACCAGAGCATCACTTGCTAAACGTGCCCATGCTAAATCTCCTTCAGAAATGGTGCCCTCATGCTCCTTTTAGGCAAGCCTAATTACAGTCTGAGTACGAGTTCCCCAGTAAAGCAGGCATTCTGCAGGAATGGATAGAAGACACTATTGATACCTGTGCACAAGTGTGGCATAAAAAGAGGTGTGTTATATGCAGATGTGAGGACAAATCACTGTGCAGTGTCCTCATTTGGCAGTCTGAGGGTGGGTTCTGAAGAGCAATAAAGTAGCCCACCAATCATTCCTTCATAAAAAAACTAGTTTAAAAGCTCTGGTTGTGATTTCCTTTCTAGAGCAGCAGAACAGAAGCTGTTTAAAAGCCAGTAGCTATTAAAACAGCAGTGGTGCCATTGCTCAGCCAGATACAATAACATGAGCTGCTGAGAATCCAAACTGAACTGCAGCTCCTCTGAACTGCATCTTCCCTGCCTGAGCTGACTCCCCACACAGCCTCAGTAGAGGCTGAGACTTGGCAGGGGAAAAGGAAAAAGAACCCCAAAAGACTCAGCTTCAGGGACTATAAAGGACAGGAACCTTCAGAGTGGATTATACCAGTCACCTGGTAGATGGGGAAGCTCTGGAGGGAGGAACACCAGGCTGAAGCAATGTTGGGAGCTTTGAGGAATTGCAGCAGCCAAGAGGAAAACGTTGGTGTATGTGTGTGCCAGTCAGGACTGGGACACTGAGGGTAAGGACAGGAGAACAGGACAGTTAACAGGATGTGGCAGTGGGGTGTGTGTGTGTGTGGACACTGAAATGGGGACTGAAAGATCTTGTAATTTTTGTGGCTGGCAAAAGGAGACAGACCACAGGAAAAATGCAGGTAAGGGATATAAGGGAATAGGAGATCCTTGTGAAAAGGGCAAAAGGAGAGGGCACTATATGCCCAGATGGCAGAAAAATTCAGGGCACTGTATAAGTAAAAATTGGAAAGAACAAAAATTAGGTAAAAAGCAGAAACAGTGCCAGGAGGGCATCCAAGAGCCCCTTCCCCCCCATCACCCATGTTCTCAATATTCTTGGGGAGAAAGGGAAGCAGTGTAAGAGGAAAGGCCACAGTAACACTTCCCTGTGCTCCTGCATATTCAAGGGAGCAGAAAGAAAAGGGATTAAACATAATTGTTTGTCTTTGACTCATCATACACATATCCCTTGTTTCTGCCCACTTAGTTCCAAATTTTCTCGTTCCATCCCTTTAAGGAACCTCTCCCTAGCTAACCTTTACTATATTGCCGGAACTTCAAACTTCCCAAGCAGCAAGGGTTGAGGATGGGACAATGATGTTAAAGGACGAGCAAAACTGGTCACTGGGCTTTGAAAAACATTCATATCATTTACTGGCTGCTTTTGCAACACCTGAATGGGACCCACCCTGTACGGTCTTTGCACTGGCATAATCCACTCCCCAGCTCACCAACGCCATGACCAGACCCAACAGAACCAAGAAAATCCAGTCCTCTCCAAGCTTCTTGGTAACATATTTCTGGATGCGTTTAGCACAGTCTGTGAAGAGAAGAGTAAACCAGGAAAACTGAGTGAGCATAGATGAAGCTGTGTCTGTCTCTACTGTGCTGAGAACTGACTAAAACACGGATTTATTTGGAGGAATCAGGGGCTCTCTCACACAGTTCTGTGACATCTTATGTAGTTTAAAAAACATTTTAAAAAGAGGGGTAGGGGTGTGCAGGACACACAGGGTGGAATTTAACATCTCGTACACTAGCAGCAAAAGTCTGATATAAGGACATCCTTTTCCTCCCATTGTAGAGCTCTGTTGTGGAAAAAAATATTTACTTGGGATTGTTTTTTGTTTCAAACATATCTTTTCTCTTTCTAGGATGAAAGCTCATATACAGAAGATTTTTCAACCCAATGAGATTCGATTCCCTTTCCTTCCCTCTCTGCTTCTCTCCAGTCACAATTGCTTAAATCCATCTCTCTTGCTGGCCTACCCAATATCTAGTAATAGGGTAATGAAACATGAATTGTCCCTACCTTGACATTTGGAATAGTGCTCTTCTTTGATCTGTACTTGGCTGTCACGTTTCAGGGGTCTTCCATTGTTCCTTTGGGCCTGTTTCTTCAGCAGTTTTGCTGCTTCTTTGTCTGAAATGTTATCTGTTACCTGGTCTGTGTATCGGCCATAAAGCTAGAAGAGCAGAAAAAGCACAAAACAAGAGGGATCACAAGGAAAAGGTAAGGCAAATGCTCCTTCAGAAATAGCATTAAGGCTGACAAGGCAGATCTACCAACAATCTGAGGTACAGACCCAAATGTACCAAGCAGGGAGACTGAGAAACAGAAACTCTCAGACAGATGCAGCTCATTTATTTTTTCTTTTTTTTCCTTTCTAGTTTCTTCTTTCCAATCTCTCCAAAACCTTTTCACCTCCTTTTTGGAGAACAAGATATGATCACAGAATATTCATTATTTGCTAATGCCCTGGGGAAAAAATGGCTGAGAGATTGAATATTAAGAGACAGCATTTGAGCATTAGGAGACAGCTTCCTGGAGGTACAAAAGAAGGTCAAAGTAGTTCACATGAGGCTGCCATCCTCAGGGCTGTCTCATAGATATCAGAAGCACTGTAAAACATCTCTGAAGGTTTTGAGAGGCATTACACTCTCAAACAGGCTGCAGGAATGTCCTGCATCTGTTCCTCCTGCTGCCAAGGAATGCTTAACAGGGCACATAGCCACTGATGGTGCTTGTGGAGGAAAAGAAGCAGCATAATTTCAAAAATATCACAGGCTGCTGCACACTTCCAACAATTATTTACCCAAGTCAGCATTTTAAGTCTTCCTGTATCTCTAATTCCTCTGAAATTCCTGATTTCTTAATCTAGTCTTTTTCTTCAGATACTAAACTTGAAATGCAGTTGGTTATATGCAATTCACAGTCAGCTACACGTGCTTACCAAGGACATTTCTTACACGGGTCTACAGTAAACTGGGCAGTTGTGCCATCTTGTTGACATCTTAAGGGAGTATGAAGAACCCTGACTATGCCCCAGGTTTGTTTACTAGATTCCCTGAAGAGCAGCTATGCCACCTCACTCTTTCAGAGTACAGGTAGGGAAGGTGTGCATTCGAGAAGCAGAGAATAAGCCTCTTCTCCTTGCATGTCCTTCAGTGAATCAAGTGTGGCTTTACCTCCGACCAGGTTACCACCTGATGCACCTCCCACCTGTGACAAGGTGACCCTTTGCTCCTTCCCCAGCACATCTGCTTCTCTGAGATTTTCTGAGAGGCAGGAGTAGAATGGGCCATGTTTTGATCAGCAAAATCAGACACTTAAGCTGGAGAATGACAGGACGTATGACATAGATAAAGAACTACCACACACTTAGGAGACATTTCTGTTTGACAGTTCCTGCCTCCCCCTTTCAAGGCAACAAAAGAGATGTTCCTGTTCCCTTGAGATAAAATAGATACAGAGACTCACAGAAAGGTTTACACTGGAAGGCACCTCTGGAGGTTTCTAGTCCAAGCCTCTGCCCACAGCCTGCAAACTCCAAAGCCAGGAAAGTCAGATTAGGCTGCTCAAGACCTTATCCAGGCAACTCCTAAACATCTCCAGGAGTAGAGGTTACCTACCTTCTCTGAGCACCTGTTTCAGTGCGCTAGCATTTACTATTACAACATAACAAATATGACTGAAGGTCCTAAGTATTTTATTGATTTGCACATATTCCTCAAGAGACACTTGAGCCATGGGCCATAGCTCCCTTTGGAAATCCTAGTGGATTTTTTTTTTTCTTCACAGAACCCATATCTATGCTTTTTTAAAATCATCCTGTTCTAAAGATGGCTCACCTGCTGCCTCTTAAACAGATTGATCCTATATGAACAGCTGAAAGTATTCTTCCATTCATCACTGTATTGGAAGCTACACAAATTTAATGCAATTATTAACCACATGATTGTCAACACATTCTAAGTAAATTAACTAGACTCTGCAGGGAATAATGGCCACGCTCTGAGCCCCTTAAAACAGATAGGACAGTGAAACCTCAGGCTGAAGAATTTCAGCTACAGGGTAACTGCCACATACAGAATGCAGTCCTAATTAGCAAAGTGCTCATTTTTTCTCTTACTGTATCTTTCAGACAGAAATGCCAAATATGGGCAGATTTTAGACAAATGCATCTTTACATCACCTCAAACAGTGTTGTGGTCATGAGAGATGGGTTTATGTCAAATACAACTTAAACCAGTGTCAAGTATGAGATTCAAATTAGAATCTTCCATCTGCCAGATAGAACAGCGTGATAGCATAGTAGTATGAGTATTGAAAGTCCTCATATGGTATCCTAGTTCACTGCTTCTGCCTGGCTGTAAAATGGTGCACTCGGGATATGGGAAAAAAAGAGTTAGTCCACAGACATAAAAAGAAATTGCTGTCCTGGCAAACTAGGTCGTCTCAACACATTTAAAGAATGCTTCATACATGTGCTTTGCTTCTCCAGGGTTCTGGAAGTATGTAAAATGGTAGGAGATTGTGGGACAGAGAAAGAATCCAGAAATCAGAGGATGACCTTACAGCAAAATTGGGTTAGGCAAGAAATATCCACTAGAAGATGTAAAACTAAAAATATAACACAGTACGACTCTGACTGTTCTTTCTTCTGTTGCTCCCTTTCTAACACAAGGAACACAAGGTTTCTGAGCACCAGAAAAAATGAAGACAATTTTGTAAGTTCTCAATTTCCACCTAAGGGTTGAACCAGAAAAGGTACTATGATGCCTACTTGGCTAAATGCTGAGAGAGACCACCAAAATTGTGCAAAACCAGCTGAAGGTATAAATACCACTTAGAATAGATGGGAGGAACATACACCCCCCAAAAGAAAATCCCCCCAAAAAACCCCCAAAACCCCCAAACAAACAAAAACAAACAAAACCACAAAAAACAAACCCCAACCAAATCATCCAGGGAGAAAACACAATAAAGTAAAGTTTATTTTCATAGATGAAGCATTTATGTATGCAAATGATCTTTTGTCTTTTCAAAAATTGGGGGAATTTCATTTTTTGAGTAACAGAGGAAAAGCTGCACAGAATCTCAGGGGAAAAAATACATCACAATCTCAAGACTTTTCTGGAAGCTATTTTCTGAGGGGTCAACACATGTATGAAACTGCCCTCGTCTCACAGTCCAAAGCCAAAGCTATTTCCCATGCCATTCTGAACAATACATTCCCCACAGAATACCCCAGTCCTGAAATCCCTTTCCCAGCTCTGCCAGTGCATCCTGTTTATGATCTGCTGCTCCCAGCCATTGAGGCAGCCTTAGCCTGTACTTCTTTCCCTGTCATTCCTGCCTTGTAACCATCTTGCTATTCCTAAAATTATCTTCCTTAGGTGATTTTTTTTTCCTGATGCATCACCAAAGAGAAGCCATATCTGACCTCAAAGGTGAAACCTCTCCAAATGCACCACATACATAAATTTAAATGTCCGTAAAACATCTCAGTCAACTGCTTAGACACAGAGCCAATGAGGCACGGGTAAGGGACAGGGAACAGCAACAAAATAATAGTTGTTCCTGAAGAAAAGGTGGCAAAGGGGAAACCTAACAGCAATGCCATTATCTAAAGGGAGAGAGGGGTTGGAGGGAAACATGAGAGCAAGGTATCTCAGAGGGGCATAGTGATGGACAAAAGGAAAAAAAGCACAACTTGCAAGAAAGGAAAGCCCATACAAAGGAACACATGTCCCCATCCAGCCCCACTTGAGAGTAGTTCAGCGCAGGAGCAGGTACCCTGTGGGGCCGGGGAATCTTCAATCCTGCAGATTTTCAGAACGTGCCTGGAAAAGGCTCTGGACAATGTGACCTACCTTTGGAGTCAGCCCTGCTGTGAGTAGGGACTTGGGCTGGAGAGCTCTAGAGGCCCTCCCACCTACCTCTCAGTGTGAGCCTGTTATTCTGTATTACTGCATTGCCTGATTTCTTACTGCACATCCCTCCCACTACAGCCATCTGTGTATTGCTGAGTGAGCTCCCTGCCAGGAACACCCTTCCTATAGTCACAAATAGCACAGATTTCAAATACTTCACCGGCTGTAACTGCTTTCTCATGCAGAAATAAAACAATACAAAATCCTACAGTGTAGGATAATGTATATTTTTACCAAGGAATATTATATCATCTGTCATATATCTACTATCTGTTACATTAATTGTCAAAAAATATTATTATTATTATCCTACTACTATTATGTTATTATCTATCAACCACTATACATTTTTTGACTGTCTATCTGAAGATCTAAGGCCAAAGACCAAGATTTCATTATTCTGGGGCCTGTGTAAACCAAACCAAATCACATGTACAACAGAAGGCAACAGCTAGCAAAAAAAGAGCACAACAGAATCAAAATCTCTGTCAAATGTTTTTTCATATGAGAGCGAGGAAAGAAATCTTAATGATTATTCTGTGTGGAAATGGATGAAAACTTGTGAATCAGGTTGTTTTTTTATGCTAACTACATGATAATTGTGTGCATATTTGTACAAAGTACATGTGCATATTTATAATGTATCTGCATGTGCATGAATGACCAGCAAAATATACACATCCACAGCAAGCCTGGCTTAGCCAGAAAATGTTTGCATGCAAAGTTCCATGATAAATGTACATGCACATGTGTACATGACTGCTTATATAAAATGTTTCTAGGACATATTTTTCAGTAAACTATAAATACAACTGTCTGTTTTTTAGATTGCAAATTGCCTTCACAAATGCATGCTTGCTTGGGGATGTTTCTGCCTGAAGATATGCATGGGGATGGGTTTGATGGCCTTCTTGTTAGTATGTGAGATCATCTATCTACGTGCACTGACCATCATGCCTCTGGAGCTGAGCACAGAGACAGGAGCAAGAACACAGAGCTGGTGGTGTTGCCTCACTGTGTCATCTGTGCCTACTGGAGAGTGGTTTTAGGTGTGTGGGACTGGTATATCTGCTAGATATGTGTGAACTGGGATACGCTTTACTGGAGAAGGGGTTTGCATCTCGCAGCTCCCCACAGCCCAGCTCACTCCTGGTTCATGGCACACATACAGAGGTGGGTTTCCTTCACCCACTTCAGCTCTCCAGCCCCATTTGCAGCCCATGGGGTAGGCATAACCCCAGTGGAGCTCAGTCTCAGGTGGGCACACACACCTCTCCACCCCATCCCACCTCTGTGCTCACCCTCTTAGCGTGGCTGCTGCAGCCAAAGCACTGCCTTGTGTAAATTAAATCTAAACTGCTCCAGTCCATTAAATCCAACTGCTCCAGACTGCTGCTTCCAAACAAACCAGTGGGGTGGTTTTGGAAGACTTCAGTGTAGGAGACACGCAGATGTTTTAGGCAGTTTCAGAACAGAAATCCCTGAATATGGCTATGGAACTGATTCTCTGATCTTTGGCAATGTGACACATAACTATCCTCACTGGGATGCTTATCTACTGGAAGAAATTTTCTTGGTGGTAAATGCACCTGTTTTCCTATCACTAAATCACATAAGTCTTTAGGAAACAATCAATGCAATCTCCTTCATTCCCCAGCCATTCACCATCCATGTAAGAGAATTTGTATTCGTTTAAGGAGAATCCACTTCATGAATTTCACATTCACATGCTCTCTTCCTCGTAATTTGACTGGATCCTTCATTGCACTAAAGCTCTCTTAGATCAGCTTAACCAGAACAGGGTGGTAGGAAATAAGACACCAGGACTCTGCTGTAAACCCTCCCCTTTGCAGGAGGCTGTCCCAGAAGAAGAGGTAAGGGAGATACAGAGCATAATGGAACAAAAAGCCATAACCAGAGTACATCTATGTCCCAGATATTTTCCTGAACCAGTGCTTGTACAAACCAGAGCAAGAGTCGGGTCAAGCTTAAGGGTTAGAAAATCCCTCACTTACAGCTCCACTAAGTTATCAAAAATACCAATATACATGTATGGGTCTATGACCATGAAGGGCTTTATGGTCAGAGAAAAGTCACAAGAGAGCTTTACTTCATCTACACAGCTGTGCAGATAGATGCCCATCTATAAACATCACTGTTCTCTTTGGTTTTACTCACTCTTGTGCTTTACTTAATATCACTATGCAGCTGAAGGCAACTGCAGCTTCTCTTTCCTGTGACAAATGCATTAATGCTCTGGCTAATTTTCCCTTTCCCAGCTTGCCCATTCCAAGTCTCGTTGCATCCATGGCAGGTGACAATAACCTCTGACTTGAATTACTGGTAGGATCTTTGGTGTAAGTAAAGCCATGAATGTCAAAGCCTGACCTGGAGTCAGCAAGTGGAGGGGAGACCTGGTGGGACTGGGGATGGACAGGGATGTGTGCTCTGCCAGCACCATTTGGAGAGCCCCAGAGATCTCCCTGTGTGACCCCAGGGAGAGCTGTGCTGCCACAAGTGTCCCGGTGTCCAGCCCTACCTGTGGGTAGCTGAGGGAGTTCTCCGGGGAGCGCAGGCCGTCCCCTGTGGCCCCGACCTCGTGTCCCGCCTCCGCAGGTATCCCGAAACGGGAGAATTTCTCAAAGCAGACGTAGTCGTACTGCGGTGTGCCCTCCCACACAGCTGCCTTCGGGCTGGGCTCCTGCGTCCTGCGCTCTGAACTCTCCATTCCTCCACTGCTCCTCAGGCTCATCTGTCACTGAGCTGCTGCTCTGGGCCTTACCTAGCACCACCTCGAGCTCTGGCAGAGAGCACGGCCTCCGCATTCTCTGCTGATCCTTCCTTTCTCTCTCTCCTCTGACCACTCCAACTTGGCCTGTTCCTGCGCTCTCTTTCTCTCTGCCCCTCTTCCTCCTCCTTGTGCCTCTCTCACTTTCTTCCCTTTCTGCCCAAAGGGTTCAACTATATTTATAGCAACCTTCCTCTGCCACATGATTCCCCAGCACCATGTCTGATCTCAGCAAAAGGCAATAACTCTGCCGGGATTGAATATCAGGTGTGAGCAGGAGGGGAACTCCTGAAGGGGAGGGAGGGGGCAGGGGGAAGGAGGTGGTGTGACAGACAGAGCTACAAGCACAGACAGAAAGCAGACAGGAGGAAGCAGAAATTATCCAGGATATCTCTTCTTTCACAGCTCCCCATCCCACACACACCCTGTTTGCAGTGAGAACAAAGGTCAGTGGGCTTCCTCATTTTCTCCCCAGATACCAGGTGTCCTAAAGACTGAGCAACAATCATAAGGATGCCAGCAATTATGGTGAGATGGAATGAGATGGGTGTTCATTCAGTGTCCCAAGACAATTTTTCTAAGTCCACGGTTCACAGCAGCAAGCCCTAATGGAGAAGTCAGGCATGCCTGTGAACTGCTGAACATTACAGTCTAATCTGAACCTCCCCAGGTGTTCTTATGGGGAATACTTTGCACTTCAAAGCACATCACCAAACTGCTCTGTGGGTACTCAATTATAGGTGTATGCACAAATTTAATTCTTCTTGATGCTCATTTTCCCACAGACTAGAGCATTCAACAGTTTCTCCTCTCCACTCTGCCGCTGGTTTCTCAGCCAGGGAGAGAAGCAACAAGCTCAGCCAACACCAGTGAGCTACCAGCCAGCAATAGAAATGAGAAGCACGTTACAACAACTTGGCCTAGAGACACCTCCCAGTACTGTCAGTGTGCTGCCTGTAACCGTATGTCTTCTGAGCGCTATTAATCAAGGAGGAGCAGAGAGTTCAAGGTCCCAGAAACTGTATACAAGAAAAAAAACCTCACATGCCAAGCTACTCATACTGAGTAAGAGATTTGCAGGCAGGATGAGGTGGAGAGAAGGGCAAAACACCCTTTTTTGGGCTCAGAACAGTGATCTCATTATTTCATTTTGCAGACTCCTGTAAAACATTTCTTCTTTTGCTTTTATTTTAGTCTGCATGGTCCTCAAGAGTAAGGTAGAAAGAAAGTCTCCATGAGGAAGACAATTTCTTGCACAAACCACCTTCTCCGTGTTCCTGGTAAGATATGGATATCCATTAGCAGTAATAATCACATGGGTAAGGTTAGTGTGTACAACCTACAACTTGTATCAGGCCAGGCAAGCACTGAATATTTATGAAAGCATTATCAATGCTGCCCCAAAACTTACAGGCTCTCCTGTTTCATTCTTACCAGCGCTCACTTTACTGTCAACAAGCACCATTTTCTGGAGGAATACTGTGTGCCATACGTAGGACAGAACTTGAATCACCATAAGGAAGGGTTTCTAAGTGACTGTGTCTAGCAAATCAGATAAAAACATTTGGTTACCCTCAAAAAGGCATTAATTGCTCCCAACCTATTGAGATGCTTTTGGAAGACCATTGTCATTATGGCTTATATAAAAAATGATGCATAGAACATACTATATAGTGTATAAAATATTAAAAAAACTGTCTAAAATATAAAGTATAGGAAGCCTAAAAACAGAACACAGTATGGCCCAGCAAACATCAAAGCTGTAATATAGCACCAGATCTTCAGTCACTATTATATGTACTGCAGGAGAACACTCATCAGAGCCACTACAGAAAACTAATGAGAACCTTTAGCTGAAAATGCACTCTTCTAGCTCTTGTTTTTCAAGAGACACAAGAATGGCACAGTAGAAATTGCTGCAGTATCAAAATGAACTGTCTACTGCCAGCTAATCAAACTCTACTGTCTGCCTTGCATGATACTGTTGTGGAATTTCCACGAGAAATAATGATATCATAATATCCTAAAAGAGGATGATTCTACCCTGAAAGGCTTTTCCCAAGAAATATCTCTCTCAGCTTCCAAACTAGCCCCAGCCTCACTCACCTCATCAAAAAAAGCATGAAGGACCCCAAGGCCAACCAAATGAATCTAAATGCTAGTTGAAGAAGAAACCTTTACTATCCTCATTAGGAAGACATCCTACAAACCCCCTGGGCCCTCAGTCGTGCTTCCCACAGTGTAATACACCTCAGCCATGTGATTGTAGAGTGATAACCACGCAGCTGGTCCTGAACAAGCACTGTGTGCATGGTGGTACCTATGCACTAGGAAAGACCCAGCTCACCTGTAGCTAAGGACCTTGTATTCAACTAATTCCCACCTCTCATCAAACTATCTCTGCCTCTAGTCTCTGCACCCAGATACTGTCTAACAAGGAAACAACTGCGAACTGAAATTCACCATTTCAGTGCATGACAAAATATATGCAATCATTAAAGATACTGGATTTATATCATAATATTTTCGGTGTCCTGAACACTAATCTTATCATGCTACTGAGTTTATAAATCAACCGTCTCACTCTTTCCCCGAGGAGGTAAAAGTGCTTTGTCAGCTCTCTGGAAATTAACAATACTTGCTGTTTCACAAGGTACCAATAATCTCTGTCACAGCCTCCAGCCTCACTGACACTACCCTAGTTAAATTCAAAGCAGCTACTCTTGACTTGTATTTGCTCTGAGATCTGCTGCTGCTATTCCACACTCTCAGAAGAATGTGTAGACCCAACAGCCTGTCCACTTTTTCCAGCTGGCACAGCTGACCTAATGAAAAGTAAAGTTCTGGCTCTACTCATCATCTTTTCCATGTTTTCAGATCTGCAGATCTAAACATAAACACAGAATACAAAAAACACCCTGAAAAAATCTGCCTTTCTGCACTACTGCTGCTGCCCAGCAACTACTGTCAAATCTCCCCCATCATTCTTCCTGTGATCTCCTGCCACAGCTTTTCTTCCTATATTTTCTTTATTGCCTCTCTGTCTTGCTTTCTGTTTCCCAGGCCTTGCTCTGCACTTCCACCAGGACTCACCAGTGGAGTGCTGCTGTTGCTTCAGAGATTACCAGCAGACTCAGGAGATTAGCAGAGAGCTGGAGGAAGACATAAAAATAAGAGGAAGGTGTCATAAACCGTCTTGCACTAGCCGCAAACAAACACAGATGACCAGTACACATGGCTTGACTCCTCAGGTGCAGCTAAGTCTCTTGAAAAGGCTCACCAAAGTTTCTAGGCTTCCCCATGGCATGCAAGAGGAAAGTTACACAACCTGCTAATACACTTTTTTTTTCTTTTGCATATTACAGGCCCTAGTGGGACTACAAAGTGTGTTTCAAGAAGGACATGTTTGTGATAGATGGAATTACAGCTACAGTCCAAATTAGGATATTAAGTGACAATAAAGGAAAGAATAGAAGTTGGAAGAACTGTCAACCAAGATGGATGTTTTGTCCATTCATTTTTTCTCCCTCCTCTTCTCAGTTTTCTCTCAGGTTTCCCTTTCTCTGCATGTATTTATTTCTCCTGAATGTTTTTCAGGATGCAGAAATACAATTCCTAGCCTTTCCATCCTACTACCTTGAAAGCTCTGAGAGGCTGGTGGGGAGGGGGTAAGGATGATTGAAGAGACACACTTCTCCCATGGCCTGGTCCCAGGAGATTTACAACCTGAAATCATCCAAGTGCTATTTATCAACAGTGAGAATCTCAATGTTCCCTATGCCCTGCCCATAAAGTTATCAGACATCATACTAACTTCTGAGACTTCTGCTTATGCTAGAGCCTTTTTTGGTTTGTTCTGTAGCAGGTTCATCCTGAAGGATCTAGACCACTTCATGACCTCACTGTTCACAAGCCCACCAGCAGACTGCAGCCTCCTATGGAGAGGAAAACCATGTCTATTTTTCAGCTGCCACCAACACTGCATACACACATATTATAGCAGATGGTGATGCAGAGCCCTCTGCCATCCCAGACTGACAGGAGTAGAATTTGCTATTACTTAGAACCCTGCATGCAGAATAGATAAACAGTCATTTAAAAACAAAGCAAAAATAATATTCTGTGCTTGAGAAAGCCCAGCCCAAGAGGTCCACAAGTCTGTAAAGAAGATAATATAAAAGATTGTCTATGGGACAAAAGAAACTGTAGAGGTGAAAAAGATAGTTTTAAAGGAGGGAGAGGAGAAAGGTGACAAAAGGATGACTACTTAACACTGTCACAGTCTCTAAGAGAGAAACAGAGTCAGTAAGAGACAAAGCACTGAAGGGCATGAGGGGAAGAGAATCTGGACAGGAAGAAGATACAGCAAGCATATTTTGCTTCAAGCAATACCTTTAGATGGAGCAAAAATGAGTGAAAAGGCAGAAAAAAAGATTTCAGTAGATGTCAGATGAGGCAACGGCTTCTGGATGAGAACAAAGCTTTTGACTAGGACATTGTATTAGACAAGATACCCATGGAGGCTTCAAAGAGCTACAGGAGGCAATTAGAGCTTTGGGAGAGAAAGAATGCTGTGAAAATGGCTAGGATGAGGGAGAGAGACTGGAAGAAAAGACAGCTTTTATAGTAAAAGAAAGAAATAGATCATGGACTGAGGCTTGAACAGTAGCAAAAGCTAGAAATTTAAGCTGTGCAGGGGCACATAGTAAGCCAGGCTGGATATGGAGAGACAATGACAGAGAACTCTCAGAGGACACTTGAAAGAAGGGCTGAGTTCACAGCAAAAAGTAAAAAGACCAGAAAGTTTAAGGGCTTTCATCATGGAGAAATAACAAGATAATATGATGATATTCAAGTGGACATGTACTGACTAATACCAGAATGAGTAGAGCAGAATTGACAGAAACAGGGCAGATTTTGAGGATAATCATCTTTTGATAACTCAAGAAGAAAGAGGCAGAATGGGGAAAAAACATCTCACAGCTGGCATCAGATAAATACTCACAGGAACACAAGGACATGTAGGAACCATTGAAGTAGCTGTTGGAATAGAGGGATTTGGAAGGAAACTTGAACAGATCAGGATAGGGGCAGGATGGCAGTGCAGTATGACATGATATGACGATATGACTTGGCAAAAACCTGATGAGCTTTAAAGAGGCAGCGTTATGTCGCAGTTCCAGAAACAACCCAACTGTGACAGCCTGCACAGAGTACCATATCCATGTCGATGATGCCATCTAAGGTAAATTACTTGTTAACTCACGGTTGTCTTGTCCTACGTCACAATGTGGTCACAGGTTGGAATTGAGAACAAAAATAACATGCAGAGAGACTTAAACAAACCTAGCAACAAGAGCAAGACACAGAAAATCAGTTGAAAGAGAAGACAGCAAAATTAGGCTTTATGAATGGATCCAAACTCATTCAGAACTTTAAAGGGAATCTGACTGTCCTGATGAGCTCTCAGGTAAAGACTATCAGGCTTCAAAACTCAAAATGGAACAGGCTTTAGTAGAATAAAAAGAAGTTAATTTGATTATTTTAAATAGAGAAAACTTCAAGCATAGAAGCAGGAAACACAGAAATAAATATATAGTCTATACACAACTCTCACCCACTGTGACCTTGGTTGCAATTAAGTTGATGACCTGAGCTGCTAAAATTTTGTGCTTACACTCTATTGCCTAGGAGATTGTTTTCATATCTCCACAGCTTGGATGCCTGCTCCCTTACAGCTGCCCCCTTCTTAAATTGCAGCCCTCAATTCCCCTGGTGATTATCTACCCTACAGCACCTCATAGTTTCTATTAAATAATTTCTTCTTTTCATCTGCTGAAAGGCTTTCCAAATGAAGAGGTGTATTACTGGTGGGGTAGAAAAGTGAATGTCCTGTCTTAGGATAAACCAAGTACAAATCAAATAGGCACAGTGTGTATACAAGTACCAAAAGAAGAAAAAATGTAATTATGAAAAAGTAATATTACTGCTGAGAAGGGGAAAACTTTTTGTAACTGGATTGTGCATCCCAAAGCAGCTAAATTCAGTGAGAACTAGCAAACAATTAGCTGATGGAAGTAGATTCAGTGGATTTCTTATTTTCTAGAAAAATAATTTTGCATCACAAACATTCTCTGATGTAGTCAGCTTGAAGACATTTTTAGCAGAAAAGGATCAAGGAACATCTAGGAAATACATTTACCTCTAATGATCAGAACTTATTAAGGATACCTTTAAGCTAGTGAATTTGTTATTATTCCAGCCCACAGACTCTGCAGCTTGTGCCTTTCTTCCCCTTCTCCCTGTAGATTTCTTGTTGCACAGGTAAAATGAGTAATTGCCCATTTGATCTGTCAGTCACGCCATGACACACAGCCTGACCAACACGATGAGGGTGGAAAGTGCAGTGATGAGCTGTGCAGAGCTGGCCTGCCACAGGCTCCTGGGTTTGAACTGGATTTGGCTAATTTCAAGTGGAGAATGATGGTTCTTGTGTAGAATGTGGCAAACTATGAAGATGTGTGGTCATAGTTGAAAGGTTTAGGAGGAGGAACTGGCTTGGGAAGGGAAAATTTTTGTGAAAGTTTCAAGGACATGTTTGTGGTGTGCATGAGCTGGGGTTGGTCAAGAAGAAGAAACCATGAGTATGGACAGAGTACCTCCAAGAGGCCATGGCTAGGATTAGAGGTACACAAGAAAAATTATTTCATTTCCCTGATATATGCTCCACTTTCAAATGCCTGAAAAGTAATTTCGCTGAAGCCCTATGATCTATAGATCTCTATGAGAGTGATCACATTACCTAATTTAGGACACTTGAGGAACAGACTGGTTGAAAAGGACAGTCCTAATATTTTTATGTACTGGAACTAGTGATCAAGAAGCTTGGTGCAAGGAAAAAAAATAATTTTCAGCCAGCTCTGCTCTCCATTCCTGCTGATGCATGGCCATGTGAATGTCAGTAAAGAAGGGATCAGGAACACACCTAGAAATGAGGGAAGGGACTGTCTTTTCTGATTGCAACAGAACCCTAATCCACCATAAAAATTTTCTCAGTAACACTTGGCTCTTGCTTACATTTCAGACTCTTGTCATGGTTGGAGCAAATGCTATGAACTACTTGCATGAACCATGGTTGCTAAGTACTGGTTGTTGGCAGTGTTTGTCCTGTCCCATCTCAGATAACAGGATGATACAGGAGATACAGGATGTCAGTAGAAGGGTTGAAGCACAGATGTGTTATCACTACCATTGAAGATTTTTTTTTTATATACCTTATTAACTAGCACAGTTGTAAATCCTGCAAAGTTTTGACTAAGCATGCTGTTTTCCTTCCCCTTCACCCATCTAAATGCAGATACACATACAAAAACACCAAAAACACCTAACCCTCCAGTACAGCAGGGGTCTTGCATGTTTTCCATAAAACAATCCCTGGTGGTAATATGAGATAAAGACTAAGGTAAACAGAGGGAAGATAGTATTTCTCTTGGCACCCTGAATAATAAATCCATCGCAAATGAGGGCAAAGAAATTCCCCTGCAGCAATAACCTTTGCTGTTATCACTGGCTGCTGATACAGGGATGATAGTGAGAGTCAGCATGACATTCACTGGCCTCCCTCCCTCTTCTATCAGCCCCTTGCTTTGACTTGCAGGAAGGTGCTGGGGGAAGGGAAGAAGAACTGCATCAAGCACGTGCATCCAGGCTGAAGTACTGGGCCACTCTTTGGCATGAAGACTGCAAAAAGTATTTTCTCTGTCAAGCTTTTTAAACTTGAGCTGCTGCACACTTATTAGCAAGAGCCAATTTAGATTGTCACGGGGGGAAATCGGTGCAAGAAGTACACCAGGGACATGAGGGGATACAATCTCTAGATGCCAAAGAGACAGGTAGCTTAGTATATTAAGCCCAGGACAAGATAAATCAGCAGAAGAAATTGCAGGAAGTTCCCCATAAATGGCATTGTGTCCCAGGAGTGTCCTTTAATGTCTGTGCCACCTAAAAATATTAAACCGGGAACAGGAGTCCAGGAAGGGGCTGTAGGTTGACACTGGAAACTATTGTCCAAGGTCAGGAATGGTGGAGGGATAACGGGCCAATGAAGAAGAAGGTGCTGAGAATAAATGGTGAAAACTATTCTGACTTTCACTTATGTTGGGAGCTGAAATTAGTTCTGTGAGCTGCTAAACTCAGCTTATAGAGTTTATGAGAAATTACAGATTTTTGGGTGTTGCATTTGTTCGAGACCATTGCTCACAGTCCTGCTCTTGCATTATTAGGTGTTCAGAATACACAACAGTGCCTAAGAGTACTTGTGATATCTTGTTCAAGCACTGCCCTTGGTCTGGGGTGTATATCAACTTTTTCCTGTCTATATCAGAGCCAGATTCTATTCCACATTATGTCTATAGCATATTTTGAAAAGAATGAGTCAGTAAACAAAACAAACAAAAAAAAGTAGAGATGGACTTTGTGAAATGTTTCAAATCCCATTCACTCTGCTGTGTTTTCTTGCATCAGGAAGAGAGTTGTTGCTCTCTGGCAGGTGCACTGGCTGAGCTGGGGACATTTACTTAGGAGGAGAAGGACAGAACTTGCTGGTAGAAAGCACAGTTGGTACCAGTGGCACCACCACTGCTAGCCAACAGGTTTCTTACACCCCTTCCTTCTCCCTCCAAATAAAACTGCTCCAAATGCCATCATTAAATCCCATGGGATAGAGGTGAGGTCTCTATATGGGCAGGATATTCTCCTTGCTTTGGGCAGGAGGGTTGTCCATTGTCTTCCTGCAGGAGATCTTCACCAATCTACGTGTACTTTGTGGTAGGACCACTTGAACAGACGTGTCTGTCTATACAATTTCATATTGAGTTTTTGCCACACTGGTCATTACAGTCCTGTCCTCTCTTGACCTATAGTCTTATATACTGGGGAACATGATCATTGCCCTGAATCAGCTGCTGAACGTTCAGATCTGCTTAGGAGTGCATTAATGTCTTTAATATCTGTGTTCTGATACCAAGTCTGAAATGTCATTTTTATCAAGATGTCTTCTCTGCAGTCACAGTCCGTCCCCAGGAGGGTCTGGACCCAGCTTTGAATTTTTCTTTCAGAACTGCATTGGAAATAAGAGGCCCTCACTGAGAAGGCAGGAGGTCAGCATTCCCTAAAGGATTCCTAGTACACCCTCCAACCAGATAATAAGCATATCACCTCCATCCTGGCAGGGGACAGCACTCATGTTAAAGATCTGGAGCAGACTAAAGAAGGACTGAGGCCTTTCTGTGGGACCTGTTCTCTTTAGATACAAATCTGGTGTCCTTCAGTAACCTTCATGTCTTCTGGAAATGTTTAACTTTTTTGAACAATTCTCTTAAGAGATTAAAAAGCTTCTTTGTTTTTATGTGGTTTTCAGTTTGATCCATTCTAGTTAATGTCTTGACCCTTGTTTTTTCCACGGGGTATTGACTCCAAGCACATTGTGGTCACCATGAAGTAGTGGTTTCAGCTAAGAAGCTGAATCGTTTACCATGGTATATCAGGTTCAGATGAAATACTGTTATGAGATCAGTTGTGTCAGTCCTCCATATTCAGTAGTAAAACATCATCAGCTGAGGATTGTTCATTTTCCTTAGAGAAGATCCATTTACTGCAGAACCAAACACACTGATCTGGAAAAGTGGGAAGAAGAAGAGAGAAGCCTACACATAAAAAAGAGCTGGGTTGGAAGAAGAAACCACTTACGGTTCTGAAAGTGAAAAATCTTTGCGGAAGGATTTGGAAAGGGTGTTCCAGAGTACCTTAGCATATTCTGTTAATCCACTACACTATTATTACACTATTTATTTGCTACATAGCATTCAAGTGGTTTCCCCCAGTGATGGAACAGTAAAAGAGAATAAAGGTAACATACGGCAGCTCAGGGCTAGAACAAATGGGGAGTGAGAGTCCCATGGGGAAGGACTACTTCTTGTAGATATTCTGACTCCTTCTGAGGGCTTCCATTAAGGGACTACTAGTCAGGGTGGAGCAAGATGCTGTGTCTGAGCTCTGTACAGAAAAGGCTGCCTGTCACACTGTGAACCTGCTTAATCAAAAGCCAGTGATGCATCAGGCCCTGACCCTCTTAGTCTCCCTTGTTCCATACTTCCAGACAAAGTGTCAAATCTAGTTTTTTATCTTTTGGTATGAGTTATAAGGAAAAAAAAGAAAAATAAGTTTTCTAGGGTCATGGCATAAGAGTAGTTGGTACTGCTTTTGAAATACAGCTGGGTTAAAGAAGAGAGAACACACAGAAATTCAAGATTTTTTCAGCATTGGCCTGAACCGTTACAGCTGTCACAAAACTGACTGGCATAAAGAAAGGATGGTCATATACCCTTCCTTACACCAGCTCTGATATGTCTGTGTAAGCATTGTGAAAGGTAAATTGGTGGAAAGCACTCACGTCTTCATGCTCAGAGTCGTGCTGCGAGTGAGTTCACCACGGGTTAGGGAAGCATTTAAGAACAAAGCTGTTCGTGTGGCCGTGAATAGATCATGTCAGCCACAATGTGCGTGTTCACATGCAGCACTGAAACACAACTGTACGCAAGAGAACTTTGCCTAGCCCTGCTTCTTCTTTCCAAGAGTAAGATTTCCATGTGCCTCTGGAATAAAGTTCCTACACCATGCTGACTATTTCTTCTGTCACTGCCCTGTTGCATAACTGCCATGTGTTTAATCCTGCTTTTGCCTTTACCGTTCCTGGAAAGCATAGGTGAACCTGCAGCTCTTTTGCCCTTTGAGCCTGGAGCATTATGGACTTCAAACTAATGGAAATGAGGTTTCCAACATGCCCTATTTCTATATGGAATTGGAACTAAAAGCAGTTCCTGCCCTCAGTACCGTGTCCCCTACAGTTGATAACAAACTTGATGCCAAGCAGAATTAATATCAAATACCTATCTGGTCTGGATAAGGGCTCACAGGGTGCTAGTAAGTTATTCAGAGGAATAAAACCAGACTGACTGAAGAATTGTACAGGGCTTTAACAGGATGATTGAGCAATAAAATTACAGATGAAAAGTCACAATAAATCTGAAATTATTAAGGAGGAACAGACATTCTAGCTTTGCATACACAAGAACTGTTCCACTATGTAAGCTCGCGATATGTAAGAATAAGCTCTTGGGGTTACACAGAATGATCATCATGACCTCTTTAGCATTTATTTAGAACTATGGTTAAGAAGTAGGAAAATGATATCTAATTACATACAACATGCAAGTACATCTGAGTAATGTTTGCTTTCTGTTTCCCCTAGTCTCAAAAAGAATATAGTAGAACTGTGAGAGTTTCAGAGGATGGTCAAATTATGGAATAGCTACTGTATGAGGAACAGTTAAGTGGACTGGAATCCCCCAAGCTGGAAAGGACAATGAGGTCTGGAAAATGTTGAGTGGTATGAAGAAAATTAACTGAGGATGTTAATTTGTCTGTATCACAGGAGGTAGGGTCTTGTTCTATTGAAGTCACAACTCCTTGGAATTTAGATGCAGGCAGAGTTTTAATTTGCTTTTCTGTAATAGAAGTAAATGACAGGTTTGTGTGAGACATTTAACAACAAGGGTAGATAGTAGAGTTCATTACAGACAAAGAATTAAAAATACATTCTGTGTCATATTTAGAAGACAATAATCTCGTAGACTAGTAGGTAATTTGCACTGCTGTTCCTCTGAGTACTTAAGTTAATTACAGAATTACAGAATGTTTGAGTATTGGATGGGACACCTGCTGTCTTGTCCAATACCATGTTCAAGCAGTATCAGCAGGAGAAAGTTGCCTTGGGCTGTGTCCAGACAGCTTTTGGATGTCTCTAAGGATGCAACAATCACTCCAGGTAAACCTATGGCAGTGCTCAGTCATGCAAAAGCCTCTTTCTTTATGTTCAGACAGAAATTCCTGTGTTTCAATTTGTGCCCGTTCCATCTTGTCTTGTAACTGGGTTCTACTGAGAAGAGAATGGCTCCACCATCTTCAGTCTTCCATCAGATAATAAGACCTCCCTTGAGCCTTTCCTCAGATGTGAGATGCTCCTGTCTTTTCATCACCTTTGTGGCCTTTTGCAGAACCCTCTCCAGTAGCTCCATGGGGAGCTCAGACCTGGACACAGGTTTAGCCTCATCACAGCTAAGCACAAGGATATGCTGCTGATCACAACCTTTGGAGCCCTGCAGTTCAGCCAGTTGTCAATCCACTCTGAGGTCCACTTGTTCAGCCTGTACTTAACCAGCTTACTATGAGGATGTGGTTGAAGACAAAAGCATTGCTAAAGTAAAGATAATCCACTGGTCTTCCTTCATCCACCAGGCTGTCTCATCTGATCACTGAACTGTATGTTGCTTAAGTGTGATTTTCCCTTCACAAGTACATGCTAGCCACTTCCAATCATCTTTCTGTCCTTCATGTGTCTGGAAATGGTTCCCAAGACGAGTAGCTCTATCACCTTTATGGGGATTGAGCTGAAGTGGGTCAGCCTGCAGTTTGCTGGACTTCTTGCTCCTTTTGAAGATAGGAGTGACACTTGTTTTCTTCCGGTCCTCAGTTACCACTATGAATCCCTATGACCTTTGAAAGACTAAACAGAGTGTCCTTGCAGTGAGATTGACCAACTCCCTCAGGCTGGTGGGTGCATCCCATCAGGTTCCATGGATTCGTGCATGCCCAGTTTGTTTAAATGTTCTCTGACATAATTCTCCTCCAGTGAGGGTGCTTGCTCTTCATCGTCTTCTTTAGAATCAATTTGCCTTGATTCTTTAGAAGAGGGCCCACATTTTCCATTGCCTTAGTTTTGCTCCTGATACACGTGTAGAAGCCTCTCTTGTTGCCCTTCATATCCCCCACCAGATTAAACTTCTGATGAGCTTCAATTTTCTTAATCTCATCCTGTAACACCTGGCTGGTATCCCTAGATTCTTCCCAGGTCACCTGTCTGAGTTTAGTCAGGACCTCCTTCCTAATTCATGTAGGCCTCCTGCTGCCTTTGCTTGATTTTCTGCTCATAAGGATGGATCATTGCTGAGCTTGGAAGAGATGATTCCTGTACAACAACCAGCTCTCTCAGACCCCTCTTCCCTTCAGGGCCATTTCCCGTGGGATTCTTCCAAGAAGATCCCTGAAGAGTCAAAGACTTCACTCCTGAACTCAAGGATTGAGACCTTATTTTGAGCCCTTCTCCCTCCTCAGGTCCAGAAGCTGTCCTGGATGTTCACATCCCTAACCCATGCTTCCTCCTTTGTAATTATGAGGTCCAGCAGAGCACTTCCTCTTGCTGTGTCTTTGATGATCTTATTGTGAACTTATTGGCAATGCACTCCAGAAACATCATGGATTGCTTGTGCCCTGCTTTTACTGCTGCTGTGGGTTGCTTCCAGGGACCATGAATACAACCTCTTCCAATGGTCTGAAGAAAGCATCATCTAATTCTGAAATCTGTTTGCAGGACTGTGGTCAGTCCTGGGCTGACCACATACTCAAAAGTGGATAGTTATTTTTCTGTAGCTGTTAAAAGCAGTGTGTTCCTCCTCACAGTTAAATACCTTGTCAGCCTCTGTGGCTGGTCTTCCATCAAATTCTGTTCTCTTCAGTATCCCAGTAGAGATGTGGGTAACTCCAAGTCTCAGGATATAGACATCCATAGTCACTACAGTAGAGTTTGCATGTAATCAAAGGATGGACAAATTTCCATCTGAAATAAACTTGGGGGTGCACAAAGTAATGTTTCCTCACAGCACCAATTCAGAAAACAACATACTGCATGTAATTTGTCAGAGTTTTTAGAGCTACAGGTATTTGACCTCCTTGGAAAAAGTGTAGGTGCCTCTCGCACTCCCAATAGCACTGTGCAATAGATGAAGGTGCTTTGTATTTTTATGTCCTTCTAAAATCCACTCTCAATGCTGATGGATGATAAGCAAACATTCCTGATCCATGACCTTTTACAAATATGTTGTGGAAATGGATGAATGTCAATCCCAACGGCCACTTGATTCCCTTAAGAACAAGTAAGCATCAATTTCTTCACCAAGAGGCAGGCATTTGTTATAGAGATAAATGGCTGAGTTTTAAAAACATGAGCAAATCCTTTAACCCTTGTCTTATCAAGGCCCAAAGACTAAAGTGTTTGTTGCAGTCACAACTTGTAGAGGATTTCTTTCCTGCCTCTATGTTCACTGCTGAGAATTTTGTGATTAACTAATACAAAAACACTATATGCCTTCCCATGCAAAGAAACAGCAATGAAATCTGGTTCTGCCAAGTTCTATGTCAGGTAATAGTAAATATGAACACTAAAAATAAGCAGGTTCCAATAAGGTAGTGCCCAGCATTATCAAGCTTATGTCTGACCTTCCTCTGCATTAACAAGTTAACAGTGATCATTGTATCACACAGGTACATGGAAGCTGTTCCATCAATACTGACAGCAGCAACTTCCTGCTACTTTGCTAAAGTAAACATTGACAAAATAACTTATTTTTATGTTGTGTTTCCTGCCAGTTTCTCTTCTGTATGCCCAGGCTCTCTGCTGTGATTTTGTGGAGATTCAAAACAGTAGTCAACTTTACCCTGAGGATTTTTATGTGCTGTACATTTCTGTATTGATGAATTATTCCTCATCTACCATACTTTGTATGCCACCTGCTGTACAGCTGGGGCAGTAATCTCTGTATTCCAGCTGCACCTCTACTGCCATTGTTGAGAATTTTACTAGCAAGAGGTCTGTCTTTTTCTGATGTCAGGAATTCTAGTACATGGTCTTTCCGCACATATATCCCCTTCCCCAAACTTACCTGAAATAATTTAATCTGCTCAATTGCCAAAGTAGCATACACCAAATGTCAAAGCAATCATGTATTTTCTTTGTCCATATAAAAAAGCTTATAGCATGCAGCTACCCTATTAGGTTTCACACAAATGTGGGATACCCTCATATGCCATTTACACATGAACAAGTTTTTCTACCTTTTACAGCACAAGATCAATGGCAAAGTGTAGACTGATTGGCATGCTGCCAGCCCTTGGAATTTATTTCTTTGAGCAGGAGGCCTGTACAATTCATGGAAATATAATTCTGTAACCTTCACAACAGAGCCCGATACCTGAATGATGTTGAAAATGGGTTTAAAAAAATACTTTTCTGCAAGTAGCAGAAAAGGCCCCTTGCACTCCCTGCCAGGATGGTGTTATCCAGGGTATGGTGTCTGCAACCTGCTCCTGTGGGGCTGTAACTGCTCCCATAGCTCAGAACAAGGACAACATGGGCAACAGCCAGGCAAGGTAAAGCCTTTGGTACCATTTCTGTTGCATGTGCAACTGTTAAAGCAAACTTTCTCCAAGGGAAAGGTGTTTAAGTCAGGAATAAGCTTGGAGGGTTGACTGGAGAAGCTGAAGGAGCTGGGGTGAATAAACCCTCCCTCTGGGTTTATTCACCCCAGAGAAGAGGCTGATTTGCAAACAGCAAATGCAAACACACCCAGAGGGAGGGTATAGACAGGGAGAGCACCAGGCTCTCCTCAGAGAGGCACAAGAAAGATGCAAGAGCAGCAGTCATGAATTGAAACATGAGAAATTCATAACCAAGCAGGGGGCTGGACTGGACACTGCCAATGTTCCCTTCCATTCTAGATCCTTCTGTAATTCTTGGGTTTTTTGCTTTGATGGTGACAAAACCAAAATACTGGCAAGCAAACTTCAGTTATTAATAGAATGATGGATACCAGGCCTGCTAGCAGTACAAACTGGAAATGAGAAAATTTCTTCAAGAAGCTTCTATATCTCACAGCAGAGCTTAAGACCACAGCAAAATATAGCAAAAAATTCCTATCCTCATCTTTTAAACAGGTAGGGTAGCCCTGGACATCTCTCCCATACAGAAATGAACTGAAGAAATAATTCCTTTTTTTCTTTTCCATTGTCGTTGTCAAAAGCCCACAGCTTGCCATGTACAACTTGGCCCCATGTTCATCTGCATCTTTTGTCCTCTCCAGCTTTAGAATTAGCAATACAAATCTGCACAAGTGATCTTTCTCATGACCTCAGTTCCTCAGTCCTCTTCTGCCTTCTAACATCACTTTTGTATGATTGACAACACTTTCAAAAATAAAAAGAGGAGAGGGGAGCTGGGGAGAATCCCCCCTCTGCCTTGGGACAGCAGAGGGAAAGGGTCACATAGGATATTTTTAGAACAGAATCCAATGGCAGTGATGTGAGGAAGGCACAGAGAAAAACACAGCTGTGAAACCTAACACTTGGCCTCATGCATACTGAGAGCAAGAACAGCAGAGAAACAAATTGAGGAGACGCAGCAGAGCACAAGAGTGAGGAGAAGGTATGTGAGAGTAACAAGGGAATGGTAAAAGAGTAAGTGACAAAGAGGCAATGAACACCTGGGAAACAAATAGCTAAAAGAGATTATTGGAAATGGAAAAAAAAAAAGAGCACGGAGCAGAAAAAATTAATAAAAAGTGGCTACAGTATATAAACAAACACAGATACTTCAGCCATAGAAGGGACTTAAGGACAAGAAATGGTCAGTTGACTCATCAGCACTCTTATGTAGATGGTGTGTGACCTTTGAAGGCTGAGCAGCAGCTACCTCAGCTACCATCTCTCCTCATCCCAAGATATACAGGCTTCGTAAGTGACTTTACCTGTGGACTGTGACACTGCAGTAGATTTTCTAAATCAGAGGAAAATAGCAGTCATTCCTACAGTCTTTGGAGCCAGGCAATGACCTACTGTATGTCTTTTACCACCAACCAGCATGCCCAGAGAGCAGTGGCTGCTTTATGTCTGAAAACTGATGTGTGCAGCATTAGCTCAGAAGTGCTCTCTGCTTCTGTTCACTCACTAAACAAGAACGAACTAACATGACTGAGTACATGGAGTGAACAGATGTAATGCTGATACTTGAGAGGAGCCTGCTCCTAAAGATAGCATTTTAAGGTGTAAATTGCTAAGATACTCAAGTCCTGAGAGTGTCTGGCAACAACACTTGAGGCAACAACATCCAGAATTACAGACCTTTTTTCACTTGCTACATAATCCTTATAAATGTTCTCAATTTTGTTTGTTTTGAGAAATAATTTATCTTCAATTGAGATTAGTGATTCACTGCCTTCTTAGCACTAATGCCTGAATTAGATACAGCAAATAGCTGCTCCAGTAGCTACCTGCTACTCTGCCTATGGTCCCTAAGGACTTGAGTATGTATGGTCATTCTCAAAGAATTCCTAACTTTAGAGTAATCTCTAATGAAATGGGTCATAGCATGGCTGCCTCCTTATCATAAAGCTTATCAGGGATGGGGGTGACTTGAATTCAACAAAGAACTAGTCATTTGGGGTTTACCTATGCAGGTACTCAAGGAATCAAACAGATATAATTTATTACACAATCCTGTCCTGTCCAGAAGCCTAGAAGAGCTCTCAGTGGCAAATATTTGGGAAAAATTCATTAATAAATTAATACAATGTAATACATTGTATTTCTTTCTCTCACAAATAGCTATTTAGTAATGGACAAATATTTTGCCAAAGATTTGCCTTAGCTCAAGTTATACAAACCATGCTCTTTGAAGTCAAGAAATCTGGTGCTAGTTGTGTCTGCCCACAAGCATTCAAGAAAACTCATTAGTCTATTTACTCTGACTAGTCTACTTCTACACTAACAACCAAAAACTGAAAATTGTAGAGATCCATGAGTTTGTGATAAATACCATTCTTAATAAACCACTGTGGAGTGGAGGGTGTGTGTTTGTGACGTGCCTGCATGGATCACTAAGAAATTTACATTCATTGTATGGATTTGAAATGAAAATTTCAGCTATAAAGGACTATATGGTCACACTGAAGATCATACAGTCTTCATTCATCTGTAAGGTACTCTGTCATACATATGAGCAGTGTTCAGCAGCAGAATATTTTTAACTGAAAGCCACTCTCCAGTTCTTCACCTCAGCCTACTGCTCCCAAAGACAACCATAGCAACCATACCTTCTCCTTACTAAACTAGGTGCTCTAGGAACAGAAACTAGAAAGTGTGGCAACAGTCCGTATCCAAATACCTATAGAACAAAGCAGTGCAAAGCCCTACTTGGATGTGCTCAAGAGATGCCAAAGAGCAAAATCTAAAAAACTCTCCATCTTTCTTTGTAGTAGCTCAGAGAAGATGAGATTTCATTTTTCTTCAGCCCCAACAGAGTCTTACTTCTCTCTAAACACTGCTACCAAAATCTTTGCATGCTCAGGTACCAACAGGCCACTATTCATTTTTAAAGGCTGCGATTTCATTCATGCTGTTCCTTAGGCAATCTGGACTGTATGATGCTGATTTTCACTTCAGGGACCAAAGCAAGAGGCTTTTTAGGCACAGTACAAACTGCTACCTCCACTTGCCCAGTAAAGTGTGAGGACTCACAGACATGCAATGAATCTCATTTCTGCTACTTGGCAGTAACTCTTTAAAGTAGCTAAAAAAGAGAGAGGCTCAACAGTCTGCATCCAAATGCCTATAAAACAAAGCAGTGCAAGACCCCACTGGGATGTTCCCACAGAATGCCATAGAGCAATATGCTCCATGTTCTCACAGCACCTATAGACTCCACTATGGCAGGATCCCAACCACTTCTTGTGGACACTGTGACAAAGGGCAGGGAATGGTTTCAGTGCTTTATCTGTGGTTATCTTGAAAAGAGAAACCCATTCACAACCAGCAGTTGCATTTCTGTGTAGCTCTGCAGACTCAGCTCTGACTTGTGCCAGCATTTTTAAACTGGCCTGGTGATGTATATTTTTCACCCATGGGGATTAGGAATTCAAGGAGAACATGGCCACGTTCTCTCTTGAAGGAAGCCACTATTGGAGTATGTGCTCAGGCAGATCTCTCACAGAGTTTGTCTAATGCAAACAGGGAAGGGTATTTGTAAGCAGAGGAGGGAAGCCAGCTCGCATGTAGGAAACATTCTGTGCTGCTGCAGGTATGGTACTCACCAGAGTTTCTTGGTACCGGAACGCTTTCGTTGGAGAGGCATCCCCACTCATATCCCCAGAGACAACGTCCTGTGGAGCGGAGGTTGTTCAGGGCACTGTCTTCCCGTCTGCCCTTCCTGGCAAAATCATGGAGTGAAACAGGCGCAAGGCTTCAAATAAAACCCCTCAGAGCACCCTGAGAGAGAAGGTTACTGGTGAGGGAAAGACACAGAGGGAGCGTGTAACCAGAGACTCCCTCCCCCCTCCTGTTCTGTCTGCTTCCCTGCTTTAATCTCTCTCTGCTATCCTGGCAATGGGACAGCCCAGTAAATTAACAGGAGGTAACATTTCCTCCTCCTCTCTCAGGCAGTGTCATTCTTCACTCCATTTGGAAAGGGTGGGGAACCACAGAAAGAATGGGTACTGATGAGAGAGAGAGACTAAGGAAAAAAAGGAAGGAAATGACAAATTAGCAAAATTAGAGATGAGAGAACCATCCTACAACTTGAAGAGGAATATTCCTACAACCTGTTTCAAGGACAATTTTGTGAAGTGTCAGCATCTGAGAGGGGAAGTTCTCTAGCAGGCCTTGGAAGACTATTCCTCATATGAATTACTGTTATGCTGTCCTCACATTTAACAATTTTTCTTCAAGCATACCCATTATTGCTGGTTACCTCACCACAGCCTTCCTTGCAGTCTTTGTACCGTCGTGAACCTTCATCCACTGGCATAACTAACACTCAGTATCTTTTATATCCAGAATCACAGAATGGCTGATGTTGGAAGGGAGCTCTGGAAGTCATCTAGCCCAATTTCCCCGCTCAACCAGGGCCAGTTGCTCAGGACCATATTCAAATGGCTTTTGAGTATCTCCAAGCATGGAGACTGCAGCCTCTGGGCAACTTCCTCTAGTTTTCAGGCACCCTCATGGTAAAAAAAGTGTTTCCTGATGTTCAGATGGAGCCTCCTGGGTTTCAGTTTTTGCCTTAACCAAATTTCTTATACATAAAACCAATTAAGCTCAACAGCTTAGTTAGGAAGGGTTTGTAGGCTGTTGAGGATCCTGGAAATTCTGTTGGGGTGCAAAGTAGAGAGGTCCTGCCCCCTGCCCTTCTGTGTGTCCTGGGCCCCTGCCACAAGAAAAGCAGGGATGAACTGATAGTGTAGAAAGAGCAAAATCAGGGTGCTGCTGTGGGGTACTGCCTTGAGAAACAGAGCACTGACCAGCTGTGGCAACAGCTACATCCTCAGCTGAGTCACAGCTACTGTCGGCTGTACCCTGAGGCAGCAGCAAGCACAGAAGTTTGTGGGGAATGGAGCAGATAATAGAGGCCACAGTTACTTTCACAGACAACTGCTCTTTTTTTTTTCCCCTATCATCTGCTATCTGTAAAGATTTTCACTGAGGGAAAATGAAAAATTCTATATCTAGGAAAGCAGCTACCTAGAGCAACATCATTACTTTCTAAGCTGTTTCTCCCACTAAATAACAATGAGTTATGTAAGAGCACGTGAAAGGTGAAAGTATCCAGTTAAGGATATCCAGTCAAGGAGCTTTTCTGTGCAGAAGATGGGAAGCCAGAAATAAAACTACCCAGAACTCAGAGACAGTGGGGAACAGAGATCATGCAAAAGACCAAATATCTACAGCCACTACTTGACAGGCCAGTAGGAAAGTACATTCACAGCTTTGGAGAGGGTCAGCTTGGAGTTTGTAACTAGTACATAGTGGGAAATCAGGAACATAAGGATTTGAACTAGATCTGTTGAACTATGCAAAACTTGTTAAGGAAGGTGGCTGAGAAGGAATAATGAGGGGAATAGATGGAAAAGGACAGCTTTCATACAAACCAAGGCTGGTCAGTGCCTGTCTTGTCTTCATATTAAATGCTTTCTTAACTATATTTCCATGAAATCTCATTATCCCATCTAGATGAGTGCTGTAAGTTTGAGGTGCCAACAGCTGGTGAGACTGGCATGAGTGAATTTGGCCCAGCAACTGCAGTCAGATTCGGATGCTGGGGACAGGAGCTGAAGCAAGTGCAGTCTCAGCAAGAGCAGCTGGAGCAGCCACAGCTCTCTGGAGCAACCCAATAAGTGCCTGGCATGCTGCAGTTCAGACCTGTGAGGGCACTAGGAATTGGTCACACCAGGGGAGCTGGCATCCTGGTCTTAAAAACCGGAGTGGAGGAGTGCCTGCTCCAGCCTCCAGGATGGGACCAGCACATGTCCTGAGTGCAGCTGCTAAGGCATGGAGCCCAAGGTTTCTGGGCTGGGCAGGAGGAATAACCAAGCCGGACTTGCAAGAGGCAGTGGCAGTTTATAAAATTCCTTAAGTGTTTATCTCTGTGTGAATCCATTTAGAAAATTTAGGCCTATGCTCAGTGTGACCTTTTCCTCTCACCCTTTAAGTCACTTTATAAGTGACTGAATACCAACAGCTATTAAGTTTGGGTTTTTCTTTACCACCTGTACCTAACAAATCCAAATCCAAGTATTTTATCAATGCAGTGTGAACTTTACCTTTGTCAAATCATGGTTTCTATGGCAGGTGTCACTGTTGCTCCTTTTTTTTTTTTTTTGCAGCTGCAAATAAAAACTTTTAGGAGTGCCAAAGGAAAATTAAAATTCTTAAAAAATTAGCCTAAACCACAGCAGTTCCAGCTATTTTCTAAGTCAGAGAAATCTGAGTGCGACTCTGAGCTCTTTGAAAGATGTAGTAAATTACACAGATGTCGTCTTAAGAATTTGTGCATGCAGGCAAAACAGTTTGTGCAAAAATACAGTCTGAAGACCAAGTTATACATAGTAGCTCCCATAAACAAGTAAATGCAGATGAATGGAAACAAAAGAATATCAAACTTCAACAGAAAAGAATTCTTTGAGAAGCGGCAAAATCAGCAACGTCAGGCCAAATTGCACTGAGTAGGACATAGCACTCATTCCTAGTGAAACAGACTCACCAAGGCTGCTGATCCTGTGACAAGTTGATTGTAATTTCCATTTCATTCCCTTCCTTTTAAAGAAAGAAACTGTTCTCTGGATGCATATGCTGATGACATAATCTATTCCATAACAGTATCTTGCATTTCCTTCTAACTTAATTTACTGTTGTGATATGGTGAAGAATTCTCATACTCTGAGGGGTAAAAACAAATTATACAACACAGGTACGGTACATGTTAGGAGTCTCAGCTTGGCATAAATTTGATGTTTTATAGATGTTTAGCCAAACCTTTTGATGTTTTGGAAGCATATGCTCTCTTTCAATATCATTCTGTACATGCTAATTTTTAAGGGGACCAATGACTATTTCTACAAAATCAAATCCTTTGACTATCTATTAGTAATCCCAAATAGGGAAGCAAAATCAGTTTAGAATTAAAATTGTATTAATTTACTGAATTGTTCTGTTCATAAAAGTGGTTCTCATGCAACTCAAGATTTTAAAAATACATTGTCTACATTGGGTTCACTGTTTTCACTCAAATAAAACCCTTGACCTTATTCTTCTGGTTTCCAGCCAAAACATGAACTTATTAACATTACCCTGCTATCCCAGCTATTAAAAGTAATTCCTTAAACTATGCTAGTAGCTCAAAACTTACCTATGAAAATGCAAACATCTTGTTTACTTCATTTTCTGGCCTACTAGAATCACTTTCCGCACAGGTAATTCCAGTACTAACATCAGTACTAGATTTCCTGTATCAGAATTCGGTATTTTTTATAAACCAATGTACTCTTTCACTAAAAAGAGATCATGAAAGACAGGAAACAACTCTTCAAGGTGTCATGGATGAAACAGGGTAAATGGTAACCTCTGGTCAATCTGGAGCCTGGGGATTATTTTTAGAATTTACAAGAACAGAGCTTCTACCTTCGTATTTCACACTAGTTGACTTTCTCCCAGGTGCATTATTTTGATCTCAGCTTCCCTGCTCCGCAGGAAGATCATGGCTCATTTGTCAAGGTGGAACAGAAAGTTCTGTGTTGTACAACTGCTCCCAGTTACAAGTCTTGGGCTTTATGCATCAAGCCTCTAAGCATTCCCTCCCATGTAGCTCTCTGATCCCCAGGACCTTCCTTCCCTTCCAGAATCTCTCCAACACATGGCATTGTCACTTTCTTTTCAGCCTCTTCCTCCTTCCAAGACTCCTTTTTTCCAGGAACCCTTCATTTTGACACCAACTTTTCCTTCAAAAACACCAAGCCCAAAATTCTCCCAACGTAATTTATGTTCTGAAGCACAACATGAGCCTCCTACTTGGTGGTTCTGCCTCATATCTCTTTATTAATGTATCAGTCTTTGTTTGGCCCAGGTGTTACCAAAATTTACAAGCAGCTCACAGTCATTGCAGCTGTAAGTAGCAGGCTTCTGCCCAAGAGTTCAAACCCCCTCTGGGATGTGCTATCTCAAGAAATTACACAAAATTCTCTTTATGTAGAACCTCCATTTCTGCAGAGGTCTAACTCTCCAAATAGAAGACACTTCAAGATTAATCAAACAAAAAAATCTTTATTTTGACACCTCAAGGCAGTAAAATACAAGTATACAAAAAGATATACAAAAGTGGCAGTGATAATGCAACTTGATGCAATCCTACAGAAATTTAATCCATCAGAATGGACTGCTTCATCAATAAACCCATCTGTAAAATATTGCACCATTTCATAGAGGGAGCACTCAGGAAGACAGTGTTTATACTCCAGGGAGGTACAGGAGCCCCTAAACTGGTATATCAGACCTCAGAGTAAGGCACCAATTGGCAAGTATGATTCTTGTTCTATTCATCACATTGTGTGTAGGATAAATGCAAGATATATGTTAATGCTGCACCTTTGTCAGCTGGAGGAAACACAGCCTTCATTTTCTAAGCAGAATAATGAAAAGAGCACATGCCTAGTTTTCCAGCCTCCCTCCATATACCTTTGTGCTTCCCATTCATAATTCTATCCTGCAAAAACATATTTTAAAAGCCATATTTACATTTTAAAAAAGCCAGGAACTATGCCAACTTAGTGCTACAAAATGGAGAGATTGAGACTGAAGTGAGCCACCTGTAGTGTATATATAATCCAGTATGTCAGGATTAAGGCTCTACCACAAAAAGAGAACAATGCCCATCTCCCATGTCACTTCAAGTGGGAGCAACTGCAGTTGGACACAGCAAGACACAAATTACAGCATGAAGAGACTGTGGAAGGAATTTCCAAAAGAAGTGATAGATTATGCTTTTTTATGGATTAAGAAAGAAAACTCACAGAACAGGATAATAATGTAAAACTCTTCCCTCTCATTTAAAAGGGAAAAAACTGCAGTGATAAATAATCCAAGCAACACGCTTAGACTGTAAAAAGCTGCCTTGAATATTTTTGTTAATTAAAAAGACAAAAGATCCTCTTGTACAAGGGTGTAGAGTTTCAGGCCTTCACTTGTAGAGTGCAATTTACAGACTCCTGAGAAGCTGGTGGACTGAATGTCTGTTGTGACACATAAGTACTATGGCAAACAAATGCCTCAAAAGGAATATTCCATGCAGTTGCTCACTCTTGGGACTACGGGAAGTTAATCTAGAATTTCTAGATTAAAAACTATTTCTGGGACATTTTGTGCAGGCATATTTGTCTGGGTCTCTATATGTTTTCCTGATAATCTGGGATATCTTGTAGTTCTCTTGATAACTTGGCTATAGAAGGAATGTAGAAAAATAGACTTTTAAGTGCTCAAAATGCAAAGTGTTGAGTACTGAGAACAACAACCTTCCATTTTAGAGAGGGGGAGAATTCTCCTTTATAAGGAGTCCTTTTCTAATGTGCACAGGAATCGACTCTCCTGTGTGAAGAACCATGCAGAAAGTATTTAAAATTTTTGAAGTACAAGCATAAGTAGCATCTTTTGACTGTTTTCCTTTCAGAAAGCTTTAACTTCAAAATTGTACTAGTAGTCCATTTTTCATTTTCACATTCACTTTGTTTACAAATGTCCCTACGTCTCCTTCCAAAGGATGTTCCCACTTCTTTCCATTTCCAACGTTGATTCTGTTTCCATCACTTTCTATACATACAGAGCCAACCGGGATATTAGAATTTTAAACTCTGAACTGAGTCAGATTACAAGGAGAGTTGCCAGTTTATTTTAGAAAAAGACAAAGAATTAGACTGGCACTCCTTGCTTTCCATCTGATGTCACAGTTTGTAAAAGTGAAAACAGATATCCACAGTTCAAGTTCAGCTTTGGCAGTATCTCTCTTCAAACAGAGCTGGCAAGGTTATTTTCCTGGTAGATAGCCAGGAAACAGGTAAAGGTCCTGACAGAGTGTGCTACAATATTCTGACATTTCCTTGCAGCGGTGAAATTCGGTGCCTGGGGCATAACCTTCTCGTTGCTTGATTTGCCTATTTACCTAGATGTGAAATAAAAAAAAATTTAAGTAACTGGAAGGTTTAAAAAGAAGGAAGAAAAACGTCATTTCTTTCTGTACTCACAGATTATTCTGTATAATGAGTTAATTAGTCCCCTAATGATAAGAAGGATAAAGAACTAGGGTGCAGTTCCACAGCAGCTCAAGTTGCTGTGGTCATACTGCTTTTTTCACTCCTTCTTCCTTCACTTTCTTAATCTTTACCTTCTATGAGTACTGGTGCTTTTGCAGCTGTGTTGTGTGCATGTTCAGGGAATGAATTCACCTAAAGAAAAAGCTATTTCTATAGAAGAAAAGTAATTCTTGGCAAGCAATATTAACTCTACTTCCAAGTTCACCATGCGACCCACACAAATGAAACAGAAGGAGTCAAAGAAACACCATTATTACTTGGGTTAAACTGCTATGAAACTGTATATAAATAAGTAAATAAGAACAAGGAAAGAAATATAATTTTGCTACCAATAAGGCAAGAATAAGTGCTTTAATAGTACTAGATTAATCCTAGCATTTTGAAGCAATGGAAGGCCCTTCAAAACCCAGGTAGGAGTGGGAGAGTAAATGCCCCTGTGTTTTACCTTCACCAGCATGTCAGCCACGTGAGTGTGCCGGGAGTCCTCTGCAAACACCGAGATGAGAGCCTCGACGTACCAGGAGCCACGCTTGGTATTTCGCATGGCTGCAGTGCCTGGCAAGAGAGTGGCTACCATGAAGACTTTTGGGCAACACAGACACATGGCACCTCCTGATGCCCAAACAATTAGGGGCCAGTACCTTTCAGACAAGCATATCCACAGATCATATCCGAGCGTGTCGGCAGCCGCAGCTTCAGACTTTCCTCCTTGTTTGCATCACTTTCCTCACAGCCTGGAGAGTCTGACCGCCCTTTGCCATCTCTTTGATCCACTCCCCGGTCCAACTCCTCTGTGGTGGCAATAAACAAGCAGAGGGAGAAGGGGAGAAGAAATTATCCCGAATTACTGGATGTAGCTTTCCTGTACTTCCTCAGCTTTCTGGCCAGCAGTGCCACAACTACTCTCAAGCAGAAAGTTTTTTGCATTAATTTAAGGCTTTCTCAGCTGTTTTAAATTCCTCTGAAAGTTCTTCTGCACAAACTGATGTAGATATCAACAACTGCTGCACCTGCTTAACCTAACCTGACTTGATCTGCACGCTAATTTCTGCTCCCACCTCTTCCTGTACAGATCATGGGATAACCATGAAAGCAGGGAAGTTTCTAGTAGTTTTCCACCATTAATGGAAGGATTTGATGCCCAGCCATGAAGTTTTTATTTTCCACTCATATCTACCTCAGAAATATCCAAAAATGTCTAGTGCACTTTGCAATGCTAACTATCTATTTACTGCAGAACTCAAACAAGAGCTGCAATTTTGCTCGCTAAATCCAGGACATGTAAAAAACCTGGACCAAGTATCTCACCTAGTTTTGATTACAATACTGCTTGTTTCAATTAAAAGCATAAATTGTGCAGCAGAAAAATGCAAAATAATCTGGCCTCAAACATGAGAGAGAACTCCAGTCCATGGAGATTAGTTTAAAACCTGGAGAGTGCATCTAATGCCCTTTCCAGGATTCGTTAGTATGTATTATGCAAGTGTTGATATTCTCAACTGGTTTTCTACATGATGCAGAGTTTCCATTATCATCTCAACTAGTTGCTTAGTGGTGGTAACTTTGATAGTCCAGCTGTATTGCAAGAAAATTAAAATTACATTTTATAGATTTTCCATATAATTTTGCCATTTTATTTTCTTTTGTTCTAAGATGAGAATCTACTATTCTTACTTCCTAGCAGCAGAATCCGAGTCTAGTGTTACAAGGCTTAAGTGTCCATTTCAGAGGCATTCCTCCTAAGATGCTTCTCAATTTTTATTGCTAGCTCATGCCTAAATAATACATTTGGATTTCTAACACTTTAACAGGCAGTGGCACAGGTGGCATCTCATAATTATGCTCAGAAAGTGGATAGTTCATAAGTCAGCAACATTATTCTTTTCCTCTAAAAAGCAAGCAGCAGTGGGAGGGGTGTGATTGTCTGAAACAGCCTAGAATGAAAGTCTCCATAGCTCCAAAATTTCCTAATGGTTTCCATTAAGCTCCCTTCTCATGTCTTTAGGGTAGCAATGCAACTTTTTTTCATTTTTAACCACTTTTCATGTCTTTTATCACACTTCTCAAAATCCTTAGTTTTCTGTCTTTTAAAAAATTTAGTGTACTGTTCACTGTGCATTTTATTTCAGAAGATTCAGGCAATTTTACTGTCAAACTCTATTATTCACACTGTCATCACCCCATTATGTATAAAATCAAGACTTTTTTTGATTAAAGCGCCAGAATTACACTTCAGAATTACACATCTTCCTCAATGCATGTCTTCAAACACCACTTCAATCAACTTAACTAAAACGTGTAAAGCACTAACCCTTTGCATACTTAACCTCTAATTCATAGAGCCACTGCCAAAGATTCATCTAGTCTGTTTAAATTGTATTGAAGCTCCCAGATAGCTGTTCTGCCAATTAATTTAAACAACGGCTAACTACCCAGTTATTAGCATAATTTTTCACTCCTTTGAATCTACTACATTAAACATAGATATTATGCAACTTCAAAGTTTCATTTTATGCCATACTGAAACTCTTCCCATTGTTTCCTGTTGCCACTGTTTTGATCCATGACTGTAGGTGGATTACTTAACTTCTTTAGTAGACTCCTGCCAAAAGCTCTTTCGGAATTAGGACTGTACCAACATTTCTTTATCTACATTTTAAAAATGTGTCATTAATAGAAGATAGAGCAGGCCTACAATGTAAGGTTAGAGAAGAAGAATAACTTACGCACTTCTCATCTTGTTTCAACCAGTTCCAGCTAACTTGCATGGCACAGATAGATTGACTGCTATTTCAAAGTTGACAATACTATTTATAGTCTTTTGAATGCTGTCTAAAGGAAACACATTTTTGTTGACAGTTCAATTACTTTGTAACTGGCTTTCCCCTCCAACAATTAATCAAGGTTTAAAAGAGGTTAGACAAGGCAGGGTTTTGCCTTCTTTGTTGTTCTTTTATTAAATTGATTTTTTCCTTCCAGTTTTTCAAGTATCTTAATCCTTTGTCTATTGCAATATCCTAGTTCTAAACATTGTGCATAGTGAGCTTTGTCACTCTTCTTAACTGCAACTTTTTTTGGGAATATAAAGGCCAAGCTTGATTTCTTAGCCTTAACAGACTCATTATGCTAACATTACAGTCAAATAAACATAATTACCTAATGAGGTCAGCTGAAAACTCAGGCTTATTACACTTATTTCCACCCTGAGTCTGCACATTCACATTTGCTCAACAGTATCTAAATCTTCCTTCACATAAGGAAAGCAATCAGATTCAATTCATATTGTAAACATGCATGTTACAATATTCCCAAACACTTAAAAGGACCAAATCTTTCTGATCACCAAAATACTTCTTGTAGACTTCAGGCTTTTCCCTGCATTGGTATTAAACAAGAGTAGAGACTAGAGGACAAACTGTAAAGCTTGCTAAAAATGAGAAAGAAGTGAGACAACTGTGAGGAACAAGGGAAAAGCAGGGGGAAAAGCATACACATTAGGAAAACTCCTCTATCACAATGGAAAAAAAGAAACTGTAAGATAGAGCTTCACTTTGGAATATCTGCAATTTCACAGAATCCAAATACTTGAGAGAAAAATTTGGTCATTATCAGATCTGAAAGGTAGTTACAGATGTGTTTAGTTACAAAAGGAAGGAAAAGGAAGAGCAGGATTAAAAAAAAAAAGGTACAGAAAGCAGAGAAGTCTATAAGAATCAGGAAAAGAGTTCTGTACAACAGTATGTTAAGTGGAAAAGGGTGGAAGGAAAGTTCATTTGAGGCTGAAACAGGCTAAAGGAAAGAGACAAAACCCCAAAATAATTCGAACCAACTCTGACAGCTCAACAGACAACCACAAGAGACACAACACATGGAGTATCAAGAGAAAGACAGGACCTCAGCAAGACTTTGGTGCTAGTGTACTGCTCCACGCTGTGCTGCTATTTGTGCATCATGTGCCCCACGCCCCCTACGGCAGGCACAGCACAAGTAAGCCTCAAGGAATGAGTGGGATATGGCAGAGCTTTGTATCACTAAGGTGCTCTGGGGTCTGCAAGTCAATGCACACACCTCATGCAGAGCTAAAGACACTTACAGAGCAACAGATGCAGTGGCAGCAGCAGGACAGAGGGAGGTGAATATGGGTCCCACTTACACCTGAGAGAAGCAAAGAGGAAAGTTGACAGCAAGTTGAAGGTGAGGGTGTGCATGTGTGCAAAATGAGCCTTAATGGCATGCCAAGTACACAGCTTTTAGTGTTTGGGCACTCACCTCCCCGGCAGGCCTGAATAAAGAACATTTTGGGCTTATTCTGGAGATTTGGGCAGTTTGCATTATCAAAGAGCCGGAAAACCTCCTGCAACTGAGAGAAGAAAGAGGAAATTTCTTCACTGTAGCCTTCTGTAAGCCAAACCCAGTCTCATCTTGCTTCCCTGTATTTTGCTTATTACCTCACTAGTCTTGGTATCCTCCCTTTATCTGCAAACTCAGTGTGTGACAAACACATCCCTTTTCCACCCTCTCCCCAAGTTCATACTTGCTTGGGTTCGTAGACCCTACCTAGTATTTATACAGAGAGATGATTTCTCCTACTTGCCATTTTTAATTTTCCAGACCTCTCACAGACAGCCCCCTGCCCTTTTCTTCTCTCCAGCCCTCGTTTTTCCCTTGTTTTAAAAAACGTGAATCCTGTCTTGCATAATTTCTTTTTTTTTTTTTAACATTGTTACTTTCCTAGAGATAACCAACAAGAGATGAGGACTCAGCAATATACCTCTAGTAGTTTGCCATCACTGCCATAAACCCCTCCTTCCACACCATGGGAAAGCAGAGCTATAATGCAGGAATCTACATGTCGATGATCTTGCAGCTTGGAGAATCTCTCCAATGCATTCTGCATCTCCTAGAACAGGGAAAAAAATAAAATAGTTCAATGTTTTCCAGACTTCCACAGGGAAAGTGAATCAGTTTTCTGGGAGGAACACAAATGGCCCTTCTGTAACAAAGAAAACCCCTATACACATCAAATCTACGTGAAAAAGATGTATTCTATTTAAAAAAAGGCAAAATATTATTTTCTTTTATACAATATTCAGTCCTAAGTATAACACTGTGAAACAGGAATCACTTAGGCCAGCAGAGGAAACCAAGTGATATTTTGCAGAGGTTTTACACAGACACTTGGAATCTGGCTGGATATTGGAGCAACTTAACAGATACAGACTCTGTGACTTCAAGCATTCAGACACTAGTGGTCAATTCAAAATTTAAACAGGAAAACTTCAGGAGCTCTGACAACATGGCAGGTACAAATATCTTGTATCAATGTTGCAAAAGTTCTATTCTTGAATAAAACATTCTTTAACAGGTCCTATATCACTTGAATTCATAAGGATTTAAAAGGACTAAGATCAAATGATGCTGGAAAAGACAGCCACTGCATTCCTAGGGAGAGTAGCTTGATTAAGTTAGTCATGGAACACAACCAATTTTCCTAAGTGAAGCACATACACGTTTTTAGTGAGGACTGAAAGAGTGGAACTGAATTGCATGGATATTGGAAGACTGATAAATAGGATGCCAATTGACTTCATCAGTGAAAGGACCTGAAAACATCACAATAGCAAAGGCTACATCAAATATTTGCAAAGTTTAACTTTTAGGAGTAGGACAGTGGAAAAGTCTATCTAGAGCAAACTGGAGACTTTATTCATTTGTGCTTTTAACATGCATGCCATGTCTGGTCTCAAAATTCTTGCCCCTTGCACTAGGGTCAGATTGGAGTCGTACCTCTTGTAGTTCTTTGTGATACTACTATCCATTGGAAGAACTCAGCCTTCCAAGCTTTCTCATGCTGATCAGTATGAGAGCAGACATCCTGTTTAGCCTTTTTTTCTATTCTTAAGTGATAATTTACATCTTCAAAGCTTAGCTACGTACCAAAGGGAACCTCTTGAGACAATTACGAAACAAAGTCTCGTCCACACCCGTTGTGAAGTACTGGCACCACCCCCTTACCTGTGCAGTTTGATCACACAAAACAGTGACTCGATACCCAAGATGCTTGAAAAGCATCTCCAGGGAAGCACAGTCCACGTCTCCCCCTGCACGATATTCCAGGTCTCTCTCGCTGCTGAAACGGACATTGCTGAGGATCAGTGCTAAGCCTCGGGGCTCTGATGTCAGCTTGTATGCCTGAGAGGAAGATTAAAAACGGATAAATTTAGACTACACAAGGAAATAATGATGTGTTAGAATAGAACAGCAATCATTCCACACCAACTTGATATGCCTGCGCTTGCCAGCCTCCACAACTGACAGTGCTACAATACTATTATTCATAAGTTAGGCTGGCTTGCCTTATTCCTCATTTTAAAAGAAACACAGCTTATCCATTTCAAGCAGTGAATTAGATATTGCTAACATTTTCCCCTTTCCTCACCCCAGCAAGGCCCCATATATTTGTGTCCCAAACCCCCATCAAAGGACAGCACTACGTAAAATTTAGCTAACATTTCTTAATTGCTGTTGGGAGCAGACAGAGATGTAAAATAGCAATGAGTATAATTGTAACAGCAAGGGACTGTCAGTCATCGACTTTTAAAATTATGCAACTGGCAAAAGCGGTTAACAGGATAAGAACTAATTTAAGAAGGGTATCTTCAGATTAAGTTCACTCTGTCCCTACCACTCTAACAACAACGAATCAATAATAATTCACTTACTAACACTCCTGTAAATTGAAAGCAAAATTTAATACCAAAGGAGAATATCAAGTAAGGTGTATCCAGGCACAGATGTAAAAGGAGTTTAGTCAAGCTCACACTAGCACTGCTTATTAATCAAGTCACCTCCACAAACAGTTCCAAAAAACTCCACAACAACCCCCCAAAAAACCAAACTCAACCCAAACAAAAACCAACACACAAACAACTGTTTTGTTATACACAGAGCTGCTGACATTGTATAACCCTAAAGAAGTGTTTATCCCACAACACAAAGGAGTTTTTCCTTAAGCTCACCCCATCACAATCTATGTTTACAGACAGAATCAACAACAAGTAATTAGATTACATATATAACTTCAAACACTGCAGAAGATTAGAAATTCAGATTTTTCTACCCACAGGTAGAATTTTAGTACAACATCCTGATCTGGTTCTTAAACCTAAGGACTCCATTGGGTACAGCTGGCAATTAAAACAGCCAACTTACTACCTGAAAACACAGTTGTACAATCTTACAGTCATTTACAGGGTTTGTCATCTTCCAGAAGATGAGGACACAGACAAATAAACTTGAGGCAATACTACTGACAGCTCACAGAGAGCAATAGTAGAGAAGCCATTTCACAAAGCTCTTCATGATCAAAAAAACAGAGGCAGAGATTTGTTTAGTTACAGAACTTCTCAGGATTTCTTGACACTTGTAAATGAGAACCACATCATATGGAGCATGACTGGTGACACCTTTCAGTTACACAAATAGCACAACTCTGATCTGCGTCCCAATGAAGCATTTCAACTCAATTTGAAGTGGCACATGTTCAGCTCATAGATCTAAACATCTCACATCTCTCACATCCTAATACTTTCTTTGCCAACAACTTACCAAGTGCTGATGATTGCGATAAAATTCAGGACTGCAATACTTCACTGGAGGAATTGCGGGACCATCTCCATTATCCAAGGAGTGTTCCACTGGTTCTGTGCAAAACCAAATATATCAATAAAATAAAAAAAATTCAGACAAAAAGCCTCTGCATTAAGGTAATAACTTGCAAATTCTGAACTATATTCATTTTTGCATATTTTGTACCTCCAAAAATTTTGTTTGATCAAGGACTACTGACACAAAATGAAACACAGAGGAGAAAAAAAACTACTGTAACAATATACTTATTTAATTTTAACTGGCAGCTTTTATTTTTGCTTGTATGTGGGTTAGCCTTATTTAAGGCCTTGTCTACAGAATATGAAAACAGAATTCTCATCTAATTTAAGATCCTTGTGCTTTCTGCTGTTTTGTACAGTATGTTCTTACTTTCAGAGTTTGGCTGACAAAATGTTGTTAAAAATTTCAAACAGAATAGTTCTTTCCTTTCATAAAAGGCCTCCCATGCTGAACACATGCATAAGTGATCAAACGAGACAATTTTAACTTTCATATAGTGCAAAATCCTTTTCTTTTTTTATCTGCCTCTGAACACTTTCCTCTGGATAACAGCAGAGGAGGAGAATGACAATCAACTATTTGCCATTTGCAGACAAACACTCACTCCTCTGTAGCAAAGAAACTGAGCTAATGGCATTCACAATCTCTTCTGAAATCTTTCAGCCTTTTGAGGCATGGCTCTCCCGGTTGGAGGAATATATGCTCTAAAAAATCAAAACAACCCAATCTAAAACCCTTCCACATAAATAAAAAAGTTTCCAAAAAATCAGACACTTGCTCTTCAACACCAGAGAGAGCTCCTAGTAACCTCCTAGCATAGAGGTAAACCTCTCTCTCCTAGCAGAGAGCTCCTAGCATAAAGGTAAACCTGTGGTTAGGGAAAAAGTACTCCAGGCATTACCAGAGGTAACATAAAAACTAGCAAGGAGATTTATTCCAGCAACTGCTTATTAGACCAGTCCCCTGGTCTAAGTCACAAATGCATGTTAATGAAAAGCTGATTTGCTGCACTTGACAGAAGCTACAGAAAACCAAACTGGACCCACGTAACACATATAAGGCCTTAAATCAATATTTTAAGAAGGAAGTCTTGGTTAAAGAATACTGCCTGAAGTCAGTATCTTATCAGAGTACTAGCTCAATTAAATTCTATCACAAAACTCAGAGAAAATCATTGCAACATCTAGAATTTTACTGACGTGCACTGTTTTAAGCAACAAAGTGTCTCACAAGAAAAAACTAAGCTAACAAGAAACATGTATTGGTTGTCTCTTCCCATATGCTATAAAGTACCCTCTTTGACCATAATATAGTCAGTTTACTGTCAAGTTTGTATTCCTGGGATGAGCAAAGTAGTGGCAAGCTTATTTCTAGACTTGAATTAAGACAGTATTAAGAAATTGGCAGGAGCCAACTCACCAAGCCAACGGGGTCTCTTTGAATTACAGGACTCACAGACAGGGTATGGAAGATCTGACTCATGACAGTGTTCAAGCTACGAGACATCAATAAATCCATGAAAAAGAGTAGCATAAAATAGCTATTTTTTTCTCTACAGTCCAAAGCTGAAGGTATCGTGGAAGAAAAGATACATGCATTTATATACACATAAAAATGACTGAAATATAATATTATGGTCCACTTCCAAAAGAAACATCATGACAAGACAGCAGCAGCACTTTCTTTCAATGCAAGACTTCTTTGATTATCTCCACTTCTATCCAAATCCTCAGTTTAGAATCTTCATACTGGGGTCATCTTAGCTTCCTCGGTTTTAATTAAAACTTGATTTGCCTGGTGATTCCTATATTTTTGTCTCCTGTCAAGATTTCATTGCTTGTATAGTAAAGCAAAATTGAAAACAAAAAATTAAGAGGGTAGCCCAATAAATTTCATATTTTAATAAGGGAACATTTGTTCAGAAGCATTTGCTCTCCCTTCCTTTGTATAAAATATGTTTACTGAGAATTTCCATCCTTGCCTGTGCACTAAGAACATGGAATCTTTGCAAAATTCTTCCTTTAGTGCAACACTAACTACACATAGTGAAAAGGCGAAAAAAAATAACAAAAGAAAGAAATAAAAGTATTTGTTTCCTTAAGAGTCTAATCAGACAATCTCTGAATAGTAAACCAAAAAAGTTCAGAGAAAGAAACACTTTTCTTTTAATTTTTGGATTATTGATACAAATAAATTAAAAACTTGTTGGATGCAAGAACACTGCAGGAATCTTGTACAGTTCAACAAAAAGAAGTGCAAAATCCTGTGCCTGGGGTGGATCACTCTCAGGCACCAATATTTTCTGGGGGCCACCCAGCTGGGAAGCAGCTCAGCAGGAAAGGACTTGGTGTTGCCAAGCCAAGCAGGAGCCAGCAATGTACCCTTGGCACAAAGACAAGTGGTACCCTGGGCTGCATTAGGAGGATTGATGCCAGCAGAGAGATGAAGGGAGGTGATCCCTCATCCTTCAAGGGGAATTTATCCACGTGTATGAATATCTGAAGGGAGGGCACAAAGAGGACAGAGCCAGGCTCTTTTCAGTGGTGCCCAGTGACAGACCCAGAGGCCATAGGCACAAACTGAAACACAGGAGACTCCCCCTTAAATATCAGGAAACACTTTTATTGTGAGGTGCCTGAGCACTGGAGGAGGTTGCCCAGACAGGCTGCAGTCTCCAGCCTTGCAGATAGATATTCAGAAACTGCCTGGATGTGACCCTGAAAGCCTACTGAAGGTAACACCTGAGCAGGGAAGTTGGAAGAGATGACTTCCAGAGGCCCTTTCCAACCTCTACCACCTTGTGTTCTTTATGAAAATTCTCTTTTACCCAAGTTTCTTCCTCTCTGCTTTTACTAAGGCTACTATAAGTTTCAACTTGCAACAAAACCATTCTATCCTTCGTAAACAATTAGTTTTTCCCATTTGATAAAGTTCCTTTTGTGCCCAAACCCAATCTGAAATGCAAGCAATCCATCTTATTTTTTTAAGAACTATTATACCCTTGCAATCTCATGGCTCAGGTTGGACATTGTCTTCAGGATCACTGCCTCCAGATGCTGCTGTTGGGTTTCTCGCAGAGCTTCACAGAAGGCTGAGAAGGCATTAGGGCCTCTCTTGGGCAGCAAATTGAGGAATTCCACATTTCGGTCAAAGCTCCCAGACTTGGCCTGAACCCAGAGGAAAAAAAAACAAAATCCATACTCAAGTAACACCCAACATAATTAACTTTCAATGAATCACGAGAGTAACTTTTTTTTATTATTTCAGAAAAACATTCCACCACTATGTTTAGTTGTGCTAAAACCATTATCATACTCTCCCTAGTTGATTTCACTCACATTCCTCTGTTCCTATTTGCTCAAGAGTGGGAATACATGACAACACAAGCCATCAATTCATACATGACCACACACAGTAATACACTGTATTCTCTCTAAAATTTTACTTCCAGCTACCCTTGGAATAGTATCTACTTCTCCTCACTGAATACACAAAGTTGAAAACATGCTTCTACTACTATCCAATAGTTTATGGTCTCATGCAGGTAGTCAAATCCTCCAGAAAACATTAAGTAAAATACTTATTATATGCAGTCAATTCCAGAATGGTATTTCCTACAGACGACTACTTAGACCAATGAAGCAATATATACCAATAATGTGGAAAAGTAACCAACAAAAAATGACACAGTGCCAAGAAGTTCTAATTGCTAGAATATTAACAGGTATTTGCCAACAAAATGTATAATTCACACAATTATACCCTTCCCTGTGAAATCTAAACCACACCAAAAATCACATACCAAAATACCGGGTATCAGAAATAAATTTTATTTATTTGGAATTCATCCTATTTTTTAAATTATCACTTAGATCCAAGATCTCTCCTTTTGGTGGACAATTGGGAATAGCTGATAAGTTACACAGAATTAAGGCCTAACAATACAGCAATCACAGGAAAATCAGGAGAAAAAAAAGCCTTGAGGAACATGTGTAAATAAATCTTCTGCTACAGAAGATATCACATCATCTGGTTTAATTCATAATTATCAAGCTCTGTGTCAAAAATAGTATGTTTTTTGCCCCAACACACTGTTTGGGAAGATATTGCAAAACCTCGCTGATCCAACGTTTATGAACCTATTCAGAATTTTAGACCTATTCATTCATGACTAAGAGCATTTATTTTTATCAACAGTGCTCCTTGATCTCAGTGGTCTATCCTTATTTATCAAACTTCTTTCTATAAATTGGTCTTGATTTGCTACAGGAAACAAGTCACTTTCTTCCATAAATGGCCTCTTTCCCTTAACAGTGTAAGGACCATTTCCTATTCCCACAGGATCCTGAATTTTCAGAGTACCACTGACTAGAAGTACCAGTAATAATGTCTTACTTGTGTCTTCCCAGAAGTATGAAGGTACCTTTCTCCTGGTAACACTGCTCCATTAGTCCATTGAAAATAACCAGCTCCACGTATTTGTATCTTGCTGTAGCTCACTGAATTTCATTGTAACTAATAAGTAAATTGAGATTTGATTTTTAAAGAAGAGAAAGAATTTTTCTTCCTTTCTAGTAGACCTGCAGCTATTTTGAGACAAGCTAAAGGTCATTCACTTTTTTCACAGTCTATGACTAAGCCATAAATGATAGTTAAGCACACAAGCTGACCTCAAGAACCAGAACGTTAGTTTTACTGAAAAGTTAAGAAATGTCCGTAATGTTCATACTCTGCCCTTTGTATGCACAGAAGTCAGCTTTTGGCAGACTGTTTCCTTAATGCTTCCTTAAACACTCAAAGGGCTGTGCCTCCTGATATGACTTCATCTTCAACATCACATTTAGGTTATGCTAAATAATGTTCAGCAAACATTCAGAAGTTAGTAAGACACTTCTTTCATTTTATTTCCCAATACATCCTTAATTTATTTCCTTCTCCTCACAGATGGGTTTGATAACCTGCATAACAGAAACTAGTTGTAAATAAATTCTGAATTCCTGTCAAAATCCAGTACTAGTCTTATTATACACCTGCAGAATCCATAGAAAAAGCATATATAATTGACAAACATCCTAATCAAATTTATGTCACTTGTCAAAACCAGTGATCCCTTCATTATTGTCTAGTGATCAACAATTTAAATCTCTGCATCTATACCATCTCAGTCTTTGATTACAGTACAGAGTACTCAACTTGTTTAAAAAGCAAGAAAGCTCTTGCTACCATATATGCAATTTTAAACGTCCATCCGAGAGCTCTGGAAGAACATCTGATGCTCCAACAAGAAGGCATTTATGCAAGCAGATGTTGGAGCCTGCCTTAAAAACAGCTGTTTCCACTGTCCCACTTAATTTCCACCTTAATTTTTCTCCTGTGTCTGAAACCCCCCTCTGCTGGGTTTTCACCTAAATAATAACATCATTTTCACTACAAAGTAAACACAATTTTTTTCTTTATTCTTTATTGAAAGTGTATACAGTGAAAAAACACTCACATGGTTTAGTATCTTTCTGAATGACCCAATTTAAATTCAATACTGTCAGATCCTCCTATCTCCCCACGTTTCAGGCATCAAAGGAAGCAGCGCCTTTTACTGGTTCTTCTCCAATGTTGTACACCTACAAACTCTCTACTTACTCTTCATATTCCTTGCGAGCTCCTCATCCAGTTCAACCACCTTTGTCTTCAGTGGCTTTTCCTGCAACACACTCCCCCTCCCATCTTTTCCTTGTGTTAAACTTTCATTACTGGTTTGACATCTCACCTGGAAAAAATGTCATGCTTCATCTCCCTGAGCTCCTTGATTTATTTCACTTTCTTTCCAGAAATTTATTTAAGGGCTCTATTTCCAGAACCATTTTCTTCTTTTGTTTAGCTTAAATCAAGCCAACAGGACCAGTGTAGCTGTTAAGTTCTAAATAAACTTTTCTTAAAAACACAACTATTTATTCAGATCTTGATTTCCTGACTTATTGCAGGAGCAGGAGGATATATATATAGAGCCAATCAGTTATAATATCCAGGAGAATCTATTCTCTTTCATCATACAATGGCACTTGGCTCCTCCTGTTTCCATTAAGGTACCTGATGATCAGCATCACAATACATTTTCAATAACAGGCTACTTAACAGCACCTCTAAGAGTGTGCTCACATTTGACAGAGACAGGAAGAATATTAAAAATTCACAGACCTGCTACAGGAAAATGAAAGGTAAGACAAAGTGTTTTCCGCTCCAGTGTTTCTTCATAAATGCACTTTACTTTTTCTCCATAGCACTGTTATGCCCAGGACTATCCAGTAAACATTCCCTTCATTTCTATCCTTCTAGTGCAATGCATATTTTGCAGTTCCAGCTTTCTTTCTACCTCTGCCATATTTCTATCTTTGTTGCAATTTCCAGATCAATAGCCTGCAACAGTAGTTCAAGTCACTCTGTTCTCTTGCTCAGGCTTCTACTGCTATTTATATACATTTAAGCTCTTATTTAGGTGTGTTTATTGTATTAGGCATATTTTTTCCACTAAGATATTAGTCTTTACCTGATTTATCCATCATAACTCCTTTCTCCATACTGATAAACCATTACCAAGTATTGTTGCTTCCCCTTTACTCAATTACATCTGGAGGGGAAGATTCCTTTAGGCTTCTTCCCTTCATTCTCAGTTTAATACTTTTTAACTATAACAGCACCTTGCCAAAAACAGTACTTTCTCTGGCATTACCTTAAGTTTGAGAGAACTTTTTTTTCCCTTTTCCTCTGTTCTCCCTGCTCCCCCTTAGGTGACAAACTGCAGGCCACCAAAAGCCCACCCCTACTCACTATCCATGCTTCAGCAATGCTGTTGCTTAACCCCTGTGGACTGCTAAGCATCAGAGCCTCAGTTACCTCCTCCCCAAGTGGAATGGTGGGGAGAATCCAAAGAATAAAAGCGAGAAAAGTTGAGATAAAGATGGTTTAATAGGTAAAGCCAAAGCCACACATACAAAGCAAAACAAAGAATTCATCCACTACTTCCTGTTGGCAGGCAGGCATCCAGCCATTCCAAGGACAGAGGGGCTCCATTACTCACAATGGTCACTTACACTCACAGAATACTCTGGGTGGGAAGGGACCCACCAGGATCACCGAGTCCAACTCTCTGATCCCATACAGGGATCAAACTCAAGACCTTGGCATCATCAGCACCATGCTCTGTCACTCAATATCCCTTTCTTTCTTCTTCCCCTACCTTTACAGGCTGACCATGACACCAAACAGAGTGGGAGATCCCTTGGGTCCAGCTGTCCGGGATGTGCCCCCTCCCAATTTCTTGTGCTTCGCCAGCATTGCTGGTGGGGTGAGGTGAGACAAAAAGGCCTTGGCTCTGGATCAGCACTGCTCAGCACTAACTAAAACACCTCTACATTAATGGCACTGTTTCCAGCACAAATCCAAAACACAGCCCTATACCATCTACTATAAAGAAATTAACTACTCCAGCCCAAACCCAGAGAAGTCCTTGATTCATTCTCTGGCTTGCACTGTTTCACACTATCTTTGTTCTCTTCCACTAGGGATTAGAGCTATTTCAGGTGAGACTGCCTGCAGTTCCCACAATTCAGCACTGATATCCTTGACAGGCCCCATGAGGCCTCTAATAATATCTTTGACACTGCATCAAAGTATGGAAAAGGATTCACATTATCTTTAACAATGACTCAAAATTAATCAGGAAGTTATTTCTTCACTGCTATCAAAACCTTATCAGTCTTAGGTTTACACTTTCTATACTCATGCCCAAAAAATAGCTCAAAATCCTATTTTTCAACATCCATTCTTTATTATGAGACCATGAACTTTGATAAGGGACTAAAAACTCCCTCAGTTCCTTATCTGAGCCCTGACACGCACTTGACGTGCAGCTTCAACCACTTCCTTTCTAGTCTGCTTTCTCTGAAGACCTGTGTGTCCATCCTGCACAGTATCTGTGCACTACCATCCCTCTGGGAGAAATCTCAAGCTATTTCCAATGACTTCTCTCTACGGTACGCACTGCACAGGGAAAGTAACATGAGCCTAAAAACAAACATCATTTGTTATTTGACAGTGAGCCTTGAACCTAGCAAGGTGCTTCATGCAATTTACAAAAACATATATGAGCACAAATTCTTTCCATGGAGGGTGCCACAACAAACTGGTATATAACACAATCGTTTACTTATTTTCACAGTACTGTTTTGGAAATACATATTATTCCTGCTTCTACATGCGGAAGAAAAAAGATAAGCACAAAATTACAATAAAGAACTGTAAGCTACCACTCGCTCCGCTAAGTGCAGCCTGCTGCAACTCCACACCAGAATAGAGGGAATCTTTGAGGAAATGCACTTTTTCTTGCTACAAAAACACCTTGCAGTTCTCCTGCACGCTGCAACCAAACCCCTGCAGGTCCTCTGAGCGCAATCACACTGAAACGTGCAGGTAACAGGTGAGTTTTTTCCATGCTGCCACTGCAAGGAACGACACCGAGCTCAGCCAGAGATAAAGCTCACGGCGCAGGCGACAACCCGCGTACCTGTATCATTTCCACCATCTCCGTTGTGATGATGTCCTTCTCTACCATGTGCTCCACCAGCACATTCAACACCAGCTGCTTGGCCAGCATCACCCGGTTCTTCTTGAGCGCTTCCTGGTGGCACCGCTGCATGCCGCACGCCGCCAGCATCCTGGGAGGAGCGGGGACAGCAGGGCCGAGCGCCGCGCCAAGGAGCCACCCGTGTTCCCGCCCGACTCCGGGCCCGGGAGGAAGCGGCGGGACCCCGTGGGCCGCGGCCGCCGCCTGACGACGGGCGGGCGGAAAGGAGCCCCCGTCCCGCCTTTTCCCGGCGGCCCCCGCGATTCAAATAGCGTCACGTGACCGCTGCGGGCGCGCTTTCCCGCCTCTTCCTGCGCGGGCTGGAGCGCGGCGGGGCAGGGGCTGGGCCTGCGGGGAGCAGTAGCGGCGCTATGGCTTTTCTGGGAAGAGGCAGTGCCGGCTCTGTGCCTTTTTTTTTTTCCTTCTTCTTCCTCTGCTGAGATGGGTTTCTGCGGTACCTCAGCTGCAACTAGAAATGAAAACGTGCTATAATTAAGAGGGAGGGAGAAATGGAGCACACGGGATGTGCAGGGAAATACAAAGGGAAAATCAAGTGAGCATCCGAGCAAAAGCAAATTCACAGCTCTCATTATAGAATCACAGAGTCAATTGGAAAAATCAGTTGGAAAAGACCTCTGAGATCACCAAGTCCAACCTTTGCCCAGACGCCACCATGGCAACTAGACCATGGCACTGAGTGCCACATCCAGCCTTTCCTTAAACAACTCCGGGGATGGTGACTCCACCATTTCCCTGGAAGTCCATTCCAATGCTCGACAACCCTCCTGAGAAGAAATTCCTCCTGATGTCCAGCCTGACATCACGTGGCACAGCTTGAGGCCAATTCCTCTGGTTCTGTCTCAGGTTGCCTGGGAGAAGAGACCAAACCCCACCTGGCTACAATCTCCTTTCAGGTAGTTGTAGAGAGCAATAAGATCTCACCTGAGCCTTCTCCAGGCTAAACAACCCCAGCTCCCACAACTGCTCCTCTTACAACTTAAAAGTCACATGAAGCGTCAGATGGCTTCTGCACATTATTCTTTAGCACATAGATTTCCTATGTCCCTATGCACAGGAATTCTGTCTGCTAAAGCTTAACAAACGTCCAAAGGCTTGACAACCTTAACAAATGCTAAAGACAAAATTGTACTGATCGTAACTGGTGACATTTTTGGTCTTTGTTTTGTCTAGTTTTTAGTCTGTGATGGTCACCTGAATTTCTTCTGACTCTCAGCAATTTGGTGCACTCAGGCAGGTCCTGAGTTGCCCAGTTTAAGACTCAGAGTTTCTATGCCTGCGTCACATACCTGTGACACCTTTTGGTGAGGTTTTTTTCTTTTCTGTTAGCAGATACAGGAGGGAAATGCAAGTAGTGATTGACATTAAAGAAATCACATTGCCTTGATCAGCAAGTTTGTCTTTCCTAATACTTCCGTGATAGATGTATCATAATTGATTCATCAGTAATGATAATAAAGTGATTCAGTTGTCGATTCAGAAATGGAACGCCTCTCTCTTTTCTAAGCCAAGATTATCAAATAAGCAGAATGCAAGCAAAAGCATGGCTTTATGGAGTGTTTCTTTAGGGAGGAAAAATTAACATTGCCACCAGGAATTTTTAAAGCAGTCCTGTTTATTTATAAACAACATAAAAGGGTTTTTTTCTGCTTTGAACTATAAAGAATCAAACAATAAGAAATAATTTATTTCCTTCTAGCCTATGGTTCCTCATATGAATTAAAGATGTCGTGATTAAAGGCTGTGATGATTGCTGCTCTCCTTCACAGGAGATTCAGACCACCATTTTTATTTTTTAATTTGGACATTCACCAGACGCAAATGCATCTCTTTGCATACTGCAGACCACTTTGACACTGCAGAGCCAATCAGTTTAGCTCACCCATTTAAAAAGGCACAGCATCACCGATCAGTGAGAGCTAGAACCTGCCTACAGCCTAGAACCATCATGACGAAGGCCAAAGGTGTCTTGGGACTGTTGTCCTCAGGTGCTCTGCTGCCATGGCAGACAGACTGGACCTTTTCAGGGTCCACAGAGAACTGGGGCAGCTTTGGCCTTTCTGTGCATGATGACAATAAAGTGTCTCAGGCCATCTGTTAGAGTACACCTGTAATACAGCAGACATACACCCTGTTGTAGAGCCATGAAGTCCAAGCAGAGTATGCTTACATGTGTATGTATCCCATCACTTGCCTCTCTTGCAGGGGGAAAACTTATCTCCCTCTTGTCCACCACTGGCTATGTGGGATGAGAACTTTGTGAACAACAGAAGTCATTTGATGGATACTATCAGCTTTTCAGCCCTAAGTGACAGGTATCAGGTGGTTCCAGCTTCCAGATGCAGCCAGACACTCTCCCCTCAGTCACACTCCCATGTGGCACAGTTGAGGATGTGGAGCAGGTGTGGCAGAGGGATGGCAACAAACAGCTTAGACCATAAATTTGTGTTGCTGCAAAACAGCAACATGGAGAGCACAGGCTTGTTCTCTCTGCAGGGATTTCAGGGTGGCTGATGAGCACACAGCACTCAACAATATTGCTGTTTGCAATGCACAGGCAGAATGTGCTTAGTGTTGTTTCTATTCTTCCCCTTTCCCAGGCAGATTCTTCTGGCTGCAGCCTACAGTTCTTAATCAGAGGTCTTTTGGCAACCTTGTCTCTTCTCAGGATTTACTTCTCCTCTCCCATAAAGGTTTATCTCCAGTTTGAGAATGTTGCCATACATAACACAACTTTCCTCACAGTGGTTTTATGTATCTGCCGAAACAAAGCAGTGTGGTATTGCATTGATTTCTATTTTGTGCAAAAAGATTCTAGTAACATCAGAAGTTGTGGCTGTAGTTCAATTCTGGTTCAAAGAATGGTGAGAAAAATGTTTAGGCAAAACATTATCACCTGTTTTACCATCCCTCTAGGAGCATCCTGTATTGGGGTGAGGGTTTGGTTCTGTATTCATGGAAGGTGAAATCAGTCCTAATGCAGAGGGCTGGTGAGCATCTTCAAAGACTCCATCACTGATGGCAGACTCATAAGCAGGTGGTGGAGTGAGTGGCTCCAGTGGTTCAAACCTTTCTTCAACATCTTTCTCCTCATGGATGTCCGAAACAAACCGCTGCAGTCTTGGGGGCAGCACCAGCTGCAGCTGTGTCCTGGATCCCGTGTCTGTCACAGAGGTGTGTACTGTGTCTGGTGGCACTGGCCCCCAGAGAGCCTCCACCATCATCTCTTGTTGGGCAGAGGATTCAATAACGACGTTGTACGGGGGAGGCTCGCTCAGCGGTGAGGGCAAGGAGCCTGGGTTGGATGTAATTGTCCATATTGCAGGAGCTGACATGGTCATCACCTCGTCATAGGTGGGTGCTTCATAGGCAGCATTCACTCTGTGCCAGAGAGTAATGCCAGATACACTCATTATTTTACTGCGTAGTTTATGTTTATAGTACAGATCATGGACTGTATGGACCATGCTACAATCAACAAACGGGACTGAGACAGGGTATCTCATGTGGTATTGCTGTGTAGGATATTTGGCCCCTGGATCAGCTCACCTCTCCAGCCAACTGAATGTCTTTCTTACTGGTATAAAAAGTAGCTCATCTGACTATTTTCCCACACTCCCCAGAGTGAGTGAAGCTACCCACACTGTTCAGTTCAGTGTCCTAGGCTTAACCTGGTTTCCTCCTACAGTTAAAATTTATCACTGAGGATTGCTAACTACTAGTTATCTCAAGGAATAAAACCTATAGGACCTATTTTTTAAAATATATTAGCTCAATGTCCATTCATTTTTAAGAAGTGGAGAAAATTAAGTACTTCCATTTAGTTTAAACAAGGACTAATTATTCCATGTTTAAAAGAACTATCTGAAATGAAAAAAATGTTACTTTGGAGACATTTTTCTTTTCAGGTTGTATTTTTAAATGAAAGGATACTAGCTTTCTTCAAGTATGCCCCCAAACTAGCAGGGCCCTAAATATAGACCTCTTTTTTTATATAGTCTTTCTAAATATAAACATTTTATTTGGGAACAACAAGTCATTTATGCACGTGGATAATGATTGTCTTGATTATACAAGGAAGCAAATAAAGTTAACCTCTTCAATGACAGTAGGAAAACTGGGGTTAAATTAGGTCATGCTGAGAACCTGCAAATGAAGATGAAGCCAAAAAGAGGTAGTAGTATTCCGAGTCTCTAAAAATCAGGGGTTTTGTTAGTGTCAAGTAGAAATTTTAAGAGTGGAAACACACCCAGTTACAGGTTTCTCTTAAAGTTTGCCAAGAAACAGTTGCTCTAGAGATAAAGCTTATAGAGCTAAACCCAAATAAGATTTGGTATTGCTTCAACATTTTTTCTTTTTCCTTGTCTGACTCATTGTTTGGCAAGCCTCGATTACTCAAAGAAAAATAAAATGGGCCTGGATCAGTTTAACATTGGCAAGTTTTAGTGGATCAGTTCCCAAGGGGAAGAAAATATATATTACAAAGGTACAGGACATGCGTGGCATTGACTTTGCAACCTCCACGTCAATAATGAGGGAAAAAGATCTGAAAAAAACTTTTGTCTTTGGGAATGGAGTCTGCGTTTGGTGCCTTGGGGGAAAGGCAGCAAAAGAGTGTTTAAAATGGCCATGAGTGAGGTGAGAGTTAAAGAGGAGTAACCAGGTTGCTGCTTACCCTGCTTGGCTCTGCCTGTTTGGAGGTACTTCGTTTGCATCATGCCGGTGTTGATTCCTCAGGTAACACTCGACAAACACGCTCAGCAAATAGCCAACCAGGCACACTCCCCCTACCCCAAGGAAGAAATAGCCTACTGGGTTGATGTTAGAGGAGATGGCCAGCATGGTGACCCCGATGAGAAGAGCAGCGGTGAACAGAAGCAGCAAGGTTTGACGGATGTTCTTCCAGCGTGTCTCTAGCCACATGGCAGAAGGGATGTTGGTAGCAGGTAGTTGAGAACAGATGGGCACTTAAATGGACAGACATCTGTGGAAGATGAACAGTTTTTTCAACATGAAACATGAGCATATAAACACATTTCTAAGTATTGTGACCGCAGTAAAAACATACACACTCGAATACAAGCACATACATCACAAGCCTGGGAAGTCTGTGCACACCAATGTAAACATATTAGAATCTCCTGTGTGTGTGCATATTGAATAGTTGGAGTACTTGGACATAGTTGCAAAACATAAAATGCATGAAGACACCATTGGCACTTATTACCAGACATATCTAAAAAGGTCTGGTTTAACAGGAATGCAGAATGAGTTTACTGCAAAAGCAAGACATGGAATAACTATAAGGGTTAATTCTAGAACATTTGTGCCTTGCATAATCAGCATTCAAATACTCATTCAAATCCGGAAGAAAAGCAGCATTATTTAATAGGCCTGTCTGCCCTGGTAAAATGAGCATCTTACTTCAGTGTAGCACTAGAGCAGTAATGTAACTTTAAGTTCTGGATGTAGCTAGGGTATGTATGTTTTTGTAAAATATAGGTGTTTATATGCCTTTATTCTCAGTTCTTTCTCTGTTGATGTGCTTTTTTTTCTTTTGCTCTGTTCCCAGACACAAGAGCCTTTCCTGTCCCCCATTCCAAACCCCATTTCTGTGAAAGAGACAGCAGTTGTCTCTGTGTGCAGTCAATATGGAATGAATACCAGGGATCTGCGGCATTCAAGAATACCATAATTTAGGAGCTGTCTTGCCACATTATACTAACCTCCATCTATCCCACTGTTTTGGTGAAGACCTGTTTCAAGGAAAAAAGCATGACACAATGGGCATATTTTTAATGAATATTCATTTCCAAACAAATAAACAGTTTTAAATAGCTCCATGTTACGTTGTGCGCTTTCCCCTTATTACAGCAAAAATAGTTTCCCCTTATTACAGCAAAAAATGCATATAGGCAAAAGAAACACATTCCTTTTAGCATCTACTTACCAGAAAGAGGTTTTGGTAGGTACGAGCAGTCATGTTTTAACGTCTCTCTTCATCACAAGGAAAAATGTGCACTGCTGCTTCCCTATCTGACCCGAGGATAGCACACCAGTTAAAACTTTCCCTTCCTCCTTTCGAGTTTTTTGGTAGGGAAACTATGAGGATTTCTTTTGAAAATAAAAGTCAGAAACTAGTGAAGATGGGAAGATACCAACTGATGGGAAGATCCCATTGTACAAGTTTTGTGTGGGAAAGTAGAATCTCTGTTTTCCAGGTTCTGAATCCAAAGCAGTTTCTAGACGATCACACACCTTCTACTGTTCTGCAGCTCTTCTCGGTCTGTCCCACAAAAGCAGGAAGCTCATTAGGAAGGAGGGCGGAGTAGTGCAGTGGGGGAGTGCTTACCTGTGTCGTGTCTCTTTGGTCTGCTTCACTACAGTGAGAGAAACTGCCCTGAAAATTCTGGGTTTTTCCCCAGGTAGCAAAGGAATCTTGATCTCTGCCTCACTAAGCAGGAACAACTGCCTGCCCAGCCCACATCACGTGGCCCACATATAAATCTATTTATGACTTCTGTAAAATGTAAATTCATACATTTGTCCTGATCAAGTCCTGTTTGTCAAGTGTTTTATGCCCTCCTTGATTTTACAAGCAAAAGGGGAAAAAAGGGGGAAAGAGGTTATTATTTCACAGAGAGCTGAGTTAGAAACATCTTTACTCTGTGATATATCTGGGAATGGAATGAGAGGTAATGATAAGCCACAGAACTGAATTAGGTACTGAATGACTTCTGTTATCTGAACCTTTAGTGTGTGTCTGAAAACTGGAATGGAATGGAATGGAATGGAATGGAATGGAATGGAATGGAATGGAATAGAATAGAATAGAATAGAATAGAATAGAATAGAATAGAATAGAATAGAATAGAATAGAATAGAGTAATTTCAGTTGGAAGGGACTTACACCTTCTCCAACTTCCTACCTGCTTCAGGGCTGACTAGAAGCTAAAGCATGTTATTAAGGGCATTGTCCAAATGCCTCTTAAACACTGACAGTCTTGGGGTATTGACCACCTCTCCAGGAAGCCTGTTCCAGTGTCTGACCACCCTCTAGGTAAAGAAGTGCTTCCTAATGTCCCCTGACACAGCTTTGAACCATCTCCACTTGTTCTATCACTGGATCCCTGGGAGAAGGGATCAGAACCTCCCTCTCCCCTTCCCCTCCTCAGGGAGCTGCAGAGAGCAAGGCAGTCACTTCTCAACCTCCCTTCTTCCCAGAGCCCTCAGCTGCTCCTTCCAGGACACACCTTCCAGCCCCTTCACCAGCTTTGTTTCCCTCCTCTGCACACATTCAAAGACTTTCCCACCCCACTGAAATGGTGGGGCCCAGAACTGCTGCCTCTGGTGAGGCTGCACCAACACCCCCACAAGTCCTTCTCTATTCACACATAGCAAGTCTAGGAGGGCGTCTCTCATAGTTGTTTCATTGAGTATCTGTGACACTAAGTTATCTCCTACAAACCTCAGGAATTTCCTAGATCTGCTCATCCAAGCAATTTGTTATTTCCAAGTGATGCCTGGGAAGTTGGAATCTTCCATAAGGGTAAGGGCTGCTGATTCAGAGATTTCTCTTAAATGCCTATAGAAGAACTCATCAGTGCTTACCTCACTGTAAGTTCTTGAATACTATAGGATGAATTATCTCCAGGAGCAGCGTGCAGCTCATGGTGATATGTAACAGGAAGATGCCCTAGTGCTAAATGCTTATTAATAGTACTTAGTTTGAAGTTTAGGCCAACAAGAACTGCATGAGGTTCAACAAAGATAATTGTAAAGTCCTGCAGGGATGGAATAATCCCAAGCAGCAGTACAGGCTGGGGCCAGACTGACTGGGATGCAGCTCTGCTGAAGTAAACTTGGTGGATGTGATGAAAGGGAAACTCAACAGGAGTCAGCAGTGTGCCCTTGAAGCAAAGAAGGAAAGCTGTGTCCTGGGCTGCGTCAGTGAGAGGGTAGTGAACAGATCAAGGGGTGGGATTTTTCTGAGCAGCACTTGTTAGGACACACATGAAATGTTGTGTACAGTTTTGGTCCCCCCAGTTTGGATGTGGTCTGAAAATTGGATATGGTCTGGTGAATGCCTTGAGGGTTGGAGAACTTTGACAGCTTGAGAGGCTGGATTTGTATGGCCGAGAGGAGAGAAGGCTTGGGCAGGTGGTGAGTGTCCTCTCACAGTTTACCAATAGTAGTAGGTAGTTACAGAGAGAAGGGAAAGAATTATCATGAGTGTACATGGCGACAGGAAAAGAGGCAAGAGGAAACAGGGAAGTGCCTCTAGATATAAGAAAAACAGTCTTAATGTGAAAACAGCAAAATGCTATTACTTGCCCAGAGAAATGGAGGAATCCTCTTGGCTGGAAATATTCGAGATACAGCTGAGTTCAGGGCCCAGCTTCCAGTAAGAGGTTGGACCAGATCATCTACTCTTCCAGCCTAGACTTGTCAATGTTTCTGTGTTTTGAATATTTTCTCCTTATAATTGCCTTTCTGGCTGCTCACAGATAAAGGAGCTTTAGCTTTGATTGTTATCCATTCTTTGCTTTCAAGAGAAATATTTTGAATATGGCAGGCTTACACTCACATAAAGGGGAGAAAGTCAGGATTCTGGTGTGTAGCGTGTCATTTTGCAAGGCTATTTTTTAGATGGAAAATAAGATTTCCATTTTGGGGTTGTTGAGAACAGCTTAACTGCTAAGGAAGGTTTGAGAAAACTGTATTGGCAACCTCTGTGCACAGTCATCATGACTGACCCATGGTGGAATTTGCATGTGTCAATACAAACAGCAAATACTTTCTAACCAGTGTAGCTGGTGGTTTTTAGAACTGTTCCTCAGAGATAAAAGATTTACATCCTACTGATTTGAGGAGATAATGAAGATTATTCTCCTGCCTGTTCTCAATTTCCTCCTGTCTTCTTGCAGTGACTCAGTGCTCAAGTGATCTCTTACTGAACCAGCCCAGCCGTCTCAGTGGGAAAGTATTTACATTTTTCCAAAGTGAATTTAGTGGGCTTAATCTAGTCCCTAAAGTGTCATCTAACCATTAGTTCCACATTAAAGGGAATCAATAGGAATGTATAGCCAGAGTGGTGGAGGAGAAGGAAGAGGGGGAATAATTTCCAGGGTTGTAGTGGCTGTGATTTGATTGACTTGGCCCAAACCACTGGAGCAGAAGGAAATTCTTCCTTCTTTGATGGAGTAAGCCCCACAAAAAGGTGTAGAAAGAATCTAAGACCCATTTTTTACTCAGCAAAGCCTGTTAGATGTATCATGGATTACCAGCCTGGTGGCTTAGACAACTCCCAGCTCTGGTATGTACACTGGCTACTGTCCAAAAGTCTCAACAATTTGACCATTGCCGAATCCCCCGTGTAAGTTCCTACAGAAGATACTATGCCTGTGCTGAGGCACTTTGCTTATCTGCACATTCTCCTGTGGGGAGTAGGCACTGCTTTGGGGTTAGATCTTTTTGCTAAGTTGGTAGAAAGTCAGAAAGTCAGAAAAAAAAAAAGTCAGAAAAAATTCTTCATTATTTGCTGGAGAACTACTTCTGTGATTGGAAATGCTGTATTTGGTTTGTAGATAGATAGAAAGATGTTGGTTTTGCTGAAAATCTGTATAGTAGTTTTGATTGGTGCACCATTTTTAAAAATAGTCTTGGATGTAGTTATGAAATATTGGGATGAAAAAGGCTAGAAATGGTAGGTCTGTGTTGAATCGGTTGTTGCCTGTATTGAGTGCATCAGTTTATTTCTGTTGGAGTTCAGAGTTCAGTGACTCCTGTAGATTTTACCTATGCTGTTTGTGGATGACTGTGCTGAATCTTGAGCAATTGTTTTTAGTCATTTACAAGCATGCATAAAACAACAACACTTTATGATGCAGCTGTGAGTGTGTTAGTTGAACATGTTTATGAACGTGATACATACTGCTTTGAGTCTAAGGTTACAAAGCAGGATGAATTTCTATGAGCTAACCTTTGTAATATGTTTTCTAGCAGAAAAGTGCTTCCACGTGAGGCCTTTTAGCATTTCTGAAGGACTTCTGAAATTTTTGTCTGTCTGCTGTTTTGGTTCTCTCCACAGTCAGATTCAGACTGTCACTGGGATCCATAACAAAGAAAAATTGATCACACAGCTGGATCAAGAAGCTTTTGGTGATTAAAAGGTGCAGAAAATGCAGTGGGGCTTGGGTAAGGCCTGAGAGATATCACTCTGCAGGGTTTGTTGAACAAGGTATTGAAGCCTGGGAGAGTAAACAAGGACATTTATCCTGCCATGCTAAACTGTCTCCCTTTCATGTGCAGTAGAGAATTTTTTCTTTTTAGCAGAAAGCTTTCTGTTTTCTGTTGTTTGGTCATACTGTGGGAACCTTCATTTAACAGTATATTTCTTTAGTTTGGACTGTGAATTTCCTTTTTTTTATAATTCTTTCTTTGTTTCTTCCCATATCTTGTTGTCAGCCTCTAGGAAGCATTTCACCTTTCCCCTGTTTCATCTCACTATCTACTCAACCTTCTGCCCCGACTGCTACTAATTAACTTAGTACCTACAGTAAGCTCAGTTATCAGCTTGGTATGCAGAGAAGCTTACTTTATTCCCCAGGGCTTGTGACGTGCACACCACGGCACAATTAATCTGACCATAATCGCTAAGTCTATTCTTCCCCATAACCTCATCCTGAAGCAATTTCTGAGAACCTGAGCAAGTACAGGGGACAAAGTGTCACTGAATCACCTTTTCCAGTCTTGTCTGCCTCTCCTTTTGTCCTCCAGGTATTACAAAGTCACTTTTGTGACTAAGCAAATTGCATCACTGCATTTTATCTAGAGATCATGGGGCAGTCATAAGCTCTGGTTGATATTTCTGGTCAGTATAATGTTTTAGGCAGGAGAAAGCAAAACCCCAAGGAAAGCAGAACACCTATGCTTGGATATTCAAAATATGTGTGTAACTTCGGGAAAACTATTTGTGTCTGACCGGCCAGAGCTTAATGATCATACATTTCTTGGGAACTGGTGATCTCTGTTTCCTTCCAGGTTATTCCAGTTCTTACAGGACAATGGTTGGACGTTATATGTGTGGTCACTGTGGGGTGGGTTGTTTCTGGCACAGCTGTCTTCTACCTGCAGTGGTTTTTCTCTGTAGATCAGGGCTGAGATATGGTCACAGAAGGACTGATATTACACAAAGAGGTTCTACTGCTATTATTAATTCCTCCACTGTCTGAAGGATGCCTGAAAAGCATGAATGTACAGAGATTGAGTCAGAGTCACTTGTTATGTTGTGCAGAACTAAGGATTTCTCTCTTCTGAAAGTGGGGCGTCACATTCAAGATGTGAAGTGTTTTCAGAGCTGTCTGCACATTTAAAGTTCCTAAGTATTTAAAATTAAGAAAGCAGCACCTCCTTTCCTGCCAGGAGAGGAACAGAAAAATAGCAAGCATTTACCAAGATGATATGAGGTGTTTTATATCCTCTTACAGACTTTTAAATTCGCATACATCATGGTTTGCTTTTTGTCTGGGGAAAATAAAAAAGTAAAGGCTAGAAGCTTCCTCATCTTTTTATTCTGAGTTCTCCTTTGAGCAAGCACTTATTTGTGAGGTTTCATTAGCATTGGTAAAACTTTCTGCAGCTGATTTAGTTTAATGATAGAGCCCAGCTTGATCTGAATTATTTACTTTTTGCTGGAAAACTTTTTTCACTTATGTAGAATCTCTGCACACTGCAGTGCTTCTGCTTAGATGTTACTGTATGTGGGATGTAAATTAGAAGTATGCCCTTCTCTGAAGGAATCCACCCTGGTGACTGAAATGCTACTAAATGGGACACTACAGTGACCTCTCCTCTTTTGCTTATTTAGAGCTCCTAATGTGGATTAGACAGAGGAGGAGACAGCCATGACTAAATGTGAAGAAGGAGGGCAGTTAAGATCCTACTGCTAGAGTATGGTGAAAGAATCACGTGGAATACTGTGGAAATTTCCATAGTGTGGAAAGAGCAAATGAGCAGAAAGAAACAGTTGTAAGATGAAACTAAGGACTCAATTGAGAATAGTTAAAAGAACACAGGAAGATAATTTGCTGTCATTCTAGACTGTACTAGGTGTCTCTGGAAAGAAGAGAAAATCAGACCTGTGTATGCTGAGCAGCTTTACTATGGAACATTTCTTTTCTCCAGATGTAATTTCACCATTCCAAAATAGGAAACTTTTCAGCCAAAGGACATGAGATGCAGTGAGAAAAGTTAATGTGTAATTGCCACAGAGTTTCTGTTCCTTATCTTCCTCCCTAGTCCTAGCGACATATTCTTACTGCTTATGTTGCCAAACCTGTTATACACTGGAGCCCTCCCTAACATGTTCTGAATGGCTAACAGGGCACAAACATGTAAAAGGGGAAAAAAGTGCTATTTTCTCTTGTGTTAATACACTAACAGTCACAGAAACATGCAGGAAGCGCCAATGTGGCCACAGGAGAGGAGAAAGGACCTCATAGCCTATTTCTGTGTTGGAGAAAGGGGGATGCCCTTTTCCTTTCAACAGCACTGAATGGTTTTGCTAGGGAGCCACACCTGAAATATTTGGGAATCATCACCCAACAGTAAAATATAGCCTACTTGTGTTGGAATTCAGCAACTGTGCAACTCACGGTGGACTAAAATGTAGTAGACATGAGAAGATGAGAAAGAGGTTTAAGTGCCTGTTGCAGAATGTAGATTTCTGAGCAGGAATCTGGCATCGTTTCCTGTCACTGGTGGGACCCACAGTGTCTCTCCATAAGGTGTTCCTACATTCCTATTGTATAACATTGCACTTTCTTAAAAGTCTTTCAATAAATAGTGGGTGGGAAAATGGGGGAAGTGTTGCCAGACAGAGAAATCACTTAACTATTTTATAGATGAGTTGTGCCCTGGAGAGGAAGAGGACACTGCTGCTATTGGTACTGGTCCCTCTCTGAGTGCTGTGCTTTGTAGCAAGTGAAGCACAGAATCTCATGTACTCCTTGATGCCTGTTCTCAGCCTAAGGTGCTCATAGTCTAAAACAAGTGTGACAAAGCCACAGAATAATTTAGCTATGGAACACCGGAGATAGATAATTTAGTACGAAAAGAAGCTCTAAGAAAGCAAAGAATAGAAAAATGAGTAAAATCTATTTCAGTAAAGATACGTTTTGCGTGACAACTAGATCAGTAACTGGAATGCTTTTTTTTTTCTTTCATTAGATATTCTCTATTCAAAGGCAACACTGTTTCAGCCTAGTTTTCCCGCCAGTTTTTGCTCCAGCCATGTGCCATAAAGGCAGCACACCTCAGAGTGAGGAAACTCAATCTGGCTCCTTTTTCTGCCTCAGGAAAAATGGGTGTTATATTTCAGTTACATCCCTGCAAACAGGCATTCACAGAGGTCAATGAAAGAGCAAATATGTTATTTTATGAAAGCAAATAGTCACATGAGCTTAAAAGAGCGTAGTTTTTATCTTGGCATGGTTCCTCAGTCTGGGCTATCAGTTTATTTAGTGATACAGACAGGTTATGTCCAGTTCTGGCATGGCTTTGCATTCCTAATGGACACTGCCAAATTAGCAAGAGCACATCATTATGCATTTCTGGTATGTGTCATTCTTATGCCTTGTAGCGTTTCAGTTTGTATGGCATCTGCATTGTCATTCTGGTACACTCCAGAATGTCATTGTGATGATGTTTCAGATGTTTGTTCCTGTGCGGGCAAATTACTGTTTCCAAGGTCAGCCATCAGCTGCAGGGACAGTCTCATAAAAGCACCACACCACATCACTGCCAGTCCAGCCTGCTCCCTGTAAATAAGCACTGTAAAGCAATACACCACCTTCTTCTTTCTCCTGAGGCAGCAGCATAGTGATACTGCAACTCCTACAGTTTGTGAAGGGGAACTCTGCATTATCAGGGCTTCTGTTGCTGAGAGATAGCTTTCTTGCTCACTGTAGGCAAGAAACCAGGACACTCAATATGTGAAATTAACCATATATCTGGTTGAACTGATGGCTTTGAGAATTTATTAATGGTGATGATTGTGCAAGTTTGCTTGTTCCACATTGTGCTACTTTCATGAGAAAGTGTTGACTGGTTGTAAAGGGTGTTTCTGTGAAAATGAGAAGATTGCCATTGAACGGAGAATTTTAGCATAGAGTGGTCATAGTTCGCAGACATTTATGTGTTGAAGTGAAGTAATATTAGATGCTGAAGATGATCCTTGTGATAGTGCCTCTGTTTCTTGAGAAGAGTTGTTAAGTTTACTGGCTATTGGCAACCTCTGATTCATAGAACTCTTCTATGAAATCCCTTGCAGATGATGAAAGATGTCAGAGTGATTCATGAGAAGGTGTCAGCTGTTTGAAAGACTCTCATTGGGGCATGAGAGATCATAGTCTTGGCTGAAGAGATTTCTTTGACTATACTGGAAGTATTGATGAGGTATATATACTTGTCCACTGCCTCCTCTGTTCCTCCCTGCTTCCTCCAAATATTGCTTTGCTTGATTAAAAAAAGAGAGAATAGTCTTTTGTCAGAATCACCACTATACGACCCTTTACTTCTCACACCTGAGTGCATGGCAGTATGAGACACCCAGAGCTCTCACAAGTTTCCAGTCTACACCTGCATGAGATCCGTTGATATTGATAGAGTCCCTGGGTCCCATTATTATTCATGAAGTTTCCAAGTCTCTCATACATGGTGGTGCTCTTTTAGCCAGATTCTCCTGCTCATAAAGCTGCTCAGCAACAACTTTGACCATCACCAAGACTTCCTAAATTTGTACTTCATGCACTGTTATGGCATGAACATTTGGCCATATGAAGAAAAGATAAAGGGCCTCCATGTCGAGAGCTGACTCCTCAGCTTCTTCGGCAATATTATGTTCACCTGCTGTTTTTAAATTATATTTGCAAAGTAGGGGTCAGGGCGGAATAAGGACTGTATGGACATGAACTGATTTTCAGTTTCCTATGGGCACTGTAAAGGCCATATGATTTTTATTTATGCAAAATCCCTGACAGTTGTTTGCTTATATTGAGGACTACAGCTTTCTGCATGTCTTGCTTCTGCTTGCTGCTTTCCTCTTGCAATCCTGCCCTGAAGTGTTGTTCCATGGCAGCCCACTTATGGTGAACGTTGTTAAGCCTGCCTCCCAATTTCTAAAATGCTGAACATCAAGTACATGAAACTGGCAATGCAGTATCTACCATGTCAACACACTTCATTACGGGGTTGGAGAAGGCACTTATATGTTCATTTCCATGCAAAGGCGTGTTTCAGAGATTATTTTTATGCTCCTATCTTGTATTTTGTTAATTTGGAGGCTGATTATTTTTTCTTACAAGTTGTGTTGAAACTGATGGGTCAAACAAGCAGTGTGGAATTTGGCTGTAAACAGGTTTCCAAACAAAAAATAGACAAAATCAAGGCTTCTTGTGAATTGTGGCTCTCTGAATGGAGAAGTTTTGGCTAGAAATTGCCATAGTAGGATGTTTTTGTGGTAGGTCAGTTATACACAATGGAAGTGGTACAGTGGAAGAACATACACAAAATGTTGAAAAAAATAAAACCTGACATTTTCCAGATTAATACTGGATGTATGCCCTTGAATGGGTCAAAGGAAAAAGGAATTACTGTTTTGGGGTCATAGATGAGATACTGGTATTGTAAATAACAAGGCTGTGGTGACTCCCCACATTTTGCATGCCTATGCAAAACTTTTCAGGATGAGAGAGTTATTGTTGCTGATACTAAACTCTCTGGTTTAACTGTTGACCCTTCTGAGTTATCTCCATAGCATTCACACCAAGCAGCTGGGCTGGTTAGTTGAGCACTAACAGAATGTAAATATTTACTGCCTAACAAATCTAACTTCTCTCATTCTGGTAGAGTCCCATGATTGATTATAGCTCTGCCTTTCATTCCGCAAATAGATTTACATCAGTTATATAAATACATTTATCAATTCTTAATATTCTTTGAGAAGGAAGTAAACATCTTGCCCTCCTTTCATTACATTTTAGTTTGTGCAGCTCTACTTGCTGTTAAAAGATTGCTGGATTTCCCCTGTTCCCATTTTTATGTCACCGAAGCATTGCTGGCATTCTTTATTTCAGGTCTACGATTTATTTAAGAGCACTTGCTTCCCAAGAATGCCTGGATGCTTTTTATCTCATGCTGTGCTGGTTTTGGCTGTGGTAGAGTTAATTTTCTTCAAAGTAACCATGACACATGATGGAGCCCTGCTGTCTTGGGAATGGTTGAGCACCTGCTTGCCCATGGAAAGTGGAGAGTGATTCCTTGTTTTGCTTTGCTTGTGTGTGCAGACTCTTTTTTACCTATTAACTGTCTTTATCTTAACCCATGTGTTTTCTCACTCTTATCCTTTTGATTTTCTCTCCCTTCATACCACTGGGAAGTAAGTGAGCCAATTTCACTGCAATTGAAAAAAATTTTTTCTTTTACTGTAGCAGTTCAGCTCCCTGCAGTCTGGGAATTATACTGGATTCTTACTAACCAAAGTGCTCTATGCAGGCTGATTTTCCAGTGGTGCTTGTCCTCTTAGTGCTATCCAGGCCACTGAGGTGCTTAACAAACTACAATAATTTTTTTTTGTCATTTAAATTTGGTGTGGAAACGCTATTCTGTGAGACATATTGTTTGATAGTACTCCAAAATGTTTAGGGGGCACTTCTCTGTAACAAGTAAGCTCAAAGCCATAGATTCCATTTTTACTGCATGTCTGATACGCAGAATATATGTATTTGATAAATGTATGTGTACCTATAATGCACAACCTACACATGCCACATAAAAAACTGTATGTAGTGTGTAATGTGCAAACACATTAGGACACATATTTAGCCATTCGCAGAAGCAAGATGTTCCCCACATTCTTAATTAATAGATTTTCTGGATATTTAGGGTTAGTGTATAGTTCCTAAGTGGCAGACACCTTCTTACCAAACGTAATGAAGTGATTATTTTTAAGTTTTTGTATATGCCAAGTATTTGTCAAAGCAAGTATCAGCTGTTCTCTGCTGTTGTCATGCTTAGACTACCAAACCTGCTTATTCTCTGTGTGTCCTTATTGATTAACAAATAAATGATCCATTATTTTGTCTCCTAATGCTCTGCATAAACCACCCTTACCACTTTCTGGGTGGCCTGTTGATGACCACTTTCCAGGTGGCCTGTTGATGTGGAATAATTGCTAGATGCTTTCCAATGATATTCTATTGAGTAATTAATTGTGAACAGTCTTCCTGTTGTTTGTTTACTGTCCTGATTCCTCTAAGTAACAATGTCCTTCTCTTGCCCTGACTGGAGAAAGGTGATGCACCACAGGTGGGAAAGAAGAGGAAAACAAGGAGACTGTTCCTGTAACTGGCAGTGACTTCTGATTCAGGTAATCTCAGATCAAATTCCAGTTACCACACAGCCTTCAGCTGTGACTTTAACCAAATCCTTTCGTTCACTGCAGGTGTCTCAGAGAATGTACTCTTTTAGAATGGGGACTGACTCTTATTTTGTGCCTTGGAAACAGGGCCGAGATTTTCCTGAGCTAGCTCACATCCTCCTTCAATGAAAAAGAAAAAAAAAACGTGGGCGGGCCTCCCGCTCTCGCTCCCGCTCCCTTCTCTTCTCCCGCTCCCCCTCCGCAGTGGATCGTGCCGTTCACACTAATCAGCACCGGCTCCCGTTATTAAAGGAGCCGCCGCAGCATCCTCATTTCCCAGAGGACGGGGCCCGGGTGTCCCGTCCCCAGGGATTCCGCAGCTCGACCTGGTCTGACCGGGGCCGCTCCCACCACCCTTTGTGATGCAGGCTGCTTTAACCCTTTCTGCGCCCTTTAGAGTTGCAGGAGATGTTTGTGGGGAATAATCCCAGCTGATCCAGATTACCTAGACAGAAGGAAATTGTGAGCACCTTTATCCCTAATTCTGCAAATTGTCCGATTGCCTTTTCATCCACACGTTCCTCTGTTGTCCTCATTTGCACTGCATCCGGTTCTGACCTCCCTTCCTTCTCATCCCGTATATCTTTCTAGCAGCCAGTGTCACAAAAAAATCTTTGCCTGTGCTTCCTGTCCTTTCGTTTGGATTAAGCAGCTGTTATTCCGCTTGTTTGAATATAATTTCATTACTGCAAATTGTTAAACTTGTTGATTCAACCTAGGCAAGGCCCGTATCTTCACCCTTGTGCTCTTCAGCCTTTCCTTAGTCTAGTGACTTTCCTCTCTGCTGTCCATCCATCTGTTTTAGCCTGACCCTGGCAATTCTTTCACTTCTCTGCCTTGCTTTCACATGTAATTCTTGGATGCGAACTGGCTTTGTATATTCATATATCACTGCTTTTGAAAGATTATGCTAAAAGTGTAGGGAGTTTTCCTGTGTTAAAATGTTTAGTTAAAGCCCATTATGAAGTAATGGTGCAGTAAAACCTACAAATGAAGTCCTTTATCTTAAGAATGATTATTATATAGATAACGCAGTACTGTTTGCAAAATATGGTCTTTAATTAGAGGCCCTTCCTTTGCTAGAGCTGTCCTCACATCTGGTGTTTTCCGTCTCCCTGAATCGTCCTCTTGTTGAGCCCCTGTGATATATGTCCAGGGCAAGACTTGCTGGATGATACAAACTCTGATTTTCCAAGTACTTTCACATATGCCAAGAAAATTTTTACCTGCTGAATGATTACAGAACTTGATTTCTGGGTGGAAACCATCAGTGAAGAATTTCGACTTGGTTATGATCCAATTCACTCAGAACTTGAAGCTCTTGCATATTATGTTGAAATGATGAACTTTCAGCTTTTGAACATGCAGCGAATAAAACCATAGAATAAATTAGTATGAAAAGGTCTCATTTAGGTCAACTACTTCAAACTTCAAAGCTAGAAGGTCCTTGTATATATATCTTCTGAAGATATCCAAGAATGATATTACTCAGTCTCTCTTGGCACTTTTCAGTACTGATTCGCCCTCATAGGAAGAACAACTTTTCCCTTGAAGATAGCTGAAATTTTCCTTGGTGCAACCTGAATGTTGTCACTTGTCCTTTTGCTGTGCCTATAGTGATGAACCTAGATGTCACTTCTGTGGAGGAGCTGCTTCATCTTTTCTGAGTCATGGCCATTCCAGTAATTTCTGAAATTAGCAAGCAATCCCATAATTTCCTTCCTAATGAATTTTCCCTGTTGACAAATATCCAAAGTTATACTGTCAAAATCCCCCCAATTCACACAGTACTGACAGACAGATAAATTGATAAATAGTTCTCTATAATTAAGTTTTACTAGCAGGCAACTTTGCTCAAAGCTTGAAAGTAAACTGAGTTGTTATCTAAGGGCCCTGCTGGGAGATTGATGCTGCACTGTCATGGGCCAGTTTAAAATTCAGTGGCTTGCAAAGGAGTCCTGCCATATCCCTTTTCCATCACTAGCCACTTGTTCCAGCCCCCTTCATTGCACCAGCACTGGAATCCGGATGTCACCTGGACCCACTGGCTGATCTGAGTGCGACTCTCCTGTGTCAGCATGGTATGGAGGCATCTCAAGTTGTTTATACAACTGTACCGGTGGACTCAGAGCTCTGTTTCCTTTTTGTGGCCCTGGGTGATAGTGAGAGTATTTCTGTGACAGTTTATCCTTATATGGAGCGGTGGTAATAACGGAAACCAATATCAGTAATGCATTGTGAGATATTCAGATAAAGGTGGCAAGGAAATGGGAAATGTTCGTATTTATATGGAAACAATTTCTTCTACCGTCTTTACAGACGTATGGGAAGACCCAGTCAGTTTATAATCTAAGGGTTAAAGACTTGTATAAATGGCAGTATGTTATAACTGTATTGATCAGGTTATGAATAATACTAATTTTTAGTATATAACACTAATAACACTAAATTGTATATACTATATAAATAGTATATAATATCTAATATGAATACTACTAAATTTTAAGATACCAAATAATCATACAACTAGTCCAGTATGACTCTAATATTAATTAAAAAAAGCATAAATCTATGCTCCTATATCTGTAGGTAGATTCATAGGTATTGATGTTTGCTATTACTGAAAAGCCAAAAATTACTGCTTTTCCAATATTTACAATGCTGATTTTCTTACTTTTATTGAGTTTTACCATGTCTTGTTCTTAGTCTACTTTTCTGGAAATAAAACTTACTTTAGACAGTCTGTCTGTGCCTGTATACCATTATTCCTTTGTAACCTCTGGAATAGTTAACTTCTACCAAAATTAGGGTATCAAGGTCTCAAAGATAATTTGTTGATTTGATAATTTTCTTAAAATTGTGTTCTGATAACTTGATAATTATCCCTTTGATAATTATGTCAAAGAGACTTTTTCTCTGTTATCTCAGAGAAAAGGTTCCTTTAAATTTAATTAAAACAGTCAACCAAGAAAAAAGATCCAAAGGATGGAAAGGTTTCGAAGTGAACCTCATCAAAGATCCAGCACAAGAGAAGGGTCATGTAAGTGCTCCAGCAGACTCAATTAGAGTTCTTGTACCCGGAACAACTGCACAAAACAAATCTTTGGGAAATTTGTTGTTGTTTCCTCTATAGAACTTGGTGGTTCCAATGCTCACATGAAAACAAAAAGATGATGACTTCTTCTTTGTTTAAAATAAAACATTTCCAGCCTGCAGAATTGTGGAGAAATGCTTCACAAAGCTTGATCTGTAAAGTTTTGGAAACAAGAAGATAATTTAAAACAATCACAGTGTCCTCTTACAAAGAGTTGTTGGTTTTCAGGATTTTTTACTCATAATCGTAGTTGCAATACCAACCTTTTCTATTAGGCATTTTATTTTTAATGTAATTTCAGGAAACTTCGCTACTTCTGGGAAAATTTCTGCAAACACTTTTTTCAAAAGATGGGAAAAGATAAATAGGGCAGAAAAACCATGATGACCTACTGTTTGATCACTCTAATATGGTAGGGTTTTTAATTTGTCTCTGTGGTGACTCTGTCGTAGCTATGGTTGTGGGAAGAATTAACAGAACAAATTACTGTGATGTTTGAGATAACACAGCAGGAGGGTCCCCAGCAAACTGATGCGACTGGGATGATTCAGGGTGAGTTACTCCAGTGCAAAATTGAGCAGTTAATTTGTCCTGGGATTTCAACCTAATTTTGCTGTGAGGCAGACCTAGAACACTTATCCAGTTGTGGGTAGTAGCCCTCCACAAAGAAAAAATCCTTTAAACACCTTGGCCTAGGTCTGCCAGAACTCATTTTACCTTTGCCTAAGATTGGTACCACGTAAGAATCCTTTAATTATCTACAAAAATCGTGACTGGAGAATCATTCCAACCCACAGGTCAGTTTCATGACCCATGATTACCAAAAGCATTTACAGAAAGTACCATGTCATCCTGTCCCCTTAAATTATCCTCTCCCAGTGCCTTTGCTATGGGACTAAATCAGTATTACGTAATCATGTTCCAGATTCTTCCAGTCTTCTACTTTCCCTTCCTACTTTGATCTATACATATGAATTCGCATGACCCAGTTCACTGTCACCAAATAACTGTCATTATAATTGAGAGGACTAGAAAAATGTGCTTTTCTGTGGTAAACTCCCCCGCCGCCCCCAAAACAAAAAACCCTCTTTCATCTTTAAAGGTCATCCCTGCAGGTCTGGGATTAGAAGCGCAGGGAGCAGGATGTGGATGTATAGAGCTGATAGAGCTGCCTGTCTTCCATCTCTAGAGCTGCCAGTCTGTCCCCTCCTGCCAGGGCAAATGTTCTCTGTTTAAGAGCACAGCTGCTCCACAGGCTGGCTGTTCAATCGACAATGATCTCTAGTTTCAAGTGTGACAGCACCGACCTGCTCGATCTCCATTCAGCTGCAGGTGGGGGCAGCGGAAGAGAAAGGGAGGGAGGGAGGGAGAGGGAGGACACTGCAACCTACGTGAATAATTGATAGTGCAAGGAAAGGAGAGCAGCTGGGTTCCCTGTCTCCATCTGCTCACCAGCTGGGGATGAGAGATCCTTGCTCAGGTAGGGGATGAACAGCTTAGATGCTTTTATTCTCATCTTGCTTGCAATGCCAATTAAAAATATTTTGCATCTAGAAGGAATGGGAGCAAACACAGGTGGGGGAGGGTTGATCCAGATCTTCTCTGCTTCTTGCATGGTGTTGTGTAATGGATAGAGTTTGGGGCAGTTTCAGCCTCATCAGGGAAAGTGTGTGTGCTTTTTAAGAGACATTGTGCTATTCTGCATTGTGTAGTGAAGCAGTTGCAGAGAGAAAGGGAGAGTGGAGGTGGGGAGGGCAGATGTTTGTGTAGGAAATGAAACAAACTAAAGGGATGGAGGGGCATGAGAGAGGGTCTGTCCAGACCAAAAGGAATCCCACCCTGATTATGTCAGTCCTGGAAATAAAATGAGGAGCAAGTGCACTGCAGGAGGTGATGTCTGTGCACACCCAGTGCTATATTTAGAAGCTGCGTGCATAGATCTGTGGAAACAGCTGATGTGAAAACATGTGTGTTTCTGTCTGTGAATGCAGCTATGAGTTTGTGTAATATTGAAGTAAAACTTAAAAAAAAATACAGCTTTTGCCCTGAAGAGTTTACCCTTGAAGAACGTACTGCTGTGTTTATGTGGTACTGCGCAGCTTCCGTGGAGCTGCTGATGTTCTTACAATGACTCAATTAACAGAATTGCAGGGACCAGTTTCCGTGTTACAGCTAATACAGACTTTTCCAATGTGGGCAAGATAAAATGCTAATGAAATGAAACACATGGAAAAAATCTGCTAACAAAAACTGGGAAAATACATAGCAAAAGGTATAGACACCAATTACTGTAATACATATATTAACATGCCTACAAGGATACCTGAAAGAACAAAAACTTATCTAAAACACGTAATAACTATAAAATGCATAATGATCCATACAAGTATGGACACATATAGGGATTAAAATCTGAGGCTGTAAGTACACTGAATTAGTCATATAAGAATGCAAATATCAATGAGAGCTTAATCTACTTACTATAACTGAAGGCTTATAATAGGTAATATTTTTGGATTAGCAGGGTAAATAGTAACAATTGTTAGCTTGATTGTAAGTTTAGGAACAGAAAGCCATCCTGTGATTTGCTTACATTTATTCATATTGCTATTGCTAAAGAAGGCTATTTAGAACAGTAATTAGGGTATTTAATAATTGTTTGCTGTTTTGCTTATGCGTGTTGAGGACTTTGTAGACAACTGGAGTTGCACAGAATGTTAGGTAAAGCTGTGAGACAGTTAAATGAAAGCTGAGCTCGGTGTGGTTTTGTATGTGAACAAAGTTGGCTCTTGTCCGTAGTGGCAAACTGCCAAAAAACAAGAGTGGCAGAAAGACCTGAGCCTCTCTGTATGCTTTGCTTTCACCATGGCCAGGCTAGATAGTGCTGCTGCTAATGACCCTAAGATGGGGAAGGCAGTAGTTACTGCTGGCAGCCCTCTCTAACAGCAAAAAATAATCTCTTCCTCCTTCCTAGATGCAACAGAAATGGCAAGCTTGGCTCTTTGCCTTGGTCCAGTCACATCTCTACTCAAAGATTCAGGTGAATGAGTAAGATGTGCAGAGAACAGCTGCTTTATTCAGTGCCCTGGGCCCATTTGGGAGGCATTTTAGTTGGAGTGAGGATGTATGAATTGGCTCATTCTACAGCATCAGATCTTCTGGGGAATTACAGGAGGTAGACAGGAGGAAATGAGTCACCTGGGCTCCATGAAGGTTACTAAAACCAGCAAGTGGACCCTTTCTTTGTCCATTCAAAGTTGTCACCACCTTGATTCCTTCCTCCTTACACTCTTTTTGCTCATCCAGAGACCCTTGAAGTCACCATAATAATTTCTATCCAGGTCTTTCAAGAATAGAATTTATAGGAAGCATTAGGATGAAAATGGTGCATTCATCCCCAAAACTCTGATGTAACTCCTTGCTCTCTGCATTTTTCTTTTTCGCCCATCTCTACCCGCTAGCTTGTATTTTCTGTCTGCATACTGTTTGCACTCTCCCTTTATATCTTTTCCCAGCTCTCTGGCAAATTCTGTCTCTTGTTCAGTGTTTCCTGATGTCCCCTTCATTAGTTATAATGAACTCGGTGTGAGGCTGATACTTGGCATAAAGTTGTAGCTGCTGCTTTTATAGATCTTGATGTAAAGAGAAAACATGACATCATCCTGTAGAACGAAACTGAGAAGCACAGGAAAAAAATGCATGTCCAGAAGAACTCTGTGTTCTCATTTAAACACAGGTATATGCATATTCTTGCTATAACAGACCATGTTTTCATGCTCAGTTTTTTGTTAGGAATGACAATCTGTTGATGAGTGAATGGAAATACATGTGGTTAAAGCGTCTGTGACCCCTGAAAATTTGAGCTTCCCTAGTTTACACATTGCATCAATGAGCTATTTCATAATGACTGCAGAGCCAAATCTCTGTGGTACTTGATGTATGTCAGGTCCAAATGACAAGGATTTGGATTTAGTGGATTTAGTATCTTTCTAGCTTTCCATTTAAACGAATGGGAATTTGTGGAGAACTGCTTTGATGCTCACTTTCTTCACTGGATACTGAGAACCCGGAGACGCTATCTTGTTCTACAGCAGAACTGAGTAAGTGAAATCCCTCTGCTGTCCCTGTCTAACGCTGTGCTTGTGTTACCCTCACGAACAACCGGGAGAGCAGCGTCCCCGGCTCTGCTGTCCCAGCAGCTGCTCCTGCACGCTGTGCTCCATCCATGGGGTCCCACAACGGGGGGCTCCAGGGGGAACCGCTCTGCCACAGCGGAGGAGGGGCAGAAACCATCACCCCATCCCCCCTTGTCTCCTCGTCCTCCATCCCTCCTCGTTCTCCCCTCCGTCCCCCCCGGGGCCGCTGCTGTACGGATCCCATCCCTGTCTATCCGGTGAATCCCGGCCCGAGAGGAAGAGGAGGGGTGGGGGCGGGAGCCGCGGCTTCGCAGGGGGCCGGGAGGGAGCCTGTGCCTTTTTTCATGGCGAGGCCGGGGAAGAGCAGACTCCCGAGGAGGGAACCCGGGAGCTGACTCAGCGGAGCACTCCAGCATGTTTTCCCGGGAGCACGGGTCCCCTGCCGGAGCCAGCGGAGGGTAGGTACCGCCACCGGGACCGGTGCTGGCGGCCGCGGGGCCTGGGGCCCTGCCTTTCCCGGGCAGCCCGGGGATGGGGCAGGGCAGTGGCTGCCGGCTTTGGGATCGAAGTGCTGGAGCAGCAGGAAGAGCCCCCGCGCATTGGCTGGAAGGGCGGAGAACCGGGGAGGGGGAAGGCGATGGCCGTGCCCAGCCCGGCAGGTTCAGGTCTGGCTGTGGGCCCGGCCCTCGCTCCCTCCCTCCGGCCCTTCCGGCCCCGCTCCGGCCCGGAGAGGCGGCCCGTGGAGCCCGTCTCCGTGAAGGGACAGAGAGAGGCTCAGCGGGCTTTCTCATGCCGTCCTGGGAGCGGGGGACCTCTCCTATTGGGACTTCTCAGGAGGTGGGAGTGCGGGTTGGATGGCAAGATTAATTTCCCCATGGAGTTCTCCTTTCTCCTGCCCCGCAAGGAGAGCTGGCGGGGTTCTCCCAGCCCTCCCTCTACCCTGCCCGCCTCTTTGTGGGTGCACGAAGTCCTGAGCACGGGCTGCCCACGAGTGGGAGCGGTGGCCTCCCCGGGAGCTGCCCGACAGCCAGAGGAGAGTGCGGGTGGGAAGGAGGTTCCTTGTTGGAAGTTAGAGTCTGTGGGCAGAAAGTTTGTGACCAGCTGAGAGCAAACCACCTCTCATCTGTAGTGGCTGCTTCCTTTTCCTAGTTCTGCTTCAGTAATTCCTTCTCTTGAGCTCTAGGAATCTATGTGTAAGCAAATTTCAAAGCTGTACAGGTGTTCTGAATAGGGCTACTCGTGTCATGTTTTCAGCTGTCTCCACCGAATAGCTAACAATTGTATTTGGTAAAGCAAATGCATCCCTCTAAGGCAGAAACAAGGGAGTGAAACAGCAGAAGCTGCTGCTCAGGAGAAGTGGTTGCCCAGAAATTTCCTTATGAGCATTTCAGGCCTGTTCTTGTCACACATTAGCTTAAGTTCTTCTGAATTGCCCGTCCCTTCTAATGAGGGACTTAAAAAACATATTAGTGTCTCCCTGCAAGAAAATCTTATCAGGCTGGGACACCAGTTATTATATTATACTGACTGTTGTTGCATAGATAGCTGCAAATCATGCTGTGGTGTTTCTCCTACTGGAAGGCTTCCAGATTAGCAGAAGTATTTACAACAGCTATACACCTGCTTCCCTGTGAACTTTCAGGAAAACAGTTATCCAAGGATTTGGGGCACTTGCCTTTTAGAGTGCAATGAATCCCCATTTGCTCTGGAATATTTATGAAATGGTTTATGAAATTCTGTCCAATTTGTGTTTTTCCTAGAGCAAGTACTTGGATTGACTTGGTTATTGAACTGGCTCAGCTGCAGTAGATAGCAATGATTTTGAAAGCTGAGTAGAGAGATCCCGTGATGGAAATAGGAGAGGATGCTGCAAGACAGGAATACAAGGCATGAGCAGAGTTGTAGTGGCTTAGAGACCTTGAAAGGTTCTTCTTGTTTCAGAATTGAGAATGGAATTTATCAGTGGATCAGCAGTACCTACATTTAGTTTGACTGCCTGCTTGAAATTGATGCACTGGTTAGTGTCACTAGTAAAATCTGAATTTAGCCTTCAGCATTTTCTAGGCCCTATGCTTCCCCTTATTGCCATTTCCTAAGAATAAAGCTTCAGCAAGTATACATTTGCATATAGATACTCCTCTCCCAATCTGCAGAATTGTTTTCCTTTTTCAGAAGGATGATGATCTTCTTTTCTGTGGTCGAAGAATTTGAAGCTCCAATTTGAAAAGAAGTATGTTCCCTTTTTATAATACATTCTAGTGCTTTTCATTCCAGAAGTTCAAAGTTCCAGAAATTGAATGTGGACTTCAAAGCAGTAATTATAATAGCCCCAAATTTTTGTGAATTTTATAAAAGATAATGTAAAATCTAAGGCATTCACTTGGATTTTCAAAGGCCCATGGTGTATTCCTAATTTGGGATAATTACAGAATTGTGAGCATATCTAAATATACAGTAAGACTGATGATTTTGGCATCTACTGGACTCATTTGGGCGATAGAACTGTACTAGGATTCAATGGTAAAGAACAGCTTCTGCCCAAAGTTCTCCAGTCAGTCCAAAGTGTTGAGGTGAATTTATGGTGAGAGGACAGGGGCAGGACTGGCCACATTGACCTCATGTAGGAGCTGCCAGGTTTCCATGATGCAGGTGTGTATTTAACTCTGATTGATTCAGCATTCACCTCAGTGACATGCCAAAGAAAACACTAGCATGCACCAAGGCCCCGGACGTCCAGTTGCACAAAAGGTTCTATTGTTACACTTACTGAAAATGAGAATTTATCAAATTAAGCTCTTGCCTTTTTAGGGCTCATGGAACAGAAACTTCACATTTTTAAGAGGCAGTGAAAATGTTTCATGTACTGCTTGGATAGAAATTTTGCTCACCCCAAACATTATTTAAGTAAATGAATAAGATGATAAATACAGCATGTATTAGTATAGTATTAATATTAATTTAAAATACATTTGCCATCAAAGTATTTCAATATTTATTTGAGGTTGTCAAGACTAACTCCTACGTCTTTCCTCCCAGACATGTTATGGCATTAATTTCTAGATGCATTATACAGATCTCTCTCATTTGAATTTCAGGAGAAAACTGTGGGATGGAAGCATTGTATTCCTTTGTGTTGATGAGCCTATATGCAAGTTACATGATGCCCTTGGGCCACTAAAATGAACTGTGAATGGTCAGGGAGCTGGTGAACATTATGATTCTTGGAGCTTGTGACAGAGTAGTTTCAATATTACAGAAATATGTTGTACCTCTATCCAAGAGGGAATGTAGCCACTGCTTTCAAAGCAAGGGTCTGCATGACCACTCTTTTAGCATGGAAGCAGCAGCAGTCGTGCATCTAATAGCTGCAGGACAGCAATTCTTGATTGCCTTTTAGGATTATTATATGTATTGTATGACGATTGTATGGCCAGTGGCAAGTGGTGTCTCAGGCTCTGTCTTGGGGCTGGTGATCTTTAATGTCTTTATCAATGACAGAGACAGTGGGGCTGTCAAAAACCTCGGCAGGTTTGCAGATGACACAGAGCTGAGGGGTGTGGTTGACACAAAGGAAGAAGGGACCATCTAGAGAGACCTGGACAGGCTGGGCAAATGGTGGTCCCATGAGAATCTTGTGAAGTTCAGCAAGTCCAAGTGCAATGTGCTGCACCTAGTTTGGGGCAATCCCAGACATGGGCACACACTGTGAGATGAACTCATTGAGAACAGCCCTGTGGAGAAGGACTTGGGGGTTCTGGTAGAGGAAAAGCTGGACATGAGCCTGCAGTTTGTGCTTACAGACCAGAAAGCTGAACGTGCTGGCTTGCATCATGAGAGGAGTGGCCAGCAGGTTGAGAGAGGTGATTTTCCCTCTCTACTTTGCTCTTGTGAGACCCCATGTGGAGTAATGCACCCAGCTCTGGGGTCCCCAGCACAAGAGAGATGTGAACCTGCTAGAGTAGGTCTAGAGGAGGCCACAAAGATGTTCCGAGGACTGGATCTCCTCTCCTGCAAATGCAGGCTGAGAGAGCTGGGCTTGTTCAGCATGTAGGAAAGAATGACCAGGGGAGGGAGACCTTATTGAAGCCTTCTAGTACTTAGAAGGGGCTTATTAGAAAAGGAGAGTGACTTTTTACAGGGCAGGTAGTGACAGGACGATGGGGAATGGTTTTAAACCAAAAGAGATGAGATTTATATTACATGTTAAGAGGAAGTTCTTTGCTCAGATGATAGCGAGGCTCTGGAACAGGTTGTCCAGAGAAGCTGTGGCTGGCCTATCCTTGGAAGTGTTCAAGGCCAGGTTGGATGGGGCCCTGAGCAATCTGATGTAGTAGGTGACATCTGGCAGAGGGGTTGGGACTAGGTGATCTTTAAGGTCGCTTCCAACCCAAACCCTTCTGTGACCATCTAACAATCATATTCGTGATGTCATTACAAAGTAGATGAGTCCTGTCTCCTGTAAACCTGTGCTTAGTTCCCAGCCCCACCTATGTGTCCTTCACCATGACGTAACCCCAGTTGTGACTGCTAGTTAAAACTGTGAGAGGTGTGGAATGTTTATAAAGTAACAGTAGGAGAGGTGACATTGAGACGGTCTGTAGTGCTGTGCACAATGCTATATATGTCTTCTAAACTACATGTAGTGTGTGTATTGCTTTTTATTTTATTTTCTGTGAAATCAAATAAAGTCCTGCTGCTGTTTGTACATACTGCTACTCCAGCAGGGACCATAACAGTAATATATTTTCCATAGCAGATGTGCAGACAGAAGCTCACTTAATCTCCATGGTGGCTGTACCAGCAGTGGTAACACAAAACTGTGCCTACATCTCTGCGGGGTGTTATCAGTTCTGTTCTAGTGCCATCTCTGTTATGCTCCTGTCTTTGAGATTAATACCCAGGCTGAGGCAGCTGGGGCTGTCCTTTTGGTGCTGTTTTCAGTGATGGTTCAGAACTACTTTCATCCACTTTAGTATGGTTCTGTTTTGAGATCTGGTTACAAAGCTTCTTGTGAGATGTGTCTTAATTCTGCTCCAAATCCATGATGGAAGAGGAGCTTGGCAAAGAAAAATCATTCAGCACTTCCGTGACAGTTGTGAGGAAAATATTTTATGTGAGCAGAGACAGAGCAGTCAGAAGCCAGAAAATTTTTGCTGTTAGGTACAGGGTGTTTGCAAGCAGCAAGTGGTAAGTTCAGCCACCTCAGGGATTCTCCCAGGAAATGACAGCTTCCTTATAGGCAAGAAATGGCCTGGGAAGAGGAATAGTAAGCAGAAGGCAAAGGAGACACTGCAGGCAAGCACTGACATCTTGAATTCTCTTGAGAATTAACTTTTTCTTTCTTTTTTTTTTCTCTTCTGCCTCTGTTGCAGGAGGTCTGAGGAGGTGGTACAGGGTTTTAGTGATGTTGTAGATTCTCCCACTGAAGGCTTTCCATGTGTCCTCACACCTGCTGTCCCCAACAAGGTAAAAGCAGTCCATGTTTGGCTCAGTGTTGGTGTATGCTTTGAGTTATGTGTGCAGAAGAATTGACTGAAATCAAACTCGTGTAATGTATGTCATAAAGTTATAGTTGCCGCCTTCTGTGAAAATCCTAAACTTGCTAATTTGACCAGTTCTTATGCCATACTATCTCAAGTCGATCTGACCCATTGAAAGAGAAATTCCTGATACCTGACTGACCAGGTTTCAGGTCAAACTTTTGCAACACAAGCTGAAGACAATTTGGCCAGTTGTTTTGTCCATGCTACCAATTAAGGAAAAACAATACCATCATGTCTTCAGCAAGCAATTAGTTTCTTTGCCAAAATATGGAAGGCTTCTTCAATATCTGAGTTACTACAGAAGATAATGTTAGCTTCTGCAAACGTCAAGTTATTTTTCTCTGTTGCCTCTTGCTTTTCACAGACTGTGGACTTGTTTGAGATGATTGAAAAAATGCAGGTAAGGAGAAGTAATTCTGTCAAACTTTGGGATCTCTTAATTTTTTGTAGCAAACAAATAACCGGCTACTATTTGTCCTGTTGCTTCACTCACAGTATCCTTTAATGTGGGCTTACAGAATTTTTAGGTCTGCTAGGCTCAATCTCTTACTCTTCAATGGGATTTCAAAAACATTTTTCTGTGTTCATTTTTCTAGTCAGCATAATGGAAGCAATAGACACAGGTTATTATAATTCTGTCTGTTCTTGGCAGAAGTGTGATTCTAAGAGAAAATCAGAGTTGCAGTAAGTTATCTCTGACATCTTCTTCAGGAAACTCTGTTCTGCTGGGTAGCAGGTATAATGATAGGTGATTAATGGGATGTTAACCTAACTGCATTTAGCTAGGTCAAACAGTTTAATAAATAACTACTGTAGGTCCTGCCTTTAACTTGTGCGAGAAAGAAAGACTCTGGCTTAATTCTTACACAGAAATACATGCATTTAGCTGCATATATTATGTTATAAACTTAAAATAGGGCAGAGTTGGGTTTTTTCCCCTTTTACCATGTCAGATAAAGAAATAGTAATATGTTATATGTATTAAATACCCAACAATGAAGCTGGATTATGTTTTCAGATTATGTGTTCTCAGCACATCCTTGCAGGTTACCAATATTTTCCCTGAGTGGTGCACCTTCTTTGAAGTGCTGCGGTTGATCTTGACCTAGCAGAACACGTAGCGTGCACATAACTCCTGCCTTTTATTGGTCTAGGAATTAGACCTGCCGAAACCAATTAACTTCTTTTCTGGAATTTGGGTGATCAAATATGAATATGAAGAAAATTACTTTAGTGAGGTTACAAAGGTGAGGAGGTGGAAGGTAGCAGCAAAATGCTGAGTTTAGAGTTTTGAGGCTGAAGTACTTTTTGGCAGACTAGAGAGTAGGAGCCTAGGAGGGAGGGGCTGAAGTTGTGTCTGCCTTGTATTCATGTACAGACAGACACAGACCTTGTAACCACTGTGCTGTCATCCAAACTATGTTCGGGATGTGTTCTCAAGGCTTGAGAGTAGTAAGCTCTGTAAGTGCGCCTAGCTCATTTACCTCTGTGCAGGAAAGTAAGTTTGAGCATGCGGTGCTGCTTCAGTTCAAGCACATGTTCAAAGGTTGTGACAGTCCTTCCCAGCCCTTTTGAAATATTGATAAGGAAGAGTCACTACCAGGTGTCCCTCAGTGCAAGACTGGTGTTTAAGATTGTCAGTGTTTCTCAGCTCCCAGTTTACCATATGGAAAGTCTGTCTGGATTTTCACCTCTTTAGTTAGACAGATAACAGAGAGCTGATGGGAATTTCCAGGGCATGCAGACTGCCTAATTTTGCATCTATGATGTTTTCTTAGCTGCCCATTATTAAGACTTTTTAGCATTTTTTTTAGTTAATCTTGTTTTGTCACCTAACATACACTAGGAGAATCAATAACTGCTGTTTAAGTATAACAGATTTTTTTGAAAGTTGAGTGTTTTCCAAAAGAAAAAAAATTCTAATACTTTTTATGATCTTTGTTTAGATTTTTACTAATCCTTTGTGTTCTTTTGTTTGTTTTTGCCTTTCCCTTTCCTTCCATTTGACTGTGACTATCCTTTAGGTTTGTTGAATCATTCTTGAAAACAAAATCTAGGATTTTCATTAGCAATCAAAGTGAGTGAAAACCAAAACAGGAGACTTGAACATTTCTCCTGTAAAATAACAAAAAAGCCTCAGGATAGAATTTATTTTTGAGTACTTTAACAATTGGCTTGGAATATAATTGTTGGACTGAAAATTAGGATAGCCATTTCACATTCTATGATGAATTAACAGGTAAAATTGTACTCTTTTTTTACACTGAAAGTAATCCCAAGATCTGGGAAAGAAGTTTACCTTTTTTTTCCTTTCTTTTAATTTTTTTTTTCTTTTCAGTGTTATTAATCATTTCTTGGATATAAATGGGCTCCTGGCCACCTTGTTCTGTGCTTACAGATCTAGTGAAGTCACAGTATATATTCTGTTAAGGACGTTTAGTAATATGTTGTTCCTAGATTGCTTTGCAGTACAGGCAATTGAAAAACAAGGAAGTTTTATTTCAGCCAATCAACTCAGATGTTTCAGGTCTTCATATATTTGCATAGCCAATCCCTCTTCACTTGATTGCTTTTGTTCACTCCCTCTGTTCTGCGTTCCTACAGTTTATACATATTCTTCAGTCTTATTTTCTTGTAACTACTTCCATGGTTTTTTTCCTGTATCTCCTTTTGTATCCAAGTTGACTGTTTTGAACAAGTCCTCTCCAAGCACTGCTCTTTCCCCATGAGGTATGTGTGTTATCATAGCTTTGTTATGCCACGTTGGACCCTGACTCTGCGTCTGGACACCTTTTTCTCTGTCATTCATTCTTTCATCCTGCTCAGGCCAAGTGTTTTCCCTGTACAAGACCTTGGGAATATGAGATTCCCAGACTGATGCTGTCTCCAGTAAGCTGCCCAGGGAAACAGGCAATGCAGCAAGCCAAACCAGATCAAGCTAGGAGGATGTCTCAAGGGGTGGCTGAGACTGCTGCAGTTTGTTTCTCTCCCTTTTGAGGAATGACATTGATCATCAAGCTGTTGCTCTGCCTATGCTTTCACACTTCAACTGCTTATGCTGTAAGCTTCCTGTGGTCCTGGTTACCTTTTAAAATAAAGCTTTGGACTGTACAGCCCAGGGCTGCATTATTTTTATCTTAAACTTTGCTCTAGAGGAGAGGTTCATAGATTTAAACTTGTCTTCTGCTTCCAGGCCACCAGGAGCTTCCTGGTACACTGCAGAGTAATGGAATGTGCTGGTACATTCCTTTGCTCTCTGAAAAGGCTCTGATACAGAGCTCCTTTACAGCAGTCCAGAAAGTTTTCCCTCAGGCCTTGCTGAGGTACTGGTCTCCTACCAGGACCTCCTTTGGAACTGGAAAATTCTTGTAGTTATCAGATCTGCCAAAAATGCCGAGGAAGGAGAAATATTAGAAGATTGCAGTTTCCCAATCTCCATTCTGTCCCAGTACTTCCCATCGTTTGTTGCAGAAGGCTGTGGCTGCTTTTTACCTATCTGGCCATCCTGCCTCAATCCTGTTTTGAGAGTGCACAGGACTTTCTGGTAGTGACAGGACTTTCTGTCTCTTTTCCAAATCCCTGTTTCAGAACCTGGTCTTCTTTGTGAACCTCAACTCAGTAGGTTGACAACTGAAACTTGAGACCACATCAACAAAACACTTTTTAGTGCTTACATTCAATGAACTCGACTTTTTTACCTTTACAACTTCCCTAAATGCAAAATGGTTACTAACTACCTCTGCAAAATATAAAGATCACTAGTCAACCTGTGTTCCATCTTAATTTCACAACTCACCACATCCTGATAATTGGTTGTTCACTTTGTCAGTGCTGTGTACTGACATCACAATTCAAAACATATATTCTAAAGTTTTCCAATGAAGAATATTTCCAGGCTGGTATTCGTTTACTCTCCATTGTTGAAAATACAAAAGGAAAACAATTTTTTGGGGAGCATATAACTGTCTTGAAGTTCAGCTTTTCTAGTTTGATCTTGTGTCACCCTGTAGATCACATGCAAAGCTTCTTTCTCCTAGTAGAGCTAAGGAAAATATTTTTTTTTTGTTATCTGCTCATTGTTCCTCACTTACTTTACTGCATTTCTATATTTAACCAATTAAATTTGTTATTACTGCTACTTTTTGTGATTGAACTCAACTTCAGACTTCTGAAGAATGATCTCATGCATCTACTAGTAGTCTCCCTTACCCTGGAGTGTGGCCATACTGGTTTACTTCTGATGTTTCTAAGAGTTTTTTAACGGTCTTAAGCATTTGTTGTGTACTCAGGGTCTGGCTTCTCATGATTTCATGAAGGTTTAGGTTTTTTTATGGCTCCTTCTTAGGTTCTTTTAATAACCTTCCTCATTTTCCTAAAACCTTGTTTTTATGTGAAGTAGATGTGTTGGGTTTTTTCCTTTTTTTTCCTTTTGTTGCTCCTGCAAAGAGCATCCTGATTATTATGAATCCTCAGTAATACTGTTGCTGTTGCTCAAAGTCAGTGGTACTGTGCTAGCAGTTTTTGCCCCCTGTACAGCTGGAGCATTGTCCAAAACTTTTGTTCCTGAGCCTCCTAAGTCTCCACTGTAGAGCTCCTCTGAGATTTACCTATTTCTACCAGAATCTAGTTGACAAGCTAGTTTGACTGTAGAATATATGCATAGGCATGGCTGTTATAAATCCAATCCTGTTTATTTTCACAAAAAAGTCAAGAGCTGCTTATCCTGTCTGGAATCCCTAATTAGCCATGCCATTAGGCAGTCATTGATGGTATATAAAAATGTAGTCTCAGCATCATTTTCAAGTATGAGAGTTACAAGACTTAGGTGACAGTAGTTGAATACTCATGTACTGTGTGTAAGAGAAACCTACGTTTTAAATCTTGGTCCTCACCTTCCTATCCGATGATGCAAATTCTTCTTCTTCTTACTCTTTTGTCTGTGATGCCCACTTGGATTATGGCCTGTTGACCCTCATATCTTCTGGTCTGGGCCTCTGCTCAGTCTGTGTTGAGGCTCTCCTCACTAAAATTGTCCTATTCTTGTGTGCTTCTGCTGCAGAGGTGTGGTGGAACTAAGCTACTTTGCTGTGGTGAGAAGGCAGAGGATGGAATAGCTTTAAGGAGGAGATGGAAGTCTGGATGCCAGCTCCTGATTCAGGAAGAAACTAGGCAGCCATAGCCTTTTGCCCTGTTATTCCAGCTCACCTCGTAGTCGTTCCTTTTTTTTTTTTTTTCCTCTACGTATTGCTTAGGATAGGGAGGAAGGTAGCTAGAACGGATTAGAGTATCAAATCAGAGAATCAGTTTGGGAGATTCTTTTTAATACCTGCTAGTTGTCTACTTTTTAAGAGGTTTAAGCTTGGGGGTAGCTTTTCAGTTTTAATGCCAGATTAGGGGACTGGCCAAGTTCTGGCTTCACTTTTCCTTTTTATTCCACTCTTCCAAACTTGCTTAAAATGGAAGATTTTATAGAGGGACAAAATATGCATATTGACGGTATGGAGAAGGACACAGAGGGTGAGATAGACATGCTGAAATACAGGATTCACTGTCTGTGACTTTATGTTTCCAGGGGAGTCGTCTGGATGAACAAAGATGTTCCCTTCCAGCTCCTCTCAAGGTCAGGCCAAGTTGTTGCCTCCTAAATCGCTGAGAATGGCAGATAATTACTAACCTGGCTTGCAGTGTACTTTCATACCGGAATGAACAGGGAGTCTGCAAACATCCCAAGAACACTTACATGCTTGCCTTTTTCCTTTTCTTTTTTTCTCCTAGTTGCTGCACAATAGGGGGAAACTGTGTAGCTGAAATAGAACTAATATTTCCCTTTTTCTAATTTAAGTGGTTCCAATAAGAGTTTATTATTATTAAAAATGTTAGTTTTGACTAAGTAATTTCTTAAATTTGTTCAATTTAAGAACTATAATAATATTTGTGAAACCACATAGCATTTATTTCAGTAGTCTGCAGGATGACTCATAGAGATGCTACTGAAAGTTGATCTGTTTTGCCCAATAGTAAGGCAATAAGAATAGATTCCTGTCTTTAAATCCTCAGGTTGAGGATTAAACTCCATTTCTTCAGTCTCAGCTCAGGCCTACTAACCTTAAAGCCAAACTTGACCTTGACTTTTATCTTGGGATGACCTATAAAAAAAGCCACATCGAGAATTGACATAACTTTATTCTGACAGAGATAGTCTGCTCTTTGTGGTGATGGAGGGGGCATCCAACTGGCATAAATTGGCTCAGATACTGCTTCTGTTCACTGAGTCACACCTTGGCATTGCTCAAATGCATACCACAGATCAGCCATGAAGATGACACAGCCTCAATCTCACTGTAAATAACAGCACTTTTTCTACCATTCCTACTGTCAGCAGGACAGCAGCTAACACTGTGTGGAAGGAAAGGAGAGAGGCTGCTGCTCCTAACCACGTCAAGTTTGCCTGTAGTTTGGCTACTTCCACATTTTGCATGCATATATTCCCTGTAGTTTGGAGGAGGAGCATGGGTAGAATCTGACTCCTAAGTTTATTGTTCTCAAAGTTCTTTATTATGATGCTGAGACCTTGGAAATGGAGTCTAACCTTAAGTCCTGAAGCAAAACTCTGAGGATTACCTTGGGCAGAATAGAAGCTGAGGGCACAGCTTCATGTCACATGTTTTTGCTAATGGCCTGTTCTGATTTCAGACAGAAGAGGAGTATATTCCTTATCCCAGCATCCATGAGGTGAGTTAGTACTGCTCTCTTCTCTCTCTGTTTGTCCTTGGACTTCATTGGTTTTTCAGCTTATTGGCCTTCCAGCTTACAGACCTGTCAGTTTTAATGCTCTCTGTCCTTCTGAATAGGTATTACAGAAAGGCTGGCCATATCCTCTCATTATCCTACCCCAGTTTGGGGGCTACTGGATTGAAGGGACCAGCCACAACCTCTCTAGCTTAAGTCCAACTCTGTCTGATGTACCCTTTTCCTGGAGTGGTAAAGTGAAACTGGAAAGTGACCCTACAGCCAAGCTGTACCGCAAACATTTTCTGGGAAAGGTAAGGGTGACCTTCAGAGCCTTCTTTGCCCACGCAGCCACAAAGCTTGAAATGTTTCTCAGGCTTTTTCTGATGGACTTAAAAATATCTGCACTGCTGCTGCATTTCAGTTCCTTATGATGCCTTGAACTGATGTAAATGAGGTACATACTACGATATGGTCCCCTTGTGAGACATACATCATCCTGTGCATTAATAGAAAGACTTGCACAGGAAATGCTTTTATTTAGTTAAGAAGGTATTTTGAGTCTCCTATACAGATACCAACCTTGGGATAACAAGTGGACGAAAGTTTAATAGTATTGGAAGTGGAAATGGCGTTATTTTTAGAGGGGACTTCAGCACTGACAGTGCAAGCTCCTCAGCAGGAAGCAGAACAGTCCATTTCCCTCAGTGTATGGTCATTACAGAATATATATGATGAAACCAGACCATGTGTTTTATAGTTGTTGATTTAAGTAAGTTTGGTGCTAAATGTTCCATGAATTTAAAAATTTCTGTTTGACATACAGGGAAACAGAGCTAGGCCTCCTAAAGTGAATGTTTGCTGGCCAGCCATTAAGGTCCATCTGGGTGGGCCTGTTTAGGGAATGGGCTGATTTCCAGACTGAATCTCAGGATGATATTAGCCATTAATAACAAGTGAGAAAAACCCATGATGTTTTCTGAGATTTGTTTTGTGGCATAAGGAGATAAGAAAGCCTAACAAGTATGCTTACGCTCCATCTTACTCAGTGATCTTCCTCAGTGACTGCTGAGTAAGTTCAAAACCAGGAGTAGGTGGTGCTTTTCACGTTGCTGGAGACCTGTTTTGCTGGGCTTGTCAGAGTGATCTTCTGTACCAAATCTTGTTCCACAACACTGGAAAATTATATTAATAAGATTTATAAATAATTAGGGGAAAAAAGGAAGCCTTTCCTGGAGGCTTTCCCTCAAGACTAGCTGATCTGCTGTGCAATCTGTTAATGGACATTTATCCTATAACCTTCTGGAAGATTTCAGTATGCCAGCTGTAATTATCTTTTTGTCATGGTAAATTTAGTGTTGTGCTTGAAGGCTTCCAGAGACAAATAGGACAAGAGGCAGATTTGGATATGTTTTTTTCAGTCCATTTGTAGGATTCACTGCTGATCTGATATCACAAAACAGTTGAGGTTCGAAGGGACCTCTGGGGCTCATCTTGTCTGTGCTCCTGCTCAAGCCATATCATCATTGTTCCTTCCAAGTGAGATCCAGGACTTCTTCTGTCATGGAGCTTTGCATCTGCAAAGTGCCCAACCATCAGTGCCTCAGTACTGTGGAAAAACTCTCTCCTATATTCTTCCTTTTCTGGTGTCCAGTGTTTTATTGTTTGACTTAACTGACATGAATGTGTGTCCATGTTCAGTTAAACATGCCAGTTTTTGAGCAAGCTTTTTTTTGTCAGAAAAGAACAAGGGAAACAGGACTCTTGTCACAGAAAACTTTAGCCTTGTCTAGAAAGCTTTCCCCATGGTTAAAAACTTAGTTAAGGAGAGAGCTCAGAGCTTTTCCACTAGAAGAGTGTTTCTTCAGTGATACCAGTGATTTTGATGCTGTCTGTGTTGGGTCTTTTTCTTGTTAGTTACACAGGAAAGTTATTTCAGCCATGTCAGGAAAGGTCTCTTTCATGCTTTGAATAATGGCAAACAGTTGTTAGCTGAAAAAGAGTCTGAAAGCATCACTTGGTGGGGGAGGCATAGCCAGTGGTTTAGGGAATATCCTTGAAGCGTTGTGTGATACTACAAACGTAATATCCATGTCTGTGTTGTGGATGTGTGTATGTAGATTGCTCAAACTCGAATAATTCTGTGGTACTTTTTTACAGAAAGTCTTACAGCAGACCCTATAAAACAACCACCAAAAAAAATGCTAGAACATTCAAGCCATAGCTCAGTTCCTTTTCCTTGCCTCATGACGTGTATTTTATATGGCGATTACACAGTAAGATTTATTTAGCCTTTAGGAAGAAGGCTGTAAAACCTAGTGTCTTATATTGTGGGAATTAGTCAATGGCTATGTTGTTTTTCAAGGCTTCAATAAAGAGAAGTAGCCTGAAGCCAGGAAGGATTTAATAAAGATATACATTGTAACTGCTAGTCAAATAAACTTACGGTTTGGTTTTTCAAGCGCTTGAAGCTCTCAGTTCTGGGGGAGAAGCTTTCTTGCTGTGCATTCTTATGTGATCGTGTATTTCTCCTTTATGCTGTCCTTTCTTTGTGCTGGTTAAAGTTGCTGCAGATGGCAGATGTCTTAGTAGCTTTATAACTTCTTAGACAGACTGTCAACATTCCTTGTATGTTCTGTTAGTCTTTTCCCTTGGTCCATGCAAGATACTTAGTTGTTTTTACAGAGATCTATTTGAAATCCAGAAGTGCCTTTCAGACTATATTAAATGTTACAGAAACTGCTTCTGTGGCTGAATAAATTTGTACTTAATATATAGGTCATCTCTGCTCCAGGGTATCTTGTTATCACTGACATGCAATCTTCAGTATTGACTGTAAAGCCTTTTGATGGTTCATCTCTGACTTCAGGACAGCTAACAGTAAAGGCTGCTGTCCATTGAAGGAATATGAGTTTGATGTATGTTGCCTATGTATTTTTACAGAGAAAGAAAAACATAAGGAGTAAATAATAGGTTTATTCATACATATGATTGCTCAGATCTCAGTTTAAACTCCAGGCTTACATTCAGGATCAAGCTACAGAGCCAGAGTGGTTTTGACAAAAATTCAGTTCTTTTACGACCTCTACTAATTCTAGTACCCATTCACCCATTTGTGCAGCTCTGCCTAGCTATGTCAGCTGCAGAGCTGATAGCCCAGTCTCTAAAGCAATTGAGATCCTCCTGTATTAGAGCTGCTGGGGTCTGGCTTAGAAGTCTCATCAAAAGGCATCTTAATTTCTGGTCTTTGCAACTCAGTGTTACTTTTAGCTGCAGCTAACCTCAGGCTTTGGCTCCTCTTCTTTTGCTTAGCTTTCTAGTTCTGATTTTGTTGGCATTATGACATCTTTTTCCTTAACAGCCTATCTTGGGCATCCAGCCTGGCATTTGACTTCTTTGGTTTCAAAGCATTTTGATTCTAGACTTCAACTGACTCTGGAACATGGTCTTGCTTTGCTCCTTGAATCTGTCTGTTCCTCAGCTGCTCTCCTTGGTCACAGTGACTTACTGCACCTGATTCTTGTTCACATCCCAAAAATCCATTAGTATCCTAAAAGTCATGGTCATGAGTGTCCTTTAAAGTGTCCTTTGTGGCTTCCTTTGATTTCAGCTTTTTTTCCCATGTACTATCATAGACCAGTGTGACAGATCACACTGGATTTCTGTGATTTGAACACTGCAGCTGGAGGCCATATTATTTTGTTTGCTTCTTAGCTGCTCTTAGACATTACCTTTTTCAGACTGCCTTGTTTGATCAATCATGGAACCTTTTGCCTACAAGTCAGTGTCAGGGCAGTTCTGGGTGTTGGGTGTTTCCTGTGTCAAAGAGGAGGTGAGGACAAGGACATCTTTAATACTTAAAAAAGTTATATAGCTACATTTTCACATTTTGGTTTAGGGTAGTGACTGTAGTCTTACTTATTCCTGTTTTTTGTTTCAAAGAGAGGATTGGTTTATGTCTGTTAACTTCAGGTTGGCTGTGTCCACAGAGATATCAGAGTATTTAACTAGATGTATCTTTATTTCTGACAGTGAGTCAGAACTATGACTAATCCAAAGATTTAAACAGCAAAAGACAATCTTACCAGTGCTTTCAGAGAGTTTGCAATCCATGAGAGCCAGAGCATACCTTCTAGGCATATATATATTCTATATATTCTAGGCAAAAGACTGAGGAAGGAACTGAAAGACTAGCAACCATTTTTTATCAAATTACACTTTGCTCCTGCTGAGTTCTTCCCTAATTTATTGTGCCTGGAGTATTCTCTTTGCAGAACATACTCCAAATAGTGCAAGTTTTGACTGTACAACTGAATACAGCTTGTTGTCCCACTTCTGTGTCGTGCATGAAGTGCTTTTCCACTAGAATGATGGGAGTGATGAAGGCGTTTCTGCACAATTTCACCTGAATAGTATTTTCATTGTGCTGGAGGTTTCCATTTATGTCCTGCGTCAAAAGGCTTTAACCTTTTGAGGTTAGAGATTATATAGCAATATATATGGTATAGCAATAAAAAAATACACATTGCAATACGTGGGCCACTGGAACATGGCTGTATACCCAGGAGAAATGTATGGCCACAGCCACTTATGTATAGAGACTGTGAACATGTTTGCGATTTCTTTCATTGTTTGACTGCATGACTGTTCCAGGTGCACTCTACTAAAGCTCAGGCAGTGTTAGTGGCACTGCTGAGACCACCCTTCATCTGCAAAATCTCTTTGCTTGCTGACTGTATCCTTCCTGAGATGTGAGCACTCTTGGAGTTCAGCCATTTACCATCAATCATGCAATTGCTCTTTAGATAGAAAATTCCCTCAACCAGATCCAATTGAATGTCTGGAAGACACTGCTTAGTCAAGCAGTATCTGAATGGATACAGGGAAAGTCCATGAAAGATATGATTTTGTTTACAGGAAACTCAATTTCTTCAAAACGTGTTGCTGGATGTTTTAATACTATTCCTTCTCAGGAGCCCTTCTGATGTTGGACAGGTGAGGAGGAACTGAACTGACTAGATGCACTTTGACTGATATGCTCATGCACTGATGATCAAGTGAGCTGGAAGACAACATACACACATCTAGAAGCATGCTACTCCTAGTTAAATTAAAAATTAGTTAATCTTGAGTGACAGGTTGTGTGCAAAAAAACGAACTTGGTAAACTTCTTCGGAAAGTGTGTTGGGGATAATGCATTTTGGTTTCCTGTTTGCAGGAGCACCAGAACTTTTACTCCAGTGACATGTCCTTGGGCTACCTAGTACTTTCTGTGAAATATGAACAGATCGAGAAACAGGAAAATCTGCGCCTGTTGCTGAGGTAACAGTGCCTGGTTTTGAAGCGTATGCTGCTGTGCTGTGTCTCTTGTCTTACCTTGCGCTCCCTCTGCATAGATGTGGGTGTGAATTTTGTGTCTTTCTTCTGAACAGAAACTGCAAAGAAACCTTTGAGCCTTTTTCTCCTTGCCTTCTGCTCTTGAGTTGCTCTCAGCAGTTTCCTTAAAGGAGATGGTGTGGTGCTTACAGGTGCATCTTTGTAATACCTGTGTGGAAAGTACCTGTGTGTAGTACCTGTGTGGAAATTTCCCTCAAATAGAAAGTTTTTCTGTTTATTCTGTCTACTTGGAGACATGTGAGTACTCTCTAGGAGAATATGGATTACCTAATGGAGGACAGCCTAGCCCAGGCTTTGTACTTGAGACTAAGGCTCCCTTGGAGGTGATCTAGAACATTCCCTAGATTCCTGGGGCAGTCTGTGAAGCCATAACCCTTAGAGAGGGTTATGAAGAGAGACATTACCTGGAGAGACCTGCTGAATGAGCTACAAGAAGAACTGAGAAGGATCTTGTGTAAGTGAGAGGCCACTACAGAGAAGCTTTTTACTGTACTATGGGCTGGGTGCGCTCCCAGTAGGCAATGCTACCGGAACCAAGTGATGTACTGTCAGTTGCTGCTGACAAGGATATGTCCAGGACTGAGGGAAAAAAAATGGTTGCATAGGAATTAGCTAAAAAAAAAAAAAAAATCACTGGTGGGTTTCCTCCAGTGTTTGCAGAGAATGCTTCAGACTGCCAGCAATAATCTGGGAATAAAGAGAGAGCCTGTTTGTGAGCTGTGCCTGGGAATGTTTATCTTCCTGTGTGGAAGGGACCAGGGAAGGACAAAAGGGTAGTTATGCCTCTATTAAGATATTTTATTATATGCAGTACTTTTTGCTCAATAGCTTGTTTATAATGTTTGAAGAGGCTTCTGATAGCCCAATATTTCTTCTTCCTTAGAAAGATATCTTTCCTTAAATACACATATAAAGAAGAAGGCAGCTTTCCTCTCAGCTTTCTGGAACAATGCTACACCAGTTTCTACCTCCTTTGGTTTGCATAGGTCTGCTTTCCTAGGCTGTTTCTAACAGAGCTTTTAACAATCTTTCAAGCCCTCTCTGATCATGGGAATCCCTTATTACTCTGTGTTCATGAATTGTATTTTCACATTTAGATTTCTGTGAAAGAAAACTGTGTCGGGGGAAGCAAAATACTTTCTCAAGGCAGACAAGAGTGCAAAGGAGCAAAGGCACTAAGGGCTTCCTCTGTTCACCACAAGAAGTGATGGACAGTAAGAAGTGAAAATATCTTGCTTTTCCAGTGATTCTATGCACCACGGTTAAAATGAGCCCTCTGTAACTAGCTGCTTTAACAATACTCTGAAGAAATGGCTACTCTTTCTTTAAAGAGCCACTTTGCTTGTATCTCCCTTCATTTATGTCTCTAATGCCTTTTTTTTTTTTTTTTTTTTTTTGTGTCAGGACTCGTACTGGCACCAAACATGATCTAATTCCCATTTCCTGTCTGAATGAGTTTCCCAATGCTGTTCAGATGGCAAAGGTGAGATTCATGCTTGCCTGTTTGTCTTAAGGCCTCATTCTTCCAGTTATTTTCACCTCTGTCCTCCTATTTCCCTCTTTTTCTACTGTTCCTCAATAGAACTGTCATATAATTCCCTTTTACCCTTCCATTTGCCTTCTCTTCTAATTTTACCTCAGAATTTTTGCCTGAAGGGGCTCCTGTCGGATAATTATAAACAGTGCCTACACTCTCATGCCTGCAGCAAGCCAGGGCACATGATAATCACACTTCTGTTTCCCTGTCTCTCTCATTCAACAGCTACTGTGTGAGGATGTGAATGTTGAACGCTTTTTTCCTGTCCTCTATCCCAAGGTACAGTGTTCTGATATGTCTGTATATCACTTTTCCATCAAGGTCTGGCTGATGACATCCAGTTGATAATTTCTGTTTTCATTACCTCAGGCCTCGCAGCTTATTGTTGCATTTGATGAACACGTGATAAGCAATAACTTCAAATTTGGGGTCATCTACCAAAAACCTGGACAGGTAAGACCCATCAGATCCTGTGGTACTTGGGGAAAAATGCATAGAGTCAGTTTTCTTAGCTTGAAGGATGTAATAGCAAGGTCTGCACGGTCCAGAAGCAGTGACATGGAGGCAGCAGTGTTTGTGCGGTGCTGTTGTTTCTTTGGCTTGCCTCTTCCACCTGCAATATCCCTGGCAGTATAAGCTTTGTGGCTGTCTGAACCCTAACTCTAACCCTCATGACAGCTTGGGGCTGAGGCACAGGACCCCAGCACCATGGGAGGCTCAGATCAGAAATGTATTCAAGCAGGATGTTTGTTGGTTGAACTGTCTATAGAAATTACTGCCTGTTCTTTGTACTCCTTATGCTTCGTACTACTTCTGCTTTCCTTCTGTAGACAACTGAAGAAGAAGTCTTCAGTAACACAGTAGAGAGTCAGGGTTTCCTGGAGTTCCTGGATTTCCTTGGTGACAAGATTCAGCTGCAGGATTTCCGTGGGTGCGTACACAGTGCAGCTGGAAAGCCAGATTAAGTTAGGGAACATCATGTGTTCAGAGGCTGTGACTCTGTTACTGCCCAGCTTCTGGAGAAGTGCTGTGTCTTCTGAATCCCAGTGCAGGTGAAGAAGCCCCAGATGCTTTTGTCAGCCATCGTGTCTGGGAACTAATTGGAGCTTAGGTCTCTGCTGGTATTTTGATTTAAAGGTCTCCTGGTATCTCAATCTGACCCGCAGTCTCAGCAAAGAATAGTTTTATTTGGCAGTGCAAATACAAGTTTGTTTCACAGTGGTATGGGGCAGTATTGTTTCAGGCTCTTTCTGTGAGGCATCCCATCCCTTCTGTTGTTCTAACATATGGAGTGTTTCTCAGAAGAATGCCAAAGAAGGTAGCTACTTTGAGGATCCCTGGTTTTAACTTCATACCTTTTAGCAAGCTGGTATGTTCACCAGCACAAACATGGTGCAGCTTTGGTCAGTGCATTGGTTTGGGGAAGATTTGGTGCCTCACTATCAGTGATTCCCTAAAAATTACCTTTGATAGTCTTGATGTACTACTGTTACTGATACTATCTGTCTTCTCTCTGCTCTCTCATTTCTATACTGCCTGACCTATGGTGTGGTGTGGATTTGCTCAGGTTCCGGGGAGGCTTGGATGTTACCAGAGGTCAAACAGGCACTGAGTCAGTCTATACAAATTTCCGGGGGAAGGAGATCATGTTTCACGTGTCCACAAAGCTGCCCTTCACAGAGGGAGATTCCCAGCAGGTATCAGAAGGAGGAGTAAGGATTACAGCAGTGTGGCTGGGAGAGGAGGGGTATTTGAAGAAGGACTGCATAGAGGGGAGAATGACTGACTGTGTAATGTTGGGAATTATGGCTGTAGAAAAGTAGTGATGAGGGGTTTGGTGAACAGATGGGTTTGAGATGTTAGGTAGACTGGTGTTTGAGGTCCCATCATACTATTTTGCTCTTTTTTACCTGCCTTCTCTCTTCATTATTTATTTCCTCTGCAGCTTCAGCGGAAGCGTCATATTGGGAATGATATTGTAGCCATCATTTTCCAGGATGAAAGCACACCTTTTGTCCCTGATATGATTGCTTCTAATTTCCTACATGCTTATGTGGTAGTTCAGCTCACTCTTAGCACCACTGGGGACACTCTCTACAAGGTAACCAGGAGCAATAGATTAACCTGTACTGATTTTGATCCTTGAAGTGGTTCTTGGTCCTTTGGGAGAGGTGCAGGTTCAGCCAGATGTTGTCCTGATTTCTTGAGTATCTACACCTGAAAGCAGAGTTAAGTTATATGCTTTTCAAAGTAGCTGATAAATTTCTGAAGCTTAAAGCTTTGGAACTGAAGCAGAAAGAGTTCAGGTAAAAATTTTGTTTACATTGAAGAGTATGAGCCACAATTGATCCCACTTTGGGGGTTGTCTCGCTTACATTGTTTAAGCCAGATAAAATTCGTATGTGCATTGCCCGTGCTGCACAGCACAGTGCTTGCAGCTTGCACTGCCTGAGGCTGCAGGTCAGATACAGCTGGTTTACTTAACTATGGAATCCAAGCCAGCTACACCTGCTTCTGGGGATTCCAGAACTGATGCTGGTCTGGCAGGGCAGTGTTACCTGTTAGGGCCCTCCTGAAAGAAGCTGAAAGAAGCCCTGCTAGAGCCCAGATTAATTATCTGCAGCCTTTGGACACAGCTCATTCTCTCTCTGTCATGACTCTGTGTGGATGTCTGTATAACTTTTTGTTCAACTTTCAGTGATGCTGAGAGAACAGAAAATATGAAGAAACTTGGATTTGTGATGGATTTTCCATTTTAGTCCAAGTGCCGTCTGTTGTATTATGTAGGGATTTTGCTATGGTGATGATGAGTCCTTATGCCTTGGAGGCCTACAGGAACACCAAGAATATCAAAATTAGGATGGGATCTCCATCTCCTCTTCCACCAAGATGGTGTTGATGGTGGAGCAACCACCTTCCATTGTTTGTTTCCTGTGTTTTGGGCAGCTGGTTTGTAGTGAAAGCCTTATGTTGATCACGGCATGGGGTTCCAGTCCTCTTACTCTCTGTTTTGTAGGCACAAAATTTCACTGGACTTCTTAATGACAAGGAAAGAGCTGGGAAAGCTTGCTAGTTGTTGTGTGTATTCCTGCCATTGTTTTCATCTTTGCCTGTTCGCAGTACCATTTTTTCTGTTAGTGTAGTAGGGCTGTTTCATTCCTTGAAGAAGAAATCATCCCAATAATCACCCTAGAGCCTATGCAGAGTTTTCTGTAAAGGCTTTTCTAAAGGGGCTTTAACTGATGCTGCCTTCAGAGCACTGTAGTACCCAAAAGACTGCTATTTGGAAGATTTCTTTGCCATTCCTTGTTCCATTTACTTAAGCTTTAGTGCCTACTGTTAAATTGGAATATTAATGGAATTTATTTTACAGAATCAATTTTTGCAATCAGAAAAGTAAAAATGCAAAGCAGGATTTTAACTATTACGAGAGAGATGGAGGCTTTGTAATTAGGGGAGGTGGCCTAAAATGTAAGAAATCTGACTTAAATCAAGAGCCCATTTCCTTCTTCCTCTCATTAAACTCACACCTCTCAGTGGCTCTGTGGCATTTATTTGTTGTTGTTCTGAGGCAGTTGCGGTTGTTATGAAATTGTTCCCTCTTGTATGAAAGGACAAATCTTGAAGACATATGTCTTGTTTCATCTCAAACATAACAAAAAACCCCTGTGAAATATTGTGAAGTACTGTATGTATTTGGTAAGATAGCTACATATAATTATGGGTAAGTGCTGTAAATGACTGTGTAAAAACTGGACTGCTTTACAGTTACCTCTTTAGACATTGGTATGTCAGGTAGGAGCATGCTAAAAATAAAACAAATGAAACCTATCTCTTACTGGGAAAATGCATTTGCATGTTTACCAGTTGTGACTCACAGAGGCAGTGGCACTGAGATACTCCCCTCAGTGTGCAGCATATCTCCACCAAGGATTCTCTGTAAAAATAAATAGGTCAGTACAACCGCAGTGACAAAGATTCTTTGGTGGAGGTTAATCCTGCAGACTGAATAGGAGCATTTTTTTGTTCCTATATATACTGGCTATACTAGTTATTATTTAAAATAATTTTTTAAAAGCAGTCAGTTCAGCTTTTTTATTGCTCTTACTGTGCGCACATCTAGCTGACAGTTTCTGGGAGATAAATGAGCACATCCATCCACTGTGTTCAGGAACAGAGGGATGCACAGGACACTATATTACATCTCTTTTGTATAGGTAAATTATTTAGGAGGGATCAGATCCATCATAGTAGTTTGATGGTCTCACTTGTGTCCTGATACTAATTTTTTTCCCCTTATATTATTTCAGGTTTCAGTCACAGCCCGAGATGACGTCCCCTTCTTTGGACCTCCTCTGCCAAATCCAGCCATATTTAAAAAGGTTTGTTTCTCTGGTCCAGTGTTAGTTGGCAGGGGATGTGGTGCACACACTTGTGTTCTGAGTCGATATGGTCAGTCTGGCTAGAGCATTTTGGGGGTCCAAAGAGTAGTAAGCAGAGCTTTTATAATGTGATGTTTTTACTAGTGTTTTCATCTCCAGTTTAGTCTAGTCTTCATCTTGTCTTGTAGAGTGCAGAGTTTCGTGAATTCCTTCTGGTCAAGCTCATCAATGCTGAGTACAGCTGCTATCGAGCTGAGAAATTTGCTAAATTAGAGGTGGGCTGCTTTAATTAAAAATTATAATTATATGTGTAATAAATATATTATTATCAGATAAAGAAAATAAAGTAAAATTTCTGACTTCTAATTTCGTGTTGCTTAAGAAAGGAAGATGAAATGTGATTTTATACTCAGTTATCGGATATTTCCTTTATATTTCTTAGCAGATGTGATGGAATATGAACAGGTACATTTAAATATAAAGATTGAATTCTCAAGTAAGGATGTGAATATGATGCCTATATTTTGCTGGAGGAAATTCTGTATTAGCTGAAATTCAGTATTATGCTACAGGATGCATACTCTTATCTCTGATTTTTGGGTCACGGTACCAAAATTCTGTTCCAGACTCTGCCATTGCCTAATCTAGAAAAAACATATCTCTGTTTCATCGGCTGTGAAGAAGTGTCCTTTATGACTTGCTTTTGGAAGAGTTTAAAGGGCTGGGTGTTACTTTAACATATTCTGTAACTATGCAGTTAAAACCATTTCATACTGTTTAAGGTAATTTTCATGGGGTTTTGTTATTGTCATTGTTGGTCTTTTGGGGTTTTTTGTTTGTTTGTTGGGGTTTTTTTAAGAAGGATGTGAGACATTGTAAAAACAGGAAAAAAAATCTCTCCTCTCCCAGTAAAAGCTGTTCTCATTTCCAATGTTGATGCAGGAAAGAACACGGAGTGCCCTCTTGGAGAGCCTTTTTGAGGAGTTGCAGCTTCGCAGCCGCAGTATGATGGGATTACCTGTAGGGGAGGATGACAAGATAGAGAATGGCAGTGGGGGCTTCCTCGAGAACTTCAAGGTGAGCCTTTCTGCAAACCTGCAGTGTGGTCTAGAATTCCATACTGGCCCTTAGAAGTCAAACTCTTTATGCTTCATGCTGGTGTCAGGTGTGGTTTTTTTCCATGACTTACAGAAGAGGGAGTCAGTGTTTGCAAGAGGAATTGTAGTAACTAGGAGCAAGGGACTTTCAGTTCCTACAGCAGATCTCTTTCAATTCATTTTTATTATAGCTGAAAGAATTGCAGGAGCCACTGCAAGAGTTTGTAACTGAGTGTACTGTCTAGAAAAACTGTGATGCTTTACTTACCCTCTAAAAGCCAGAGTTAATTTACCTTTTTCAGTGTAAATGGCATGTTAGGGGGTTTTTATTGTTAATTTTTTTAATAAACCAGGTGACAGAACTTTCTTTTAGAAGTGATAAAGATGGTTGATACGAGAAAGCAAAGGTTTTGTATGACTGGGCAAACTTGAGTTTTGAACTGGTTATATAGAGAGAATCTTTATTGCTTTTCTATTCTATCTACTAGTCCTTTCCCACTTACGTGGGAAGTGCCTTGCCACTTCTTTTATATAATAAGTTATCTCTCTGGAAAGAGATGTGTTATGAATAGCATTTTTTCAGATTACTTTATGTCTTTATATAGTGGGTCAATTGGAGTTATTAAGGTCTGTAAAACTAACCTGTTCACAAATAGCGGTGGGCGTAGCTTTGGTCAGGTCTGGGATGCTTTAGTGAGGTGTACTTTTGCATACAAACTGCCTTTGCTGTTAACTATGAATTCTAACCCATCCATGTCTTGCACTAATTCTCCCAAAATGTCCTTTTATGACTTCTGGCGGATGATATGATTTGCATGTCATGTACACAGACGACATTTGTAAAAGGCTGGAAAAGGCTGAGTTAAGTCAGAAAATGGCTTTTTCGTATGCTGCAGATTTTGATATGGCTGCTTTCCCATTGAAACCAGAACTCAAGTTCATATGAGAGTGAACCTTACAGCCTTGAACAGGAGTTTGGTTTTGTGTTTTATAGCCTGTACTGGATAGGACTGCTCCAGGTGATGCTGTTTAAATCCAGTGTGCTGGGATACTGGTAGGAAACCTCTGTTCATTGCAATAGGAGAAGGGAAGTGAAACTAGAGAGTATACTTGAGGAAGAGCTCTTCCCAGAGCTCCATGAATCAGCTAGGACCAAAATAGGGCAGTATCTAAGGTGCTGCCTTCTAGGAGTCAGGATCTGTGTGGTTCTGGTGTCAGTCTGTCGCAACTTCCCACTCAATCTGTGGTGCTTCTCACACTACCCTACCGTGTGCATGTCTATACGTGTATATCTGTGTTTGTCTGTTTCCCTGCCTCCCTCCTGTTCAGCGGGTGATCAGAGGCCGCAGCCAGAGCCTGGATACCATGGGGATATCCATGAGAAAGCAGCAGCCAGCCACCCTGCCCAGCCGCCCAGCTACAGCTGGCCTTGCCCTCAGCCAGAGTGTCGCCGAGGGCCCTAAGGCCATTGCTGCGGTAAGGTATTCGGGTGGGCTGTAAGAATAGAACCCGGCATACCTTTGTAACCACTCACACATTGCCTTTCCCTATTAGTTTGTCCTCTTGTCCCACTGTGAATCTTTTTGTTGTATCATCCCATTTCACAAGTGGTGACAGCATGTGTTACAGTCTGTTTTGTCTGTGCCCATCTCTAGCCCCAGTTCATGTGTAAACTAGAGCTGAGATTGATGCAGACTGGGAGAAGAAAGCCAAACATGATTCTACATCAGACATCTATCTCTGCTATCCTGGATTAGATCCTGTACAGTGCTGTGTGTTAAAAAATACATGCACTGTGGTTTGGCTGGAATGGTACTGTATTGTCATATGGCAAGACCTGAGAACATAAGGACGCTAGAACTGCTTAGTTTTCTTCGATTTCACCAATCAGACTATTTTCTGTAATATAAACAGGTGCTCAAGATATTCAAAGTGCTGTTTTGCTGTAAATAGAATATGCATGTTGGGAACAAACAGCAGAATTAATAAAGTTTGGGGTGAGAAAAAGAATATTTCTAGTCACTATCAAAGCCTTTCTTATTAGATAGAGATACTAAACATATGTGACCAATGAATTAAAAAATCTATCACAAATCTTTCCAGAAAAGGATCCATGTTTCTGATACTGAAAATATGGTTACCTTGGCCAAAGCGCATCCAGCTGGTTGTGGTCTCTGCACTAGTGATGCCAGTACACGCAAACTACAAAAAAACCATCTCTGAGTAAGCCAAGAAGGTGCCTTTTAGTGTGAAGATTTCTTGGTGATAGTTTACTTGGTTGTATGCATTCTTTATGTCAATACAGCAAAGTCACAGCCTACTAATGACTTGGGTTTGCTGCCTCCTTAGCTTCTTTAACTTCTGGTTTTCTTTGCCTTTCTGGTTCTGCCTCTCCTCTCACCATATAGGGGTACCTCCCTTCCTAAGCCTGTTTCTCTGTATACTGGCTGTGTTCTGCCTTTGTTTCTTTATATCTCTGTCCCTTTCTCACACCACCTTTGTAAGCCCTGGCTGCTCTTGCTGACAGAAAGTACTCCTTGCACAGGTGGAGGTGAGCTCTTGGATTGCAGTAAAGGAGGGGATCTGGATCCACATTGCAAACTCTTCTATGCTTTCAGCTCTCCACAGCTTTTCCTGTCTTGTTCCTGTCCTTTCTGTCATACTTTCCTTTTTTCTAGTCTTTTGCCTTGCCTGGTAGGAGCCCATCACGTACTCGAGCCAGCCGCTTCCATGGGCGACGGAGTAGTGCCATTGGCATTGAAAACATACAGGAGGAAAAGAGGTATGAGCTGTGGGGAGACAAGACAAAGAGGGTAAAAAAACCAAGAGGAGTTGAGAAAAGGAACATAGAAAGGCATATATAGGCGGAGGGGGAACCATCAGGAATGAGAACTAAAATGGAAATGGTTGGAATGGGAAGAAAAGGGACTGCTAATTGACTGATGGAGAAATGGACAAATAACAGAAACAGACAAAATTAACAGAAGGCATTTAGAATTAGAGAGAATCAGTATTTGAGGAAGAATGGAGGAAATGAGTGGAGGAACATTATAAGATCACTCTTAAATACTGTGCAGTAGGATCCAGGACTCTGGAGTTTCCTGTTCTTCACTCACGATTTTTAGGAGAGAGTCAGATGAAAGGCTAATATTTGGGAGGGGGATGCTTGATTGTTTGTTTGTTTTCGTGTTAAAATATTCAAATAGGCAAAACTTCTGGTAACTTAAAGGATATATTTTAAAAAGCTGTAAGTCCAAATTACTAATGTTTAAGTTAGATTGTCTGAGAAATAATTATAATTAATGGATAATATACTGCTTCAAGGAGTGATTTGGCATATTTGACAGAATTATAACCATTCAAAAATTGTCTACTGGCCACAAGAGATTATTTAGTTAAATTATAAATTTCTCTCAACTCTAGCTGAGACACCTTTATACAGAGTCTCAAGAGTCATTTGAATGCTCAGCATCTAATATGCAATTTTCCCAGTTATAAGAATTCCAGGAAACAGCTTAAAGACTGGGTGCAAAAGGGGGAAAGTCATCTCTAATGTGGAAACTACTTATTTTAGGAGGAAATTGCTGCATTTTCCCTTCTTTTTTGATGAGGTGCCTATGACCTAATCTGAATAAAAACAGAACTTTGAGAAAAATTAAATCTTCAGAGACAACTGCTGTGTAACAGTCTAAGCTATCACATTAGCCACAGGTCCTCAGTGGCTTTAAATACTTTTGTACCTTAGGCAGCTGTGTCCTTCAATCCATTACTTTGTGTACAACAACCGTTTCTATCCCCTTGAAGGATCTGTAAAACTTTCCTACTACAGGGAAAACCCCTGGATTTATTTTCTTTTTTTTTTCTCTGCTCTCTGCTTGAAGGGATCTGATGAACTAATTGGCTTATTTAGCTTTCCTTTTGCTTACTTGTAATCTTGGATGTGAGGAACAGGGAGCCTTAGCTTGTATTTTCTGAAAGGCTTTTTGGGTCAATTCTTGAAGGTGCAGTTTCACTAGCAACTGCACTAATAGTTCATTGTTACTGAAAGCAGGTGTGACACTTCCCCTCTGTCCCTTTCGTCTACCCATGACTGTTCCTTGTGATGATTCCTCAGATCCCTAGTGGGCCTTTTATGGAACTGATTCAGCCCATTAATCAAACAGAAAAAGTATCACCTTCCTTTCACTGGATTAATTGTCTGCCAGGTTCTGCTATGAGCTGGCTCATGGAGAAGTCTGATGGGTACAGGACTGGTGGAAAGTGCCACCAGTTCTCTTTCTGGGAAACAGCTCAAAGTGTCACGTGTGACTTCACCCTGAAGCTGTAATTTAATGATACGCAGGCTTTGCTGACAGAGCTGACCCAGGTCATCCCACTTTTTAGTGTGTTGTAGGAGTTTCAGGGTTGTTTTAATTTTAGAATTACTTTTTGTCAGGGTAATTTCCAGTCTGACAAACAATTGTATTAACATAAGTTAGGGTATCAAAAACTCTAATGTGAGGGGCACAGGTAGGGTCAACTGACCAAGAGAGCAGAGGAAGTTTGGTGTACACAAACTCCATCACTGAAGCTCTAAAAAACCCCCCCAAATCCCTTAGTTTTCCTTTATTTAATTAAACTTACCTCTCGTATCAGTTACTCATACAGACAACTTTGTTCAGAGGTGTCTTGACAAGTCCTAGCAGCAATAACACTTTTGTAACCATCTTTACATAACACTCTCTGTTAAATGCTATAGCTTCTTAAGACCAGTGGAATGGGGAGGATAGAGGAGAAAGCTAAAAAATTAAAGGTGAATACTGAAATTAATTCAGGCTTTTATATCAATTCAAAAGGAGCTTAAAGTTGGCCATTTTCAGATGTAGAGTCTTCCCTTTTCAGCACAGCTGTGTTTGGTTCCCTTTTACGTGTATACAGGAGATACAGCTTTGTACTGTGTCTTGTAAGGGAGTGTTAGGATAGATGGTAGTTAACTCTGGCCCTAGGGTATATCTGGTTTCTCCTTTCTCCCAGCAGAGACACCACAGAGAGGATACAGAGGGTGTTGGACAGTCCAGGAACTTTCTTTGACCTGAAGTCTGATGGATCGTCCAGTCCCAGTTCTCCAGAGTTCCCTAGCAGGAAGAGCAAGTGAGTTGAAAATAAATTTTAGTATTTGAAAGATGCTGTCTCTGGTATTGGCTTAAGTGTGGTGCATGTCTTGCTCTGTTGGAGGCTTTACTGAAATTGTCCACATCAGGCATTGTAGCATCTCAAAGGTTGGGTGTCTGGCTGTGGCACAGTAAGTCAGAGCCTGTCAGGAACTTGGCTTTCTTAAACAGACCATGATGAAAGATTGGACCACTTGATTTTGATTATATCTTTACTGTAATGTGAGCTTGCATCCAACAGGATACGCAAAATCCTAGCTGTCCAGTTATCCATGTTTACTCATGTGTATGTTTCCTCTATAGTTTGCTCTGGAGTGATTTTGGAGCTTCATGGAGAAGCTTGGACAAGGGTATGTTGGGATGTTGGGTTGTACTCAAGTTCTGCCCCTTTAAGCAGGATTCATGCCGCTGCTCCCAACCAGCGTGAACTAACCTGTCTTCAGTCTCCCCAAAGTGTTACAGCAGGATTCCAGCACGGTCCCATGTGTTGCACCTATGTTTCATTGCTAAAGCACGCCATACCACACCCTGTGGTATGTGCAAAACACTTCATGCAGTAGTCTGCACTTTAATTCTCCAGTTTCTGGTTGTCAAAAACTGGAAAAATGCAATTTCTGGTAATGGAGCTTTGCTGCTGCTAAGCTGTATTATACTGGGATGCAATCCTACCTAGAACACTTCAGGGAAACCACCCATTTGCATTTACAAGACTCCAGAGCAGCCTGTCTCTAAATCAAAGGCTGCAGCTGACTTTCTTCTGGAACATTTTGCCACATCTAATTTTTTTCAAAAGAGCTTGGATGAGACCTGTGGCAAGAAAGGCAGCAAGTACTTTGTATTAGGGCATTTCCCTTTCTCAGGATTGTGGAGACTTAAAAAAATGTCAGGAGGTGCCCTAGAACCAGGCATCTGTGGTTATAGTTACTTCAGGTGCCAAATTTGACAAGCAATGGCCTCCCTTCCAACTACACCCAATGCTGCCTAAGAATTGCAAGCTGGTGACTATCTGCAGTAGTTCAGCTACGCAGTTGTATGCTGTAGGACTGCTCAGAATTTTGTCACAGCCAAGGTGTAGTGTTCTGGCATGCTTTTGTGTGTGTACTAGTTTTTGGGTTGGATGAGTGCCCAGAATTTTGGTGTGGAGGAGGATAGGAGCATATCTAGGAGATACAGACCATTTAACGTGCTAGCTCTGGCAGCTAAGGACTAGAGGGAATGCAGGACATTGCTGATTGGTAAGCACCCCCCATCTTCCAGCATTACCACATCATTCCACCTTCCCTTCCTCATCCTGCCTAGGACCTTGTTAGTGAACTGGAAGTTCCTGACAGGCATGTGTGAGGGACTCTTGCTCTGATTAGATAGCTGATTACCTTGCATAATCACCAAGAATTCTGCTTCCCCCACTTTCCAACCCCCATTCTCCATCAGCTGAGGAGGTGAGCCAGCTGCAATGGCTGTTTCCAGTTGATATCCACATGCTTTCAGAGAGCAAACGTAGCATGGGATTTTACTAACAATACTTGCATGAATATTGTTTATGCACATTAGGAATGATGTGTATAATTTTTCAGTATGTCTAGTTCTGTTCCCAGGATTCTTTTTCCAGTCATGGACTCAAAACCACTTAGGATCACCAGAAAAAAAAGAAGTATTTTCATATCTGTGGTGGTTTAACCCATTCCTGGACAGTTCATTTACGAGGTGGGATGCAGCATGGAGTTTTGCACAATTAGTGATTACTCAGAGTTGTGATCTCAGAGTTAGGGACTAGCCCATTGCAGCCATACTTTTTGTATGACATCTGGGACAGGGAATTAAAAACATGTAATTCCACCATGTAAAGTGCACCATTTTCAGCAAGACAGTACTAGCACAATGTTGCAGGAAAAGGCTGGGAATGTAAAGTCTGTTTTAGAGTGAGCTTACTGGCATTCTGCTGAAATAGCATACCTGTTGTTCATGAGCTGTGAAAGCAGGATCAAGATGTAGCCATACTTCCAATGCAAAAGAGTTCTACCTCTTTCTAGAATAATTTATGTAGTCCCTATTCGATAACAGAATGGGCTATCCCTGGTAGTATGTCATCAGTCCACTCCTGGTTCTCTCCATAGAGTCACAAGAAATTTCTGTTACCTCAGAAATGTCCAGCATGATGCTACTGGTCTTACATAATCATTTTCAGATTAAAAACTTGGAATGATCAACCTCTTCACCTCTGTTCTACTTAAACAGTAGAACCTGGAAATAAATACAAAGGGAACACATAAGTAATAGATTAATTATTTTGCAGTAGAGGCAAAGGAGCACTTACTTTCTGTCCTCGCATGTTGAGTTTAATGCACATTTTTGCAGTGATCAGCCAGCAATCCATGAAACTACATTGTTCACTTGAGCTAATGGTGTCTTCTCTCCCACATACAGGGACAATTATCCTTAGTTTTTCTGCCTTACTGTCCAGGTAGCCTTCCAAATAATCCTTCTTCCTAAGGGACACACTCAAAAGAATGAACCCAGCCTATGTAACCAAGTGGTAGAACTCCTGAGGATCAGACGACTGTCTGGGTTGCATCTGAAAAATCAAGCACTGTAATGTGTATGTCCATATCCTAGGAAAAGTACATAGGTTTTTTGTATGTGTGTTTTCCCTCCTCAGACACATCTGAGTGGGGACATGAAGCCAATCAGGAGTGGACCGGATGCTACTCAGTCATTGAGTACCTCACTGAAGACACTGGCAAGACTTTTGGGGTGAAATCAGAGTCCTGGCTAAGAGGAGCATGAACATACTTAGACGACCTCAAGGACTGTGGAGAGACCGAGTGGCACCAAGTAATGCTCCACTGGCAGTTCCTGGAGCAGGAATTCTGTGAGGGGGAGATGGACAGACAGCTCCTGTTGGAGCATTTTGGCTCTGTGCCCTTCCCATTGCCAAATCAGCACCCACTGAACCAACCTCTACTAATGATGGGGAACGGAAGTCACCTTGAGTGCAACCCCTTCTCTTCCCTTCCTCTCCCCTCAAAAGAGTGAGAATAGTTTGGCCTGCAGAAGGCAAGAGCAGAAGAAGTGCCTTGACACTGGTCAAGAAATAAAGTGCAGAGAACAAGGACGGAGAAACCTGCTGGGGAGTGGTGCTGAGAAGGAAGTGCTTTGTGGAAATCTAGATCCCACTTCACATAGATTCATGTTATTGATTTGCTCTGCTAAGGGAGAAGCATGTTGGCCTTCATTTCCTCCAAAATATGTTTCCTAATCTCTTGAGGAAATATCTTTGGCCTTTATTGGCCCTGTCTTTACTGTTCTCCCTGTTGCATGCTGGCATGTAATATGCCTGGGACTTCAGGTTTCATTACTGCTTGTAGGTCAAGACTGGCCACATTTTGCAGTGTTTCTGAAGGAATAAATATATTTAGTATGTTAAAGGTGTCTTATCTTTCTTGCCTCTCTTAACTTTTTTTTTTGTTCCTTAACATTTTTAAGCACTCCATCTCTCTCTTCCTAGCTGGTCTCTTATGCAGACAATGAGTACTTCACCATAAATTTGGGCCTTACATGCACAGTGCACCTTTTACAATGTAAGCGTGTCAGCCTCAGGGACTGCTATATCTCCTGAATGATTAGGCAGTGGATTCCAAATTCTCAGCTGGGAAGAACTGACCTTAAGGGTCTTCTTTGATAGATCTGAAACATGTACCAGACTACCTCAATGTCTGTTCCATTCAATAGAGTGGTGGTAAAGGGATCCAGTACAGTTTGCTTTGAATGTCCCCTTTGAATGACCTTGTGGGAACTGAATTTTAGTGGGACAAACCTACAGAAGTTGGTCTATTGGCAACTGGGCACATGGAAAATCATCAGGATGGGTATCCTGACCTAGGTGTGTTCCTGTTTGTAAGCAGGAGGAAGGCTCTGACATGTCTGTGCAAAAGCTTGGCACTTGATCCTTCATAGTTTGACACTGAGACATCCTGCAACAATGCAGATCTCAGTACTATGTTTCTACCTCCCCATTGCATCCTTAAACTTTCTTAGTTAACTGTTCTGTAATACTGGTTCATGTCTGTCTGCTTTCCCGCCTTCTCCTGTTACACCTGTACAGAAAATAGCAGTAAAAATTTATAAGCTCTATGACATGAAAAGTATGCTTTTTATGGTCCCTTTGCTCTGTTTGGAATTTCACATAAGACAAAACATGATAGCCTGAGAGTGGCTGTGGGAATGGGTGGCCTAGACTGGGTTGCACCTGCCCTTTATACTCAGTTTAACACCTCTTCATACTGTATTAGGTTCTTAAAATCTCTAATTCTCCAAAACAGGGCATCTGTTGATTTTAATGAATGTCTAGATATATTTAATACTTAAATGCAGGTGGTTTGAGTAATGCCGTTTTATTACACTTAGGTCTGTGACTTAAAAATTTGTTCAGACTTGTTCTTTCATACAGTTATCCAGAATGGAGACAGAGAATTGGTGTTTTTCCTAAATGATGTAGCAACTAGAAGTTAAGGTATGCATGCCAGTTCACCTGAATTCTGTTCCTAGGTGAAAAAACTTAACTGTAGATGAAGAATACCTTCTTACCGTTTCTGACTGCTACATAATAAAGCTGTGCCTCAAAAAGCTAAGCCTGTGTGTAGCAATAAGCATGATGATGTTGAATGCTTGCATTTCACAGAATGCTCAGGAGTCAGACTTCAGGATACTGTGTGATGCAGCCACTCTCACGTTCATCATCCAGTGTAAGCAGTTGTTGTAGTGGATTGAGGGAAAATGGAACGCCTGAGGAAGAGGAGAATGACAGGGTGGGTGTGTGATCTCTAACAAACAGAGGCTACCCTCCCTGATTTTACCAGGTGCATTATTAAAACACATCTTCTTTGCCCTCTCCAGGAGCTGACGTGCTCACTTAAGGGCCCTCCAAAACAGGATTCAATGGTTCAGAATATGTGGCTGGATGACAGTGACTGCACACCCAGTACTTCTAGCTCACCAGGTAAAAAAGAAAGAAAAATAGAAAAAACCCTCTACTTACACTTCTAGAAGTGTATGAGAGGTTGAGCCAAATCTTTTGTATGCTGTACTTAATAGTTTAGAAGTGCAGGTAGATGATAGTCCAGGAAAATGGGAAGAGAAGTTGCTATGCAAAGTTTAATGGGGAAAGAATGTTTCAGTGGCATGAATAAATGGTGCTGTATATACTGCAAAAGGAGTTACAGTAGACTGCAAAGAATTAAAGTATTTATGTGTTTTCTGTGGAGAGCTGTGGTTGCATTTCTGAATGCAGTCCCCATATAAACTAGATAGTTTGGATATGATTATAGGGACTGCTTCCTGAACAAAGCAGTGTGCTCCTGAGAAGGTAGGTAATCAGGAAGCTAGCCTGCACTGAGAGTTTTTTGCCAAGTTTGGGCTCTTAGTCTAGTACTTGATTAAAGCTGACGTAGTTGATTAAAATCACCTTGGATCCATTTACAATGCAGAGATGATTATAGTCCTTAGCAGTTCTCTTTAGTCCTGTAGCAGGGACAACTATTGCATTTCCTGCTGTGGACCTGGATCACCTGCCCCGATCTCAGACCCTGTTTGCAGTTGTGTTTCACTTTGTTAAAATGAACTGGTTTGGATTGAAGCATTTCTTGTTGAGCATCAGCCTTAAGCTAAAATTAGGGAAAGTTTAAATCAGTTTCAGTTTGTTTCTGAGAATGAGGCTGTGTAAAATTTTGGGAAAGTATGATTGAAAAGACTAAGCTTTTGAGTTTGGGGAGTCATTAGAAACTGTGAAAGGCAAAACATTTGACATTTAACATTTATTGCTGGAAGACTGGAATAGGAACATGTTGAGATGGTAAGAGATACTAAGGATTATGTGTATGGCAAGGAAGAGAATTGGTTGGAAGGAACTGTGAAATCTTTATAGGAATTGTGTGAAAAAGGATTGTTTGTAAAGATTACAAGGGTCAGAAAGTGGAGCCAACTTACTTTGAGGATAGAGTTAGTCTCCATAGCTGCCGTATATAAAATATCAAGAGTGGCCATCAGATAGATCCCTGCTTAAAATTGTCTGTATCTTAGCAACAGCATTGAAGATGTGATACTGTCAGATAATCTGCAGAGACTCCTGTTCTGGGAGATGTTGCTCTTTTGTTGTGGATGTTGGAGGCAGGGATGCTTTCCATTGGCCTCTGCTGCTCTTCACAGATAGTTTCTCTGTCTACTGACTCTTTATTGTCTCACAGTATATAAATCATTAATATGCATCACTAAGAATAAGCATTACAGAGAATGCAATGTAAAGTTCAGCATAACTTTTAAGTTGTACAACCTTGGGGGCAGAGAGCAGTATCCTGGTGGTTTAGTTTTGCCCTTTATTGAGTTATCCAGTAAGTATTCAGCCACAGTTAATGCACTGTGTAAAATCAGACCAAACTGATTTTTTTTTTTAATGGAGAAACCTAAGACAAGCCCACTGTGAATCTAGATCCTACAGTAAATGAATCCAGCATTCCTTACCCACGTACACATTCTTGGCTTCTCCAATTTGCATTTCAGATTGAGAGAGCAAAGTTACAGGAAAAAAAAAAAGAGTCAGCAGTGTGTGGTCATTATGCTCCCAGATCATGACATAGAGAACTGGCATTGACAAAATATTTTCTGAGTTGGCTTTAAAGCACCAACATGTCTCATGTGCCAGTGTACGTCACATGAGGCAGAGGTGACTTTCCCCCTAGCCTCAAGGGCAGGATAAAAACTCAGCTATAATTCTCCTTAACATTTAGACTCTACCAGTCGTGTTAGATATATTTTTATGTAGTTACTTGGCCTATTAGTAATTTCCTACAAAAAAAATACATCATAATTCAATTTCAGCATAGTGGAACTGGGATACCTACAAAATAGAAAAGAACCCTCTTATTGTAAATTCATGTTGTTTAAAACCAGTTTAGCAGCATTTGGCAGTGATTTACCAGTTTTGTTTTTAAATCTCAGTTTTAAATTACATAATGACACTGGAAAGGGGATAGTCTACCTCAGAAAAAATGCTGAAAAAATAGTTGAATTCATCTGTTTCCTAGAAAATACTGGTGTGATCACATATAAGTCAAAAACAAAAAAAAAAAAACCAAGAAAAAAGAAAAAAGTGTTCCTGGGAAAAGCATCTTATCTTACCATCGTACTGCAGGAACCCCTCATTAGCTTTCTTTGCTTTCCTGATTGAACGGTGGGTAGATATGCTGTCACCTGCCCATTCTATCCCTTAGCGCATTCCACACTAATATCCACTCTTTAATTCAAACTCTTTCCATTTTCCTCTGATTTAAAGAAAAGTTATAATACAGATTTATGTTGTGATGCAGCTATGCATAAACTCCCACAAACTATACTGTTAATGAAATGACCGTATTTAGTAATTTTAATCGTAGAATGGATAGAATGGATGACCACCTAAGAATAAATGTAGAATGGTTTAAGAAGGCTGTTATGTTAAAGACGTCTTACTCATTTCTTGAGAAATGTATATGGTGAATATAAACTGATTACAGAAAGCAAAAGAAGGCTTTTAATTTGTGAATTTTGCAAGTATTTAATCCCTGGTTTTGCCATGGTGCTGATATGTGATGAGAGGCAAATTCCTTAAACCCTGAGGTCAGATGTGGGAATCTCAAGGAAGGGGTCAGAGGGAGAAGGAAGAGAAAAACTGTCAAAGCGTAAGATTAGAGGCTGCTTCACAGATGTGTATTCTTGGGAATAAGGCATTCAGATTGTCTGGAACCAGTGGCTGATGATATTTTTTTTAAATGAAATTAAAGCAGTCACTTTCCTCATGTTTCCAGCTGGAATGAGAAACAGGTAAAGGTAACACTAGTCAACTTGGGCATAGGTACACTCCTTCCACTCTTACACATGGATGAGACACAGATCTTTTGGGGTAAAACCAGCTATGTATGCAGCTCCTGGGATATCTTCTTGATTATTTCTTTATTGTTCTGTGCTTGGTTCCCTTCTAGGAAGCAGGTTGCTTCCTTCCAGCAGTGTTGCTGGCTCCACTGGAAAAGGAAAAAGCAGCAAGGCAGAGGCTCAGCACCATAATCCCGTAAGTGCTTTATTAAAATATTTCCTTCTCACTTGCACAGAGATAAGGATGGGAGAAAAGAGAGAGGCTTGATTTGGAGGCGTTGCTTGCTGAGGGTTGAAAGGGCAGTAGGAAGGCACTTGCAGGGGGAGGTTAAAGTGGTGCCTTGTTCTGCAGGCCTCCATTTTGTGCTGTGTGTGATGTCAGCGCTGGAGCACTGTTTGCTGCACGCAGGGTGAGGAGCACAGGTAATGGACACGGGGGGAGGAGAGCCACGGGCCCCTGGCCATCCCTGCCTCACTGAGACAGTGCAGCCAGTGCTGTACAGCCTCTCAGCAAACAGTTAGTCCTTTACCTTTCTCCCCAAATGATCTTCCATCGCCAGCAACTCTGCCTGTCTGATTTATGTAAGCACTGCCTTTCTTGGTTGCCTCCTCCCTCTCAGGGAACAGCATTTCCTATTGAGATTCTGCATTCTGCCCTAATCTAGGCACAGTTTCTTTCTCTTGTCTTTGATTGTTCAGTTTCCTTTGCTCAGATGCAACCTACCCTTCTCTGTGCCTAACCTCTGCTTTTTATAGTTTCATTACTTTACAGAACCTCTTTCTGTTGCTCATTTTCTAATGTTGTGCCTCTCTGTACGCTTGCTTATTCGCTTTCAGCCTAGCATTGGTGGGACCTACTTGTCCATGCCAGCTTCACACCTTTTCCAGACATGGAAAGTGGGACTTGATTTCCTGGTGAGGTCTCTAAATAGAGCAAAGGGGAACACAACTTCAGGTTTGTTCCCTAGAATTCATAGTCCTGTTTTGCCTTTGTTGTTGAGTCTCTCTTTTTGCTCAATGTCCCTTTCCTTCCCTGGTATCTTCTCTGGCCTGACAGCTAAACAGGTGCCTTGAAAGTGGTGGGGATGTGAGGTTCACAGGAACTAGTTTAGTATATAGCTGATAGATGTATCATTTTTATGGAAGAAAATTCTTCCAGCTATTCCTACATATTCCTAAATCGCTGGTAGTTCTTATTGTTGCTGTTTAGATCCTCAGTGCTCAAGTTTTAGCTGCCCTGCCACCTTGTGGCATTCAGAGCAGTTCAGCTCCACGTGGTGGTGGCCACTGGTGCCACAGCAGATCAGAGGAGAGCTGGTATTCGCCACGGAGACTGCTTCAGTGTGTGCTATGACAAAGATCAGAACTGAGCATGACAGTGCAGCTGCCAGCCACTGTTTACTGGGGTCAGGCCCAGAGTGTTTGCCAAGAGCTTGTGCTCACATCACAGCTCTGTAACACAGGAGGAAGGTTGTCTAAACGAGGGGCAGAACTCCCGCAAAGTTCTGCTCCCTTTAAACAGGCATATTTTGCTCAAAATAGGTATGGAGTCAGAATTGCAACAATCTGCAAACTCACTGATACAAATGCAAAGGCTGTAGTTTTGCGTTTTCTGGTGGCTATTACAGGCAATAAGCAATGTATCTCAGTAGTGCTTAGGTATGATTTTAGTACCTAAGGTTTTGAGCATTTAATTTCCACTGATTTGAAGTAGGTCAGAGAGCAGTTAAGATAATTTTGTGAAATATTTGCAGTCTGTAAAATCCATGTCTTTTGGTCCGTCTTCTAAATCAACAACATTCTGCCACAAGCTGGTTATTTTTCAATTGATCTGGTTCAAAGAACAAAGTTTCATAAGACTCTGCTTTTCACTGTGAGATTATTTCCAGATGTTCTTTGAATTCTCACCAGCTCCTTACCAGAGTTCATTATTTCCACAAAAGGGCATTTTTCCCACTCCTGAGACAGCACTGCAGGCTTAAAGTGATGTTTTAGTCATTCCATTTTATTGCAACCTCTGAATCAGTTTGATAGCACAGATTGGAGACTAGCAAGTTTCACAGGAGAAATGGTAAAAAATTTCTTTAACATGGCTTCAAGGGACTCAAAGAAACCTGTACATGCATGGTTACTTCCTTGTCATTCTAACTCCTCTTATCTCTCACAAAGATTTCCTTAGGTTCCAGGCTGGATTTGCCCAAAGACTAATGGGTGCACTGGTGGAAAGGAGGAAGGACTCCTCCAATCTTAGGGTATTTCCTGAGGAGCTGAAAGAAGTAAAAATTGTGGATAGGGGAGCAAATGATACTCCCACAACACTTAGAGCTCTAACAACATGAAAGATACAGATTTTTTTTTTTTTTGATGCTTTGTTCCAGGATTTGCTGTTCAAGTGAAAATACATGAATATACTTTACCCTAAAGTTCAGAAAAAGACAAAAAAGGAATTCCAGCTGCTGCTGTTTCATTCAGTGATGCATCAGAAAGTGTGGAATCATTGAGAAATCAGACTTCTTATAAATCAAATTTCTGTGTGTTACTCCAATTCACCTGATACAGGGCCAGGCTCGAACTGTTTCCATGTGAAATTTCTTCATTTTATTGTTTGCAGCCTTTCCCACTGCAGATTACATGAGTGGATGTCCCTCACAGCCATATCCAAATCACCTTTGGTTAGGCAGCAATTAGGGCATCCTTGAGGAAACAAAACAGTTTTCTTCAGTTAAAATTGAACCTACAGTGGTGTTCACCACTGTCCTCTAAAGACATTACTATAAAACTTGCATTATTTAAAAACCCCTGCAAGGTTTGGGGTTGGTGCCCAAGAATGCACATGTTTGGTGGTTTCCTCAAATATCAGTCACTGCAGAGCAAGGTGTATCAAATATTGTCCAGGATGGGGACAGTTCCTTTTAAAATACTTTATTGCTTCCCTAGACTCTTCTTTGGGTTTGAATTGTGTCCTTTCCAACTGCCATGATGCAAAGTAAAAGGAAGCATTAATATCTTAGCCTGTGCTTCACATGATTTAGTATACTGGACTTAAAATAAAAGGAGAATGTGGCCAGCTTCTCTTAGGTTGTGTGTGTGTGTGTTTATAAAGGACAAGCAGGAAGACATGAGAAACCCAGAGATCCCAGTCCAGTAACAACTTAATCCTCATATTTTTAGGGTAAAGGAAAAGAAAACTGTGGTCGTTTGTAGGAAAGAAGAATGTTCACTCTGCAAGAAGTTATGTCTTTAATGTTAATCTTTGATCTGTTGAAAGAAAGGGAGCACATTTGTATTAGTAAACCCCTCACCAGGATGGTATTACTGGCAAACCTTGAAATTCTTTAAAATTAGAGATGAGACCAAGTAATAAAGTGTTAAGGATGAGAAGGCCATCTCTCCATACAATTGAATACATTCAGATAATCACTGAAGATTGACATATATATTTTCCTTCCTATATATTTCCCTGGGACTTCTCACAGCTTGGCGCTTGGAACTGGTCCCAGCCATTTTTCACCTGCAAGACAAACCAGCACAAAAGAGACAATTAAAATGTAATCCATACAAGTGATTGGCTGGTCATTTTTCTGCAACAGGATTACTGTTCCTACTCTTGTGAAGGGTAACTACTGGTGATGGAATACAGATCTATATCTGTATCGTTTGGTATGCTTCAGCCAGCTCCATAAATCTTTCACTGTCTAGTCACAACTGAAACTGTACAGAAGAATTAATTTTCCTCCATTACAGATAAGACATTCTGCAGGTCAGGGGTACTCCACATGAGGGAGAAATCAGTTCTTTTTAGGACTGGTCTTTGGGGGGGCTGGGGGTAAAAAAAAAGCAAAAAAAGGGTGCAAGGCTGTGAAGTCAGAGAACCAAAAAGAAAATCTGATTAAGTCCTTGTGGAGTTGAAACTAGAAACCAGGACACAACATTCCAGTCAGCATTAGTGACTACTGTAGTGAGTGTTGGGTACTCTTCCTCACTCTCATGTTCATCAAGAATATTTTATAGAATCAGAAACTCATCCAGAACACTAAAAAACCCTCAAAAATTTCCCTTCTGCTTAAGCCTATGACTGATACTAATTTGCATTAATTAATACTTTATTCTGAATGTTTTCCACAAATGCATGAGGAAATTATGTGCATAACTCTTTCTAGAGACACTCTCTCAAGCACCAAATCTAAGAGATGAATAGTCAAATGCCCTCTAATTCATAAAAACAACTAACTTTAGTTTTATTGTTTATCACAGTCTACTTCAATCTTATAAAGAATTTAAAGTGTGTATTCTGTTAATAGAAAAATTAAAAGAAGGATGGTCAATATATGAACAGCTTTTAAACAGCTGTGTAGGTAGACACAAGTTATGAATTGGGGAGCTGTAATAATATGCTTTTACTAAGAAGGAACAGATAAAAAATGAAAATGTTAGAATGACCAAAAAAAAAAAAAAAAAAGCAGTATCAGCTTTTGGCACATGGAGCACAAAGCCTTGAAACATACCAAGAGAGGATGGAGAACTCAAGTTACTTCTGGTTTGGAAAAGGATAATTTGGTAATTTTAAGTGTACTGAAACAGATTTCAGTCAGCAGTTTCATTCCAGGAGAAGGATAATCAACATTATTTAACATCTGAAAGCCCTTTTAACTCAGCTGCATTATGTATTTCATTCCAAGAGGGTGAAAGCATGAAACCAAAGTGATGTAATGAGGTAGACTCACCTATAAAGCTGCCTAGCAGCTCTAAACGATCCGAACCAAAAAACAGATGAGGTTCCCCATCATAATGTGCCACAACAGCAGGCACCCCAAATGCCTATTGACACCATGGAGATGAAACAGAGAATGTTATAATGGGGGAATTTCTTGCAGACATATCATCAATCTTCAGGAATAAATCCCAACAACTTTTACTTTTTTCCTCCCCTTTTTTTTACCTTCTTCATTCTTAAAGATAAGCCTAATGAAGCCATCTGAAAGTAGGTGACTCTCCAAAGCCTGTGTGCCCCTTTTGAAGGCGCATAAAAAACAATCTGATTAATCCACAATTCTATTTCAAGTAGCAGTAAATGGTATCTCTTAGTACTGTTCCTGTCCTTACTGTCCAGCTGGAATGAGCTGAGTGAGTCAACCTTGTTTTCTCAGATGACAGTGAGATAAACTACCAACAACAGTGAGGTGGCTTTCACACACTGGAAAACAATAGACAGTGCTTTCTAATCATCACTCTCATTGTTCCTTGCTTCCCTGTATTCTTAAGAGGGCAGGAATGCATAGCTGTGAAGCGCAGTGCCATTGGAAGCATCTCACCCCATATTTCAGCGCCTCAGCTGTTGTCTCTTTCAGTCTGTCCTTCACTGTAGCAGATGAAATCATTTCAAGTGCCTTCTGGGAGAGCTCTGCTGACAGCCCAGCTTGTTGGGCAACCTGTGAAAAGATGATATAATTAAAAATACCCAAAAAGTTAATACTCTAATCGCTACCCTGCTCTATAATTTAATCTTCAGTATTATCACCTAAGGTCTATTGACAAAAAAAAATTCAAAATACTCTTGAAGCACTTCTTGCACAACTGTCTTGCTGTATTCCCAAGCTATTCATCATTTAACAACTCTCACATACAAAGTAGAAGAGACATTTTAAATCTTACAAGCCCCAAATCTCACTTTTTTCCCCAGTAGTTCCTAAACCGAAGAAAAAAAAAAAAAAAGGAAGAACCTTTGATACAATGACTCATCAGATAATTTAAAAGAAAACTCAAACTGGTGTTATGAAAAATAAAATCTCACTGTACAAGCCTACCAAGACAGAAACAGTTTGTATGACAAATTTGGCCACATGGGATCTGTAAGTGACCCTGGATGAAAAACTCTAAATCACAGAGGTTAAACAGTTGCTGGTGTTACTGCTGTATCTCTTTCACCTCCCCATAGCCTCTGCCACACACGAATGAGACAGAGTCGCCAAATTTAAAGGTCCAATGTTTACCTGGTAAAAATGAAGTGCAATTACCCTTTGAAAAAAGTATCAATTTTTTTTTTAAAGCAAAAAAGAAAACAAAAATAAAGAAATACAATATTGCACATGGACAAGTTATCCTGCACATAGAGGTGTTAATGACTCTTTCTTCAAATTACTTTGTCTGTTTAGCACTCACATTTTCATGTACCTTCTCCTACTTGACTTTTCAGGGAAATGAGGAACTCTTTTTGACTGTGTTTGAACATGAGGTTGAACAAGTATACCACTGGACTAGAACAAAATGCTTGGTAGCCACAGTGTTTAGACTGCAATATTTACATAGTACCCGGTCCTCACCATTTCAGGGCAGAAAGAGGATGTAATTGGACTGGGGCAGAATTCAGACCCTACATTGCTGCTATAGTAATTTATGTGAAGCTACTGCTGACTAAATAAAGAAGTAAAAAAATACTAAGGAATTATTATCAAGTTTAAAAAGTTCCATTTTTCTCACTGATGTGTAAAATAAATTCACCTATAAAGACTCAGATGATTGGTTGAGACCTCTCACCCACCTTTGGATGACAAATTTCGAGAAGAGAGGAAAGTCTAGTACTTGTTGCAGGAGTGAATGAAGACAGACACAAGCAGACAAGGGGACACCTCCCTCTCTGCCTTCGTGGACAGGGGGGATACTCATCGACTGCCAAACTGTGACTAAATCGGAGATCATTCTGAGTATGAAGTTCGTGGTGCTGAAGTTCTGCATGTTCGTGCTTTATTTAAATAGTGATGGATTCAGAGACTATGTGACAATGTTCTGTATATATTTATGTACTGGGTCTGGCTGAAATGGAGCTACTTTTCTTCACAGCAGCTCCTATGGTTTTATGTTTCAGATCTGTGATCAAAACAATGCTGATAACATCCTAATTATTGTAGCTATTGATGAATGGTGTTTGCACAGTGTCGAGGCAGTCTCTGGTTCTCACTCTCCCCCCACAGTGAATAAACTGGGCCTTCACCAGAGGCTGAACTAACCCAAGAGACACACCATGCCATATGCCATCCTCAGCAGTAATTGCTGAGGAGAGGTTTTAGGCAGGTTAACCTTTTTCTTGGGAACTGGCTGAGCATCAGTCTATGTGTAGGTGGTTCTTTGTTGTCTATCACTCTGCTTCCACTTCTCTTTTGCTTATTTAGTAATTTTATCTCAACCCAAAAGTTTTCTGGCTTTTATTCTTCTTTTCCTCTTCCCCTGTCCTCTTGGGCAGTGGGAGGAAGCAAGTGAGCACCTGTGTGGTGCTTGGCTGCCTATCAAGGTGAAAGTACCACACTTCAATTATATCCTTCAAATCTTGCTTCTTAAAAGGGTAAAATTCAAACATTTGCTGAAATTTTGGTAAAAAAGCTACACTAAGATGAAGCTGAAGTGCAAGGACTAGACTTGGGGGTGGAACAGCAAGATTGCAAGTTTCAGATTTCAACTAGGGATGTTGGACAGGAGAGAGTAGTCATGGACAACTCCTCTCTTTTCCTCATATTCCAAGAACTTACGAAATAATGAAGAAAGGAGAGACCTTCAAGAGGATCTCCTGGTATACTAACTTACATGCCATTACAGTTATTACTGTAATAAACAAAATTGAAACAGCAAAATAAAATACATCAAGAGTAGAATTTGAAACAGCAAAAGAAAATACATCAAGAGTATAATTTCCAGGTATATAAAAGGGCAGTCAGTATAGCACTGAGCTTAACAGAAAACCTGACTCCATCCCTCTAAGGAATTTCACCTTCTCCATGTCTTGCATTTCACTTGAACATTTCATAAAGCAGCAATACCTCAATGCATTCTGGAGAAACTATATATATTTTCATGACTGTTAATAAAACAGTATCAACAGATAACTCATTGTCCAGCCTGGGTATCTTGTCACATGAATTAACAAAAAAAGGTGTATTCTGGTTCTGAGTGTTAATGTAAAACATGACAAGAAAAAATAAAAACCCAAAAAATTCCAAACAGAGCTGCAAGGGAATTGAAATCCATTTTTTTTCTATCTGAAGTTTTTCAATACTTCAAGTGTTCATTTGACAGAGATGTCTTTATGTCTATTACTGATCAAAATCATCAATAAAAATCTCTATCAGAAATGCAAAAGCACCAAGAAAAAGGAGATACTTACTGTCAATAGGTTCTCTGGCTGACTGATATCTTCATGCTGGTAAAAGAATAAAATAAGTAAGTCAGTATTTAAGAAACAAAAGCTCAGTTCTGGATTTAAAAGCAAGTTTTCTAAGAAAACAAAAATAAACCCAATACTAGTTGCTGGAGAAAATACCTCAGAAAAGGTCTTAAGTCACCTAATCTAGGAATGTATTAAAGTGTTTTCTGATATGAACCACTGATCCACTGGTGCAGCCTGTTGGACCCACAATATATACCTAAAAGAAGGCAAATTAAGCTGATTATAAGCTAGTGGCTTCTGAACCACACTGACACCTTAAGTTCCTGCCATGATGTTTAATTAAGACATTTTCTTTCTCTTGCTGGAGTGCCACATTTGAATGATGTGGGACAGGAAGGGTGACAGAAAGGGTCAAGAAGCTCGCTGTATAAAATACTGACCTGTGACCAAAACCGCATCCAGAACTCCCTAGATAAGGGTTCCAGGTACTGTGGGTTGGTAATGTCAATGGCTGTGATAAAGCGCATGGCCGTCAGACTGCCTGGATTCGTGGGGAGACAGAGAAACATTCAGACAAGGCACAGCATCAGGAGCAGATATGGTCTGCATGACTGCTACGTAAGAACAGTGTGATCTCCCCTGTAACAGTCCTGAGAAACCCACAGTCTGCACAGTAAAGCTCATGTTGATCCACAGTTATCTCCCATGCTCCCAGCATCATTCACAGCTGTATCTCTCCAGAAATTTCTCTTATGGCTATGAAAGCACAGACTTCGTACTTCTCGCAGGTTCAGGAAAAGGCTGCACACAGGGAATTCATCTTCACTTTTACTGGTAGGGAGAACTAGAACCAGAAGTGCTAGGGATGAGAAATACCATGTAAGACTCTTACTTGTGCCCATGATATGCTGGAAGGTATCTGCGGACATGCGTAGAGGCACCTGGTAGTATTTTGCCATCCTTTTCATATCCTTCAGCAGGTATTCAGCTCGCTTTGGTAACATTGCTGGTGGTTTGTTACCTTTTAGGAAAAAGTTCTGTTGAGATTTCCAGCTGTATTATAATAACACTGAACAAACCAACACTGGACAAATTATACTTCATATATACATATACCTAAGGAAGAGTATAATTTCATAGTATAATTTCATACTGGCCTACTGAAACATACTTGGCTTTTCCAAAGATACTGATTTAAACATGGTTTATTTCAGTTTTGCACAGATCAAAACTTTAAGATAGCTGAATCAGTTTTAAACCAAGGTACAAATGTCCTAGCCGCAATTTATGCTTTTTCAGGCAGATGTCTTTTAAGCTAGACAACTCCTAGTGCATGGGTAAACCAATGTAAAGACTTGTTAATTCATGATTTATGAGTCTTAATCTAATTAAGGCCGTGAGTACTGTTTTAGAACATACTTGTATCCTTCCTGCTTATTACAAAGTGCAAGTGTTCTGCAAATTAATTCTGGTTTAAAATCTAACTCTAAGAAAACACTCCATGTCAAGAAGTTGTTGTTGTTGTTGTTGTTGTTATTATTATTATTATTATTATTATTACTACTGTGTTTTAGAACTTATGAACTTTGGCACAGACTGTAGTTGCAACAGTGTGAAATTCCTTATGACTAATTTCTCAATCCCTTTGGAGCTCCACATTCCTATAGTTAATCTGTTACTGGTGCCACAACTTCGTTCAGAGCTGGCTCTGCATGGGCTCTGCACACACCAAGGGCTGGCACACTAGTGCTCTGCTAGTGAAGAAGGGATCTCCTACAGAGCTTATCTCCCTGTACTCCATACCAGTTTGTTGCATTATGCCAGCAAGGAAAGCTGGACGGAAGCGCAGATCAATATTCCAGATGTGCTGGTACCGGCAGAGAGCCTGTAATGTGGAAGAGTAGAGGGATTCACAGTCAGAGATGTCTGTTGAGCTAAGGCAGTAAATAGTGCAGATAAATCCTTTCCTGTTGTATTAGGGCTAGTCCTAAAACCTTTCCTGGATGCTGACAGAGAACTCTGATCTCAGAAAAACTGAGGGGTCTATTCGTGTCACGACTATCCAAGTCTAAGCAGAGGTAAGTAAGGGAAAGGGTCAGGCTCGTGTCATGATCAGGACACTCGCACTTGTTAAACGTGAAAAATACTCCCGCAGCAAAATGTTCAGCACTAACTCCTGCACTGGCGTTTAGCTCGGACGCGCTTCCCTGGTGTCCCTGGATTTCAACACGCGAGGGAGAAGCCCAGGCACCCCCCAGAGGTGAGAGAAGAAGTAACTTCTGGGCGCAAAGGCCTGCAGCCAGCGGGCCGAGCTGCCTTTGAGCGACCCTTCCGAAGGGGAGGCGGCGGCGGGACCGGCCGGGCGCCAGGTACGGCGGAGACCGGGAAGGGCGTCCCTCCGTCTGCCGACCCCTCACCTCAAACGCCAGCCAGGAGTACGGGGAGATCACGTCGTAAAACAGCTCCACGACCGTCCGGCCCATCCCGGCGCCGTCCCGTGCCGTGCCGTGCCGCTGCTCCCCAGCGTGCGGCGGGCTCAGCACCGCCCCGGGCAGGCAGCGGCAGCGGGAGGCGGGAGCGGGGCGGCCCTTCCGCCGCCGGCCCCCACCTCCGCGTCCCGCAGCCGCACCTCGCTCGGCCCCGCCGTGCTGCTCGCTTCGCTGGCTCTCCGGCCAGCCCCGGCCTGGGAGGAAGAGCAGGGCTGGGATCGCAGGGGGCCGGGAGGGATCCTCTGCCCTTGTCCACGGCGAGGCCGGGGGAGAGCAGGTTCCCGAGGAGGGAACCCGGGAGCTGACTCAGCGGAGCACTCGGCGTGTTTTCCCGGGAGCACGGCTCCGCTGCCGGACCAGCAAGCGATTTATGTGCCACTGGCCCTTTTATCCGCCTGCCCTCCATCTTCCCCACGCTTGTTCCTCCTCCATTCACCTAAGCCGTTCCCTTTCCCCAGCTTTGGTTCCTCCCCTGCCCGTCCCACAGGATGTCCTGCGCAATCCCAAAACGCTCTAGTTTTGCCGCGGTTTCCTCACCAGCGCAGCATGGCCTTTTAGTCCTGATGTGATCTGGAACGTGCTCCTGGATCCCTCCTTTGGCCGTAATCTTGATGTTTTAGCAAAGCAGCTTAATGAATTACGAGGAACTTTAACTCAAGAATGAAAAACCTGGAGTGCCAACAACAATTTGTAACCCCTTACTAAAGTCCTGAGTAGTGGGCAGTGAGCCAATCGTTACAAAAAGATTCGGGGGAGAGCTGGGAAACTTAAAGTGTGAAGTCTTTACCAAGCATATTGGTGGCAAAAAAGAATGAGTGACTGCATAAAAATTCTATTTAGGGCTTATCCAAAGGGAAATCCTGCCTTACGTTTTTCTCAAGGGGTCAAAAATACTGCAGAGTGTGACTTCAAAGAATTGCTATAAGTCACTGCCTCAGGCATCCTCTGGGGTCTGTGGGTTCCTCTATTCAGGCCACTGGAGCCTATGGATGTGACTGCTGCTTTCCCAAGTGCTGGTTCAGCCAGTAGTGAGCCTGAGTGTGTGTCCCAGAGAGATAAATATGTACACACAGAGGTGACTCCAACACAGCCGGCTACACAGACTACAACAACCACTGCTGCCTGTAACCCCACTAACAAACAACTTCTTTTTGTACCTGTATTTTTCAAAAGTTTGAAGGATGGATTTATAATGAGCTCAGCTGTAGCCCAATTCTCTTAGGTTTCATCCTGTATGCATCTGTTTTCATTCCTTAGAAGAGAAACTTTGCCTGATAGATCCCACAGTTAAGCCATTTTACATCTTTTATTAATATTTTATTGTAAATATGCTTTTAATCCAATGACTCCAATGATCCTAAAAATTTACTTGTGCAGGTGCCATTCAGGTGCAGGCAGAATGCTCTAAGAGTTTGGCTACAAATTTTAACACATTCCCAATATCAGTCCACTTACTCAGTCAAATTGAGGATTATATACCCCAGTCACCCGGGGAGCACTCAGCTCAACTGGATCATGCCTATGACATCAGTTGTTGCCATCTCTGAGTCCCCAGGGATTCCTTCTTCTTGATCACTGCCTGGTGCACCTGGAGAAGGCAAGTTCTGTCCTGTGTAGATCTGACAGGGATAAATAGGTTGCTACACTTTTTTCTGGCATAGAATTGGTTGCCCCCATCAGTTCCTTGTGCCTTTTCCTATTCCTTATAAAAACTTTCTACTTTCCCAGTTTTCCTATCAGTGAGCCAGGAAAAGTATATTGCATGATGCAGTTAAATCCCATGGGTGCATATGTTTCCCTCCTTCTGTGCCTCACAACATGCCTGCAGCACACCTGTAAGATCTTGTTGATGTTGTTGCAAAAGCAATCAGCAATAATTTCTCAAACACTTGGCTGAAACAGAATTTTGATGATTTTCTTGCAGTTCAGTCTCCATTCCAAATAATTCCCAGAAGCTGTCCCCATATATCTGGGAGGAAAAGCATAAATTTGAGATCTTTAGACAGTTTATAATAAGAAAATATCATAATTTTAAAAATTAACTCAGGAAAAAAATAAAATTAAGATATTTAAAAATAAAAGCAAAAACTGTCCACTAAATCTTAGCAACAAGAAATTGTAAGAGAAATTTGAAAGATTATCTTAACAGCCAGGCTTGTTTATCTTTTATGTATGTAATCTCTTCTCTGGAAATAAACCAAACTTATGCAAAGTAATCCTAAATGCAGGTTGTTCTGGTTCTGCTAGTACAGGATCAACATTTTATGAACAGTGGTGTATCTCCAGAAGAAGTCAGTACAGCTCAGCAGTCTCTGTCAATGCCCCAGCTCTTCAATGTCGTCATAGCCTGTATCTTCAAGAGCAGGGGATGAGAGTCTCTCAGACTCAGAGGTCCTGTTTCTGGGAGTCCAGTCTGAAAACATGAAGGGAAGAACACTGAGATAGATAAATGCATATCCTGTACCTATTACCTCTGTGTGGTTGTGCATCTGCCGGTTGTCTCCTCCAGATATTAGAACTTTAGATAGGAGTCACTGTGAAAAATCTGAGAAATGCTTATGTCATTCTGCCTTCTGCTGTGTGTATAGATATCCAAGGATCAAGCTTTATACACAATGCTAAAAGGAATATACTTATGAGCTGTTAAAAAAAAATCTCTAATGTGTCTCCAGTTACTTTGAGTCCTATATTTTGATTACTTCTCCATTTCTCAAATAGGCCAGAAATATTTATCACTACCCCAAAAAGTAGAGTTCAGATCAGAAGGTGTTCCACAGTTATGTTAAATGCACTGATAAAGAAAAATTTGTCTTAAATATTTATCTTTAATTATTTAATTAAATATTTATATTGTTAATTCTTACTGATTTATATGGGCCTGGCAAAATTTAGTGCCAGGTTAGAAACCTAGCTGAATCCATCCTCCATGGATGTAGAATGAGATCTAATAAGGACTTTTAAGAGTCTCTAGATGGAGAAACAGTCAACTGCATAATTTGAAAAAATCATATCTAATGATATGCAGTATTTTACAGAGCATGATTTGAAGCTGCAGCAGACATTGAGCCCTCTCAAGCCTGTCATGTGTGTTGGAAAAAAGGGAAGTATTGCACTAGCATCCATAAACAGAAGTATATGCTGTAAGAAATAAGAGCTGGTCCTTCTGCTCTGACACTAATAAGATCTCAGTATCATGCTGTTAAGAAATACCATAAAGTTTTGGGTTTGAAACAATTTTTGGAAGATATGGACCTACTGACATGGACTGAGTGAAGACACGTCATGAGCAGAATGTAGTCTACAAGGCCTAAGTAGAAAGTTGACTAATTTAGGTTAGTGGCTGACTGGAGAAACAAAATACAAAACAGAACTGGGGACAGGTGTGTGAACAAACTGTTCTCAGTCTTCAAGTACTTAAAAGGCTTACAAAGACGACAGCAACCCTCTGTCCCCGTGGTCATTCTAATAAGAAGTAACAATTTTAATTTGTGGCAGTGGAAACAGGTTGAGCTGGCCACAGGCAGGAATTTTATGGATGTAAGGAAAGCAGAGCACAGGTATAGAGCTGGTTGTAAGAACAGAACAGCATTGCTCTTCTCGCCTCACCTATCCGTGAATCCTTGTTTCTGTTATTTTCTTCAGGGATCCCAATGATTTCCTGTTCATTCTGCCCAGAAAGAGAAGCATCTCTAGGTCCGGGAACTTCTGTCACATCGTCATAACCATCTTCCAGGGCATTTTCAGGCAGTGGAGAGGTCTCTGGAACAGTACAGGTATTGACTTCCACTAGGGAAAGCAGTAGCTGATGATCCAGATATTTATTACAGGGCTGTAACTGACATGTCTGTGTCTAACTGGAATCCATCCCTCAGCGAATGTTAGTGTGCACACTTCTATTGTATATACATATGCTTACCAATAATAAATGTATAAACATAAAGGTAAATCAAAGCACTCCTGTTTCACTTTCTACCTAGAAATCAATATTCAATCTGAATAAGAGAAAGAGAAATTATTTAGAATAATTATATACTCTATAAACACTTCAACGCAAGTGAGCAAAAGCTTTTAGTTTGTTTTTTAGCTAAAAAAAAGTCCTTAATATATGAAAAGCAGTATAAAATAAAGACATGGTGCGGCAGAGTCTGGGATATTGGCAGCTGAGGTCCAAAACTGTTTGTGCCTTTAGCAATTGATCTCTTGGACACCAGGCAATAGCTAACAGAGCTTTTTGATCAGCTCTAGGAAAATACAGTTCTTCTCCAAACACTTGCTCTCCCTCACCTATTTCACGTTATAAAAAAAAAAACCCCAAAACAACCAAAAAACCAAATGTACACCCCCAGGCAAATCCCGCAGCTAGGAATCTGTATTTTCTTCACATCACTTAGTTTAAGATCCCTTGATCAGCTCAAATTGTACACCAGTGTTCCTATTTGGAATTTATCTTTCCTCTGTTTTAATTCTGCCCATTTGTCTCAGAAATAAGGCAACATTTTACAAGCTATTACAGTTGCAATGTCTGGGAGAATCAGTGTCACATTGTTGGATTCATGTGACTGGATCCTGTGAAGTGTGTGCAGAACTACCAGCAAACATTTATTTTGAATTTCTCATATAGAAGAGAAAACTAGCACTTGTATATGAGATTGTATGACACTCTTCCACCATAAGATGTCCAAGAGTTACACAGAAGATTTTGGATCACAAGGAAGCATTGCTAGGATGTGAAATGAAAATCTTAATCACTCACAGTGCTTTGGATATTAAAAGTTACCCTGATTTGGAATCTCTTTCTTTGTACAAACCCTTTCTCACATTACCTTGAGTTGCTCCAGGGCCATTTTCTTCATCACTATCTGCTCTATAAAACTGTTTCTTCGGTTTTGAACTCTCTGAATAAGAATCTAGGCAAATGAGAAAGAGCATGATTCCAGATTAAATTCTTCTTAAGTGCTAAGACTGCACCATGAGAAAAAGAGCAGGCTATAGTAATAGCATCCAAGTCCAGCACACTCTTTGGCAGTCCGTATTACTTCTTCAGGGCTTACAATGGAATAACCAAGAATCCCTCAGGGACCCCACAATGCCTCGCATGGATCATGGGGAAGGCAAGCCACAAAGGGAGAAAAACAGTCCATGGGAGGAAACCTACAGGGACCCAGCTGCTCTGCGGGAATTGCAAATTATTCCTTAATTTGTCCCTGCTGTAAATGACTGCAGGAAAAGGCTTTCGTTTTTTTGTTTGACCTATAGTGATCTATGGTTTGTGTCTGCAGTGAGGACTGCACAAAACAAATTGTCCCTAGCTAAGGAATTGACAGAGTCCAGTGGGCAGGAAACTCCTCTCCTCAAATCCAGGAATTTTAAATTTCCCAGTAGATTTGGGAGCTGCAAAATGTCAGATTGGGACCAGAAAGGAGGAGCTTTCCCTTGAGAAAAGCAAGGCACACACACAGACCTGAGAGGAAAGTCACGCCCTGCTTCTCCCTCATCAGATTATAATCAATCTCTTCATAGACAGCCTCAGAGAAGGGGTTGTAGGATAGTCTGGAGCCTGAAAGTAAAAGGTAATGATCACTCTCACAGTCTCTGCTCATACTCAGGCTGGAGTCATGAAAAGGAGAAGTGCCTTATAGGGGTCTACATGGCCTGGTTGGTACCTAGAAAGACACCAAGAGGTGCTGACAGAATAAACACCTCTGGGCTCTTTCATGCCAGAAAGTAAGTAAAAAATCTCAGTGTGGCAACAGATTCAGTTCATCTCAGTCACCCATCCCCACTGCCTCCCCAGCCAACTAAACACCTGGGGCCATGTAAAGGAGGCATTTCATAACAGCCCTGAGAGACCCACCTCTCTGCTGTGCCCTGGCACGTCGGATCTGCCCAGCAAGAATGGCAAGGACCAGGCAGAGAAGGGTCCCCAGGATAATGCAGAGGATGACAGGCACTGAAAATCTCGTACTGCCTGTGGCAGGGCGGCGGGGACGATCTGAATGGAAACAAAGAGGAAACAGGTAGAGAATCACATGTCCCAAAGGGCTGCTCCTCTGCAGCCCCTTGCTGTGCCTAGGCTAGCAGGGTGAGGCAGAGCACCTGCTGCTCTGTTATGGGTCCTGCTCAAGCAGATAAAATTCAGCAGCCGGGGGTGGTGCCACTCAGTGTTCCTTTATGAAAGGCTGTGGGAAGTGCTTTCTCTTGAGCTGAAATAAACAGCTGTTTTATCTGCTAAGTATCAGCGACATTGAATTGTCATTTGATGGGAGAAAGAAAAGAGAGAAAGAATTTACCTGCTCTTGTGGGTGATACTGTTGTTTCTGTCACACCTGCAAAAGGAAGGTGAGTCCAGATTAAGGAAGAAGCAAGTGTGAAAAACAGGGAGAACATCTTTATATAATTTGTCATGTCTTTGCAGTCAAAATTATGAAAGGGAATAGTCACTGGGAAGTACAGCTGGCATAATGCTTCCCTACCCATCTCCTTCCCAGACCTGTGTAATGAAAGACCAGTCACTAACCAGAGCAATTCACAGCAGCATCTTCCTTATGATCACAGTTTTTGCCAAACAAAGGCTTGGCAGGACAGTCCCAAAGAGACAGTTCTGTTCCTTTACAGTGCACCTTCTCCAACCAGATGGGACCAGTCCCTTCCCCAAAGGCAGCTTCACTCAGAGCAGACACAGCAGATCCACAGCCCAGCTGCCTGCATACAACGTTGGCATCTGCCACATCCCAGTTGTCATCACAGATTGTTCCCCAGGAACCTTGGTGCCACATCTCCACTCTGCCTGAACATTCATCCTCTCCTCCCACGACTCGTAACTTCTCCCTATCTGCAAAACACAGAAACCTTCTGTTTTACTGAAACAGCAGGGAGGTCCACAATGACCAATAAGGAAAAACAAAGAGGTGGAGGTACCTGAACAACTTGTAGAGTTTGGACAGTCAGCAAATGCAGCTGGAGATGTTGCCACCTTTCTTCCTGAAGAATTTAAATAATGAAGTAAATAATTATTCTCTGAAAAAAACCTGGGGAAGTGCAAAATACCTGAAAATTGACCATCAGGTTAATTATTTCCTGAAATACGTGTATGGCCTGTTTAGTTCTTGGCAGATGGCTGTTTGGCTGTTGCTGTGAGTAATAATCTTCCTGATGGTTATGCTTTCCTTCTTCTCATGAGGCAGCTGCAATCTCTTTCAGGATATCTGAATGTCATGTAGAATTCATTTTTATCATAATGAATATATATATGAATGCAGATATTGATATCCATAGATGTGAAGTACTGTCATAAGAGCAGGCATTAGAAATGGACCTTTAGAACCAAATTGATTTGTACACTTGTCTATGGCTATGTTTATACACTGATATGCCTCCTTACATATAGAAACATGGACTTGGCTCTAGACCTCTTGGGAAGTCTCATCCTAACTCAGATCTCACAGACTGACTGTGTATCATAGATTTTTGCATTAAAAAAATATGCAGTGGCACCGTCCTATTAGGGAATTCCCTAGGATTTCACTGGGCCACAGCACTCTGTGATAATCTCATGCTTTTAATTCACTCATTTAAATCAATGATATAGACAAAAAAACCCCGTTGCTGCCATTTTCATGAAACTAAAAATAATATACACCAGATAATATGTGAACACACAGTAATTACTGTGGTGTCCATATGCGCATGCATAGTTTAGTGTACATGTCTGACCATACACAAATGCATTTCTGATTACCAGTGCAAGTAATGTGGGTCTCTTCGGCTCGGTTATCACAGGACTGAGGATCCCAGGGGTCTGACTGACATTGCCAGAGCGAGCTGTGCTGCTCAGTGCACTCAATGTGGTCCAGCCACGTGGGTCCAGACCCTCTGCCATATTTGAAGTCCATTGCTATTCCTCCTCCATCTCCACAGCCCAGGTGTTTGCACATGGTTGCTGCGGTGAGCTGGGACATGTGATTGGAACAAACGCTGCCCCACGTCCCGTTGTAGAAAATTTCCACACGCCCAGCACAGTCATTGCCATTCACCAGTCTCAGAGCCAGGAAATCTGGAAGTGAAGGCATGAAAATGGAATTAGTGCCACAAACTTCTTGTGATATGTTGCTTTCCTGCCTGTGTAATAACACTTTTTTTACAGTGCTAACTGCTTGTATTGGTTCTACCTGTATTGTGGAGCATGGATGCTCCAGAGGCTGCAGTCCTTTCAGGGTTTGTATTGGCTCCAACATGGGCCCTAACAGGCTGCACTGCCTTCAGGGGTCATCAGTGTTTTTTCCCACTTCTCTTTCATTTCTCCTCTCTCTTGCTTCTGCCATTCTGTCTAAAATATGTGTGAGTAGAGCCACCATAAGCTACTTGGATTGTCTGATGCTGTGGTGTACAGTGGGTTGTTCCCATTGTTTTCAGAGCCAGCTGTAACTGACTGTAATAAGCACACAGCCCCTTGCTGTGGAAATCTTTCAAACTCCTCAAATTTATCCCCCAAATATCCTAACACACCACAGACTTTGCGTGTTTGTGTGTGTGTGTGTGTGTGTGTATGTATGTGTGTTGGTGCATAATATGGGCTTCTGTAGATCCTTTGCATCTTGGTAGGACCAAGATGTGCTGACCAACTGTGCTTGTCATCAAGACAGGAACAGGCTGTCCAAGCAAGTCCCCACTATTCTCGACTTCGCTTCTATACAACCCTTCTGTTTGAACCCACAGGCTCAGAAAAAGGTTTTCCAAACACACCTGAGCACAGGACTCCAGCATCCTCTTTGTGTTGGCAGTTGTGCTGGCCCCACACCCTAGAGGGACATGCCCAGAGATCAGATTCAGCCCCAGTGCAATTGACATCATCCAGCCAGATCTGCCCTGAACCTTCACCATAATGAGCAGAGACAAATGCCTCGATGGCATGCCCACATCCAAGCTGTTTGCAAACAACATCGGCATCTGATAGATCCCAGTTATCATCACAGATGGTGCCCCAGATGCCATGATGATAAAGCTCTACTCTCCCAGCACAGCGGTTTGTTCCGTTCACCAGCCTCATCTGTCTGCTGCCTGTAGGAAGAAAATCCAGCTGTCAACATGCAACACAACTATAATGCACAGGTCAGCATAATGGCAATATTTTTAAAGCACTTTTAAGACATCATGTTCTTCTTATATCCCAATTCTTCTGCTATGGTTGCTTGGGTAGAAGCCCTGTGAGGCTAAAGCTGCAAAAAGGGAAAGGCCTCCTCCTGAACCACGTGAATGTTTGAATAATTCCTGTGAGATACTGCAAGCAAGAAGTGTCTAGTTATACTAAGTATATGCAGAGGTCACCTTATCTTAGAAAGCCAGACAACCTGTTTTCTATCTATATGAATTCAGTTAGAGACAGACACTGTTCCTGTTACAGATGGGTTACAAAATCAGAGAAGAGTAGAAACAGTTGTAATATTCTGTAGAACGGCTGCAAGTATCTATAAATATAGAAATGTCACAAAATAAAAGCTATTTAATTCTCGAGTGGCAGTAAGAATGCTTGGTAGTCATAGCCAAGTTAGTGTTCTTATGGCTTCTGTGTTCTAATAGTTCTTTTTGACTCTGGAAGATAATTCTGTAAGAAAATTAGATGAAGAAAGCATTGTGTAAATTACACTTGCTTCCTTAACTATCATCAAGCCCACACTCATGCTGAATTAAGATCTGTGACACCACAGCACAATGTGGGCTGGAGAAACCCTAGGAAACATTCTGTATCTTTCACACTGTGACTCACCTGAACAAATCACAGCAACGTCTTCAGAAACTCCTGTTGGCACTGTCTGATAATGGGAGGTGTTGCAGAGCATCAGCTGAGTCTCGTTTCCAGTACACTGGACACTCCTTAGGCCAACAAGACCCATGCCTCTCTCAGATTTTGGAAGGTAATAGGCTTTCTCAGCAGTTCCACACTGGAGCTGTTTGCACACCACATGGGCATCCTTAATGTCCCAGTCGTCATCCAGGACTCTGCTCCACACACCACGGAGGGAGATCTCAACTCGCCCATCACAGCGGCTCTCACCCTCTGAGAGTCTGAGTGATTCAGCAAGACCTGGGCTCAACAGAGTTGGGAAATACATTGAGTAACATCTACTTATCTCACTGCAGTAGAAATAACTTGCAGGAAAGCGATGGAAGAGAAATTTCTGTACTGGTAAAATATGAATTCTCACCACTGATTAAGGAAGCTGTCTCTGTTAAGGCTTTGTTTGCTTTCATGCACTCAAGGGCCTGCAACGGGAAGCGAGAAAGGCTTCCCTGTAGAGGAATGGCTAGCCGACAAAGGCCATGTTCCCATGCAGCAGATAGCTGAATTCACGCAACACAACAAAAACAAAGTGCAGCTGGTGTGATTAATTGGCAAGGTCATCATCTCCTTATCAGAAAGGGGGGGTTTACAACAACAGAGTGTTGGGGTTAGAGAAAGAAGAAACTTTGCAGCTGGATGACCACAGGAATGTGGAACAGGGAGGGGTTAACACTTAAAATGCTGTCCAATAGTGAACTTGCTTTTGCACTATGTATGAGCTTAATTAGTGATAGTAGATAATGAATCAAAGATTGCCAATAAACGAGACTTGCTGATCACTCATATTGAGTGCTGTTTGTCTCCCGCCGACTCATCACTTCCCCACCTCAAAGACTAGATCCTGTCAGTGAGATCACCAGCACTGCTTTGGTCTGAAGTTCGCTACCCGTAAAAGGCCACTCCTGACTTACCTGAGCAAGTTACAGTGGCGGCTTCTTTGGCTGAACAGGTTGGATTGCCCAAAGTCACTTGAGCACAATCCCACAGGCAGGACTCTGTCCCTTCACAATGAAAAGCATCTCTCCATATAAGCCCATGTCCATCCACAAAACTGTCTTCCATCTGGATTGATTTTGCATAACCACAGTTCAGCTGTTGGCAGAGAACATGGGCAGCTTGCAAATTCCAGTGGGAGTGGCAGAGTCTTCCCCACGTGTCTCCATGACGGATCTCCACTATGCCAGAGCATGTGGTGCCATTCACCAACCTGCCCCCTGGACACCCTGATGTAAGAGAAAGGGAATATTGGAGTGTTACATTTGCAACTGCTCATGGGCAGGACCTGGAAGTGAGTGGGAAATGGGAATGAGTTTTCTTTATCATTCAGTAGTAAAAATGACTTAACTGGGCCATACTCATAACTAGACTTCAGTCTAGCCTATTTTACTGAGACGAATGACCAGAACTCAGGATCAGATCTCATTTGCAATTTTTAAAATCAGGGCACTAGGTTTTGGGGCACTGGGTCAACTGATAGACCTTGATTTTCCAGACCAATATCACTGAGGATCCAGCTTTGGATCCTTCAACTGCTTGTCCAAGTCCTCATTTAAACCTGGACCAGGAATTCAGTCCCTGCCTCAAGTACATGGCAGGTATAACCATCTTCAGTCTTGCCTCATGCTATGCCTGTCTGTTTTCTCCAGCCACACCCTACATCTCTTTGTTTGCTTTGACTTCTCTGGGACTGCTCATAGATCTTATTACCAGTACCTTCCTCTGTGGAGATGCTTTGGATTGTGTCTTGGTGGCAAGGACTCTGCCTGTGCTGTGCTCAGCCTCTGTGCCCAGGTCCTCCTGTCTTGTGCAGCAGCCCTGCTCTTGCTGTTACCTGACACTAGGAGCATTTCAGAGAGAGCAGCCTTGTGGTACAGTTGAAATACAGCCTTGGCTCCTGTTGCAGCAGCCGAAAGAGCCTGACTTCACATATGCCCTCTGAATTTTGAGTCCATATTTTTCCTCAAGGAAGCAGTTTTTCAGTTCTCTTCTTAGGCCTTTCCACTGCTCACCTGAACATACCATACGAGCCTCTTTTCCAGCAGGGCATTCATCATGACCTAGAGCATGCACGGGACAGTCTCTCAGGAGTGAACCATTCTTCTGGCAGCTGAATGTGCCGTTCCAGACAGATCCATTTCCTTCCCCAAAGGCCCGTTCACTTGGTATCAGTAGTGCAACTCCACAGTCTAGCTGCTGGCAGAGGATATTGGCAGCAGGTAAATCCCACAGGTAGTCACACAGGGTTCCCCATGTGCCTCCGTGAAGAAGCTCTACTCTCCCTGAACATGTGGTAGTGCCGTTTGCCAGCCTGTACCTGCCGTAGCCTGCAGAAAGAATAAAGGAGCTTAGCAGTTACTTTTGGGTTTTTGTGGTATAAGAGTACTGTACTGTAAGAGAGCTCTCTCTAGCTGCAAGAAACTTGCACTTATTTATGTGCCAGGTTACTGGAAAGCATCTTAGAACAGCATGCTGATAAGCCAGCTCTGAAAAAAAGTCTTTATTTGTCCATGTTGTAGCCTGCACTGTATGACTAAAAGTCTTTTGACTCTTTAAGTCCAGTGTCTCCTCTTTGCTCTGCTCTCTCCTCCCCTCACAATACTGCTGCTACTTTACAACATCTTCTCTTGCAGAGGCAGTTTCAGCACTGCCTCGAATGTGAGGAACTCAGAGTGGGAGCAACTGGTATCACTCTCTCTCCCAGTAGTTGGTCATGTCACGTTTCCTGGTAAGCAGAAACTGCAGTGGGGAATTCTCAGCTTTCATCCATGCCCCAGAGCAAAGCTCTGAACACCACAGGCCATAACCATCAGCATATTCCCAATAAATTAAGGGTGGCATGGATGGTGCTGTGGTGTCATACTGCCAGCCCCATGCAATCCCTCTGTCTTCTCACACTGCTACTTTCTACCCTTACCTTGTCCTTGCATTCTACCCCTAACGAGCCCAGGATTTCAGCTCTGAGCTAAGACTCTTGCAAGACAGAGGAAGGAGCCAAGGTCTGTTAACTGATGCCTTAACTGAGGTATTTGGCTGCCACTGGTCACAGTGTCCAAGGCAGTCTTGAAACAGACTGAAGCCCATTGGGCAGGAAGTGGACATGAAAGGACATGAAACTCCAGCCCTTTCCCAGGCTTGTTTTGTGTCAGATTGTTGCCAGCAGCTCTGCCCTAGGTTTAGTTTACCCCTTTAGAACTGTGGCCTCAGGAAAAAAAGTTGTGTTTGCTAGGCCTAATCTTCACTTTTTCAGTGAATACACAGCAATACATAGCTGTATTCAGAGCCCCCAGCAGCCATGATCGTATGGAGTTTTAAGTAATGTTCCCTTCTAGTCACGATGAAAGTCATCTGGGCCTCTGGCAGCCTTTTTTTTTTCCTTCTCTCTCTTTTTTTTTTTTTTTTAAATAACTTACATTTGTAACTTGTGCCTCCTTCAACCTCCTGGAGATATGGTACCTCTTCCAGTTTTATAATTACCTGAAGTGCCAGGGATTAACATACACACTGGCACCAAAGGAAATAAATTAATGTCTTGATATTACTGCTTGTCTGGTCTGGCCATTTTTCCTTTTATTCATAAGAGAAGGGTGTGTAGAGCATTCTTAGGACTGTTGAGTGCATATTTCTAATAGCATAAAATAAATAACAGCCCTTTTGAGGTCTCTGTGTGGTAATGAAGTGATTACACCAGCCCATGTCAGATGCAGACTCTCAGTAGAGTGAATGAGACATTGTAGGGCTGCTCTCTGTTATTTTTTGTCCCCCTTGAATAGCTCAAGGCATGGTAGGGGAAGCATCCAAGGATCCTGAGGACCACAGAAGTGTACAGATGCTCTGAACTGTGGGTTAACAGGAAGAAGGCATATGGAACACAGGTGAATTATGTCCATCAGTCTAAAGTCTCACCTGAACACACAACAGTGGCATCATGAGAGCATGTGTTAGTATGGTGTATGTTCCTGGGACATTCTGCAAGGTGAGTCTCATTCCCTACACAGCGAAACTGTTCTTTCCAGATCAGTTCATGTCTGTCTCCAAAGTGAGTTCCTCTCAAGGTATCCACAGCCTGGCCACACTCTAACTCATTACATATAACAGAGGCAGTTTTGAAGTCAATGTGTGAGAAACAGACAGTTGCCCAAGTTTCTTCTAGCTTTACTTTCAGATGTCCTGAGCAGGCAGTGTCCCCTCCAGTCAGACGCAGATCAGAGAAGCCTGAAAAAAACCAAAAAAAAGACAAATCCAGCATCAAGGGTTGGTTGTACTGACCTGCTTTCATAACTCTTGTACCTTAATGGGCAAGACACATTTCACTTCTATGAGGACCACTGCTACTTTTTAATTGTGACTGGGGCAATTCCTATATAGCACTGGTAAAAAAGAAAGTGGTGTATGGGATTGCTTATTTTTCAGTATGTGAAAATACTAAATCCTTGGAAAAGAAGGAAGGAAGCTTTGAACATCTGCTAATGACTGAGAAGTAGCAATCCCCAAAGAGATAAATAGACAAATAGCCATTTACTAGTATCTGTCCTTGAGACTTCATTATTTCAATTAATAGGAAGCTGAAGCACCCCAGGAAGAGGAAACAGGAGATGTTGCACCCAGTTTCAGAAATTGCTGAAAAGACAGTCTGAAGAGCTACAGGCTGACCAGCCTCACTTTGGTACTTGGAAAAAACATAGAATGAGACTTCTAGGAAGTAATTTGTGGGCATAAGGAGATGAATGGGAAGAGTCAGCATGGTTTTATCAAGTGTGTATCATGCCTGTGGGACCGTATTGCTTTCTCTGATTAAAATGGATTTATGGATGAGGGTACAGCAACACATCATTTACCTCACATTTAGCTCTGCCATTAACACTGTCTTGCACAATATTCTTATGTTCAAAAACTAGGATGTTACTGTCTGGCTGGAAGGACAACATGGTTAAGCAGCTCATTGAATGGTCAGGCTCAGTCATTAGTGAGTTGCACTCTACCTGAAGACTGTCATCCAGTGGAATATCACTTGTTGGGTCTTTCCAGGGGCCTGTTCTGCTCAGTGGCTTGTCTTCATGGAGGTGGTGATGGAGTACACGCTTACGATTTTGAGGAGGTGGGGAGATAATCTTGGGGGCTGGGCTGCCATTCAGAGAGATCTAGACAGGCTAGACTAATGGGCTGATAGGAACCTTACAAAAATCAGAAAAGGACAAATGTAAAGTCCTGAAGCTGGGAAGGAAAAACTTCTTGCAGTGGTTCTTTTTCCAAAGAGTAAAACCATGCCCATCTTGCACAGGAAACAGCTGGACAGATATTGGACTTTTTTGGCATTGCAGACTGTTGTGTCTCAGCTTACTGAAGATCTGGAGAAGGGCAGTTGTATGACATAACATTGCATTTTCTTGCTTCTCTACCTACAACTGCTTTTTTGGCCCCCATTCCTGGTCAAAGACAAGTTCAGTACAGCTCTCCTGTTGCCTGGGAGAGCTGTAGTAGAAACAAATAATGTTATTTTTTCTGTTCTATGTAACTTAATATGCTCATTCTATGTCATTGCTGTGCCCAGGTAAAGTCAGCTTGCACTCATAGTCAGCAGAACACTTAGTGCTGGAGCAACTTCCTTTGGATGAGTAGAGGGATTACTTGGCTTTATCCAACTAGGACAAAGTTTGACCCCGGCTCGTATCTTTTTTTCTATTATACAAGGTCAGATCACTTCTTACCTGAGCAGATTACTCCAATATCAAAGTAATGAGGGCAGGTAAAAGCACCCCATCCTGTATGTGTGCAGTTCCAGAGAGCAGATTCATCACCATGGCAATCAACTCGGTACAACCACGTTGGTCCAGTTCCTTTTCCAAAAGGGGCTCGATTTAGGGCCTTAACAGCAAATCCACATTGTAGTTGCTTACAGACAACCTCAGCATCCTTTATGGTCCAGTCACCATCACACACAGTTCCCCACTGCTCCTCATGTTTTACTTCCACTCTCCCAGAGCAGGGGCCAGTTCCATTTGACAGCCTTAATTCATCAGCGCCTTCAGACAGAGCAAGGTTATAGAAAGGACAGAGCTTAATCATGATTGTATATTGCAGATGTTAATGAGATCATTATTGCTCCTAATTTACATCAGACTTATTTGGTTCACCTTTCTAAATAGTTCCAACTTAAAGAGTCTTTTTTTGCAAAGAGTTATGTCTGTATTTACAAGTTTGAGCTAACTGCACTGCTAAAATGTAAATTACTTCTAATGACAAGCAAACTTTCTCTTTTACTGACTTATTAGGGCTGGGAGATGCTGAGTAATGTCAGTGCTTTGTGATTCACAAAGCCTGCCACAATAAACACTGGCAGCTGGAGTGGGTGAGGAGACTGCCTGTCAGTGTGTGATTGATACAGTAGATCAGGCTTCATTATCCTGTGAGTTAATTGGTCTGGAAGCCAAGTTTGTGTGTGTGTCTTTGGGAGTGAGGTAACTGGAGGAGCTGGCTACCAGACGGACCCAGAGGGGCCAGGCCAGCTACTGGAGAAATGGTAAGGTCAGGGGGTCTACTTGAAGACTCAGCTCAAAGTTGGCTTTCTTTGGGCACATTGCCGGCTCATGTCCAGTTTGTCCCCACCAGTATCCCCAAGTCCTTCTCCATAGGGCTGCTCTCAAGCCATGCATCCTCCAGCCCATGCTGATCCTGATGGTTGTCCTAAGCCAGGTACAGCACCTTGCACTTGGCCTTGTTGAACTTCATGGGGTGAGGCTCATTTTTTAAGCCTGTGATGATTCCTCTGGATACCATTCCTTCCCTCAATGGCTGCACTACTGAGCTTGGTGTCCTCTGGAAACTTGCCAAGGCTGAACTCAATCCCACTACCAATGTCAATAAAAAGGATTTTGAACAGTTCCCATCCCCTAAGGGACACCACTTGTTATCGATCTCTATATGGACATTGAGCCATTGACTGTAACTCTGGACGCATCCATCCAGCCAATTTCTTATCCATTGAACAGTCCATCCATCAAACCCACATATGTCCAGTTTAATGACAAGGCTCTTGTGTGGGACCATGTCAAAGGCCTTACAGAAGTTAAGACAGATCATTGTAAGGCCACTGGGGCTGTTTATGTTTGTGTCACGTGTCACGTGTCGCATGTTTCCGTCTGCGTGGGCAGCCATGTACAGCTGTGGTGTGTGTGAATACATATTTGTATGTGAGTATTACATATGTTTTGGACTAAAAGTTAGCCTCACTAGCAGCTGGATCTATGTCACTGCTGTTTGAAGCATGAAAGGTGATACTCGTGAAATGGGTGGAAAATTAGATGGTAGAAAACCACATGCAGGACTGTTGTATTCCCAGGTTAAGGACAAACTACAAGCTAAATGTGCAAAGGAAACAGGAAGAAGTTGGCTGCTACACCTGACTTTTGTCTTCAGTTTGATCAGGTTTGCATTTCAGCATGCTGTGGAACAGGTAAATCACTGAAGAGGGCTGACAACTTCTTTTGGGCCTGGGGGATTATTCAGATTGACCACACAGCTAAAGGAGGTTTACAGGACAGTCATATAAGAAGCCTAATAACTTTGGTCACAAATTTTTACAGTTTCAAGACCTGACACACAATGGAATATTAAAGCAAACATTTACAGGACAAGTTTGACTTGATTGTCAATGTCCTGAGTGCACTAGGAATCTTTAATGGCCTTGGCCTTCCCCTCCTGAGTTTTCCACCCACATGCTCTGCCCAAGGGCCCATTCAAACACAGACCTGGACCTTCTCTCATTGCCTGTGCTATGTGAGAGGTGCATCTGTGTTCCACTCTGGCACAGCCATGCCTGGCCATGGGCCCTGTTGATCTGCACTCACAGCCACAGTGACCAGGTGCCAAGAGAAACCTGCAGTACTCATCCAGACCCAGCACTGGGCACTGATGTGGATGGAAAGCAGTGCAGCTGTGCAAATCTTGCAAATAACCCAGGAAGATCATCTCCTATCGATGACAGCGTTTGAGGAGTGACAAAAGATAATTTGCACTAAGAGCCTTGGGTTTTCCTCTAAGATTTTTTAAAAATAATCCTATATGTAAAATATCACCTTCCCTCTCTTCCTCAAAAGAGAGGCATTTCTACATATCACACATCTTGCTGTCGTCTGACATAGTGAAATATTTTTCTTCGCATTTGGAAGTGAATCTAATTCTTCTCTCTACTCACTGCAAGTGTTTCAGTCTTAACCCATGAGCTGATGCTAATGCAGCCATTTATTTCCAAAACTAGCCATTGTTTCATCTCTTATTGCAGATTAAACTGGTAGCAGTAGTCAGTTGGAAGGTAATTTTGCCTCTGTCTTCATGTGGTCTGTAACTGCTTCACCAGACACAGACAATGTGGCTTTGACACATGATCACCTCTCATACACAGGCAAAGGCTTTACCTCTTTGCTAACACTGCTGGATTTCCTCACAATTTCCTGCCTATCACTCAAATTTGGAAACAAACAAAAAAAAGGTGGTTATTCAAGTGACTGACAATTGGTAACTTCCAAAACCTATTTTTTCTGCAAAATATCATCTCTCCTCAAGTCTCCTGAGTAAGAAAGTCATATGCATAGCACAATCCTCAGGTAACTACAAAACCACTTTGTGCCTGCAACATATTGTCTCAGAGGGAACATAATCTTTCTGTGCTAAGTCTTCTAAGTCTCTACAAAGATATTCTGGAGAATAATCCCCAGGCTATTTGAAGAACATAGTCCAAAAAAAAGAGTTGTCTCAGCTATAACATTTATACATTTAAAAGAGAAATGAATTCTAAGAAAAGTTGAATTCCTAATACATTTTTAAAGGTACCAGATAACCAATTTCTATTAGCCATATCCAGGAGCAAAACAAGCAGCTATTCACTCAACTGTATGACCTCTGTGCACCTGAATTTTTAAATAATTGTACATCTGACGTTTTCAACATGTAACAGCATGCAAGACTGGATGCAGAGGTAGGCATAACCCAATCGACAGATTTAAATATTTCCTAATAAAAGCTATCATTCAGTGTAATCACTATTCTGTGAATTTTTTATGATACATACATGTACAATTTTGTATTTTCTCATTCTCCACAGCATGTCCCACAAGTACCTTCATTGAATTCAGTGGTTTGGTGTTCTGCTTGGCTGAGAAGGCATGAGATTTTTGCTTGCTCCAGCTGAAAACCCAATTCTTCTCATAGTCAAAGGATGAGAGTGCACCATGCATTCCTGTCCCCAGACCCTAAGAGGAGGTTTCCAGCCAAGGCCTGCTGCCTCAGGGGCAGATTGCCAGCTCGCTCCCTTAGGGTTGTGACTCCTGCACTGCTCTGCACAGTGCTCTGTGCCTGGGGAGCACCAGAACTCCGGTAGCAGCATAGAGTGCAAGTGCTGCCAGAGCAGAGATGAGGATGAGAGGTGCTGATGATGGTGTCATTGTAAAGCTACTCTTGTCTGCATCTTCCAGTCAGCTTGTTTTTGTTCCCTGATGTTAACAAGGAGTTGGCAAAAAACTCACTCTCATTTCTGCAGTACAGCTCAGTTGACACTAAAACATCACTACAAAGGTGTCTAAATAAAAAATGTTTCATATTATGAAAATGTATGTCAAGAGTGCCTCCTGTTCCCTACCATGTGAACTCTGACTGCATCCACACAACTTGTGAGAACCTTCAAGACTAGGGCTGTGCTATAGCAAAACATCAACCGTGAAGTCTTGTTCTCATCATATGGGGATGTGACCACCACCACAATGCCAAAATGTAACCTCCGTATGTAGAGAGAAAAAAATGAGGTTTCCAAAATCTGTCTCTCATCACCAGCAACAAGCATGAGCACAGAGCTCCAGAAGAGCAGAGAGACAAATAGTGATAAACTTCAGATATACAGAAATAACTGAGGAGATGTTGCATTACCCAAACTCCACTGGACACACAGGGTAGAGCTACATCATTTTAACTGGTGTTGAACAAAGATGTGGAATTATTAATTCTGTCTACAAAGAGCTCAGCAGGAGAGATAAGACAGTAGTAAGAATACCCAGCTGGTTTTTAGTACAGCTAAACTGTTTACAAAATTTGGACTTGAATTCTTATGAGAATGGCCACTCACTGATATCTGAGTAAAATACAAAACTTTTACAAAAGGCTTACCCTTCCTTATCTCAGGATTACCATGGAGATTGAATCATAGACAGATACATACTTAAACACTTTATGTCACTTTGCTTTAGAGATTGGTAGAATAACAACCTATTTATATTAAATTTGCATACTTTTTTTTTTATCTCATGCAAAATAAAGCCTTATGCAAAATAAAGTATGCACTTACCCAGGGAGACCTGAATGGAGAGGAGAATCAACCACAGCACTGGAGCGGAAAGATGTTCTTTTGTTGCCATCCTGACCACAGATGGATGAAACTTCACTCTCCAGGCACTGCCTAGATAAAACTCTGGCTGGGCATTCCTATATCTCACAAATGACTACGAAGGAGGAAATATATTGATTCACGTGCTAGCATGAGCTACCTGAAGGAACCAATAGAAATATTGTTCACCTTTTTAGACATTATCAGCAGACTGATCTCTAATCTGAAGGAGTCAAAACATCCAATAAAATTCAAAAGGTGTACTTGTGACCTTATATGAAGGATGATTGTGTATCTGATGTCATCATCGGAATTGTTTTACTGTGAGACCAACACTGGTGGCACAGGGAGAGCAGTGCTTAAAGTGGTTATTTCTCATCTGACAAAGGAATATGAAAGTGCAGGACACTGGCCATTTATTAATCAGTTCCGAAGAAAAAAATGCAAAGAAAATTCCTTTAATTTGTAGCTTATCTGCCTCATTGGGAGAAATTGTACTCCAATCAACAGAAATAGTGTTTATCACTAAAGGTGGTTCGGTGAGTAAAAAATTATACCCTCTCTGTCTTTGGGGCAGGCTTAAGGCTTCTTTATTTGGTCAAAACTTTTTGGGCAGAAGCTCTTAAAAAATCTTCCTTAGGATTCAAATTTCAAACAGGCCTTCCTGTTTCCTCTGCTGAGTTTCTTTTTGTTTCAGGTGACCACTGCTGGTAGTTCTACCCTCTTTCATTCACTCCAGTATGGCAACTTCAGGGAAAGAAAAGCTGCTGTTAATTAAACAGTGGCTACCTGACTCATTCTGACAACTGGAACAAGTTGCAGAATGCTGTTTACACCAGTCTAAACACACATTCCTCTTTATGACGCTGACAGCATCCTGTTTTTGTCTGATGACATCTATCTGCTCTTTATCCAGAGTCCCAAGTTCAGTAACATCCATGCTGTTGGGTCCTTAGAACACCAATCTTTGCAACCTCTTTCCTTTCTCATTGGGCTTTGCTTGTTCAAATTCTGTCTAACTTTGCAGCAGGACAGCCCTGGGTCAGAGTGCTGCAGAAAGAGCTGAGAGGAAGAACAGACAGTCTGGCTGGAGGCTGCCTGCTCTTTGCTCAGGAGCTCAGACACTCGTCAATGATCTCTGCTAGAGCTACAGGGTGGCTAGGCTGGGGTCTGGCCATGAACTTTGCTGATACCTGACCCTGATCTGCTGACTTGACTTCGTGGCTTGATTTCGGCTTTGTCTGGATTGTCTGGACCACTGGCTTAACCTTGCTGCTGTTGCTGACCTATTCTGCAGCTTGTTTTTATTCAGGTACTATGGGATTGCAACTCTTGTGAGGATCTTGCTTCATACCTGGTTTGTTGTCAGCTTCAGTTCTTTGCTGACCTTCCCTTGCAGAGCATCCTGCTTCAGCTACCTGATACAGACCTCTGAAAACCAAAAAGTCACTGCCACTCCGTTGGAAATGTGGTCAGGGTGGGGAAAAATCCCGCTACAGATGTGCTAATGAGAGGTAAGGTATCCATTATCATGTCAGTTCGTATACGGAGGTTCAGTGGTTTCACTTAGCACTATTCTTTGCTGATTGATGTCCACCAACTCAATTCTCACTGATGTTTTAAACCCACTCCAGGAAGCCTTTAGAGTAAGATCTGTTTCTCAGTGTAGAGGCACTTGATGACCAGAGCCTCTTTTATGGGCACTGTGTCCATGTAGCCAGGTACGTGCCAGTGACCATGGGTGTTAGAACAGACAGCATGAAAGAAAATTACCTCACATTGTGCTAGAGGACGCTCAGGTGTGATACTGGGAAAAAATTCTTCACTGTCAGGGCTGTCAAGCACCTGGGAGGACAGACTCCCCAGGGAAGCGGTTGAGTTGTCATCCACAAACTTATTTCAAAGATATTGGCAGATTTTATTTCAAAGATGAAGCACTTAGGGCCACAGGTTTAGTGCTAGGTTAATGGTTGGGCTTGATGATATTAACATCTTTGGTAACTAAAATGGTACTATGATTCTGGGAAAATCAAGCAGGAAACAGCAGAACAACTCTGAGATATTTTGCTTAAGAAACTGAACACAGTGCTTTGCTTACCAAAATGATGCATTAGAGTTGGAACAATACAAAGAATGCCTTCAGGGATGATCAGATGAATACAAAATCCATTTTACAGTCAAAGGGTAATGAAGAGACTTCAAAAAGTTGTCAGCCTAACAAAACAGACTTTTGTTTCTAAGTATTTTGAGGCAGGTTAACACTAACCGGAACAAGGACTATATAATATAAAGAAAAGCATAAAGTTGTTATGAAGACATTGAAGACTGGGTGTCACAAGAAGGTTTCTAACAATGAGAAAAATGATGTCCTGGAATTAGCTCTGAGTAAAAATGGTAACAGAAAACTTTTGCAATAATGACCAAGGTCATAATCACTGAAAAGAATTATTGGGCGTGTTTCATTCAGCACAAGGTACATTTGATGGCTACAATGGTTCCCCTAAATCCCTTCTCCATTTTTCAGGAATTACAACAAGAGACCCTCTGAATAAATCATCCTTTTGCTGCAGATGCAAGAGAAGATTGCTGTAGAGCAGACAGAAAGGCCTTACTCCATAGTGACCATATAGCATTTTAATCTGGTACTTGACAACAAACTCTGCCTTGAGGATATGCAACATCTCAGACTTCCCTACAGTATGATCAACACAATGCAAAGTAGGCAGGTCAGTGAAGGTACAATGAGCAGCATTAGTGGCATATTTATTGGTCAGTGAGGTACAGATGGGGCTCAGGCAGGCAACCATTAATGAGCTGGTGCTAGTCCTAGAGAGTCAAGCAAGGACATGATGGTTTCATGAGCAAATCTGCAAATTTTCCTGGTTGATATTCAAGTCAGGAGAGAAAAAGACCACAATTAACATACATTAGATCACTTCTTACTAGTTAGACTATTAGTAGAATCAAACTGTTATTATTAATAGCAGATAACAATTCACACATTATGCTCAGTTATTGCCTCACACTCAGACACTTAATGACTGTTACCTGGTATCATGACGTGCTTGTGGCCTTGAGAGACTTGAGAATCTTGATGTTCTGAGTTTTTCTCTTCTTGTGAATCGGCAGGACTGAGAGTCTCCTGACCTTATGTGTTCTTAGGAGAGTTTCGCTTGTCTCTCAGCACCTACTCATTCTTTCTTTGATCTGGTTTCTGGTATCACATGCACAGGCCCTGCTCATTCATTCAAATTCACCCCATGTGGGCTTTTATGACAGAAATGCAGAGCTAGAGTTGATCCAAAAGCCATCATGTATCCCACAGGACACTGTCCTGCCCCATGATTTCAGCTTGCAGCAGTAATCTTTACCTCAAATCCCTCTTAACACAGTTCTTTTGTATCTATGGGAAATTTATACCTTTACTACTACACATTATAACATAGAATTTCAAAGTACATCATTCACTGCAAGATAACTAATAGACAAACCACTCTTGCCTAGTTGTTTCAATTCAGAGTATGAACCCTTTTGTACAGAAGGCTGTACACATTTCTGAAGGCTTCCTCCAGGTCTTATGACTGTCAGTCCCATATGCCTGTGAAAGTGAGAAAGATAAGCACACCCAAAGTATGTCTTGTGGTCTGAAGTTAATACAGGCTGCTTCAAAACTTGTTTTGGGGCTGTGTAAGTACATGTTCCTTTGAACTGCCGTTATCTTTAAATAAAACATAGATAGAGTTAAGAGATGAAGGTAATACACTAAGTGCTAAGGTAAAGACAGGGCTGCCTGAAGGAAAACAAGCAGTTAGGAAGGAAACCACTTTCTTCCTTACTCAGGCTGTGCTGGAGGGATTTTGAGTTTTAGAGAAATGAGATATATCCTGTGGTTAAGATAAACCTGAGCTTTGAGATGGATTAATCTCTGTATCTCAAACTGACAATGGTTTAAAAGACATCTGAAATGAAGTTACCTGGAATGGTATTTACTTTGGATTATCTTTATGAATGTATTTATCAAAACCTTCCAAAAGATAGTTGTATATTTACTGTCTCGTGAGCACAAATGCTTTTGGAGAAGTGTCTGTCAGAAATTTTTCAGCAAAAGCATCACTTGAAGAAAGTAGACTCTAAAGAAATATTAATATTTGACAAAATTTGGTTTCAAGGAGACTTCAAGTGTGAGCCAATATGATTTTTATTGTAAGAAAAGATAAGATGTTATTCAGTTTCAGAATTAACTGTATTTTGATCTTATGACCCATTGAATGAAGAGTTAAATAAATTGAAAGTAAACTTTTAATGACTTCTCTCAATTGTGGTCTAAGGCAGATGTTTTCAGTGCATTTCCTCTGAGACATTTTTATTTATACATACATTTATACAGAGTTTTTTTGTGACTGTTGATCCTTTCTGTACCATTTTTCCTTAATAATTAAAAAAAAAAAAAAATTACATGATTCTCTGTTACTTTTTTCCCCCCTCAGGTTTTGTTAATTCTAAGTAATCACGAAATCACTATTTATTCAAACCAGGTGTATTAAAATTAATTTGGGGTCACTGTCTAGGACTTCATGGTAACTATGCAGTCAGCTAACAGTGGAACAACTGATCCAATGGCCACTGAAAATTTGCATAAATTATGGCAGATTATGCTCTGGTCTTCGTTCGAGAGAATTGTGAGGACACATCTAGTTTTTAATTAAATGCCAGCATCTCAAGTCTCAAGATCAAAATTATTAGCTTCAGTAGGAACCAGGTGATGTGTATGTCTGTGTTTATCCCTTTTTGTAAGATAAGGTTTCTAAACTTTTCCTCTGAATATTTAAATCTTTCATCCCTGAATTTGAAGGCACAAATTAAAAACAGTGGACCAGGTCTCTCTAGTAGCTGGTCTCCAGATCCACAATTTCTCCAGACCAAACCAGAATAACACCACAGTTCTAGCTTCAGAAAGGGATTTCAGATGTGATCTGAGGGATGCAAATCACTCATTAATCAACATTCTACTGCTGTTTGCAATGTTTGCATATTTTCTTCCTTCAGCACTGGTGATTGTTTATTGCTAATCATTTAAAGCTGTTTTCCTTTTTTAATTAAATTGCAGGTTACTGTGATGAGGTGAATCCCTTTTTCCTCTCCAGTCGCCCGGCTAGCTCTGGACTAGAGAGGAATGGGAAATCCTCACAGACAAAGGCAAAAAACCAAAGAAGGCTCTTTTCTCCCGTGGGAAAGCAATCCACAGTTTATTCTGTTGCGCACATGGCGAAAGAGATGGAAGGTTGGCAGCACTTTTAAACTCTGGGAAAGGCGGGGAGGAACGGACCCAAGACCAACGGGATGCCGCCGATGGGGAGGGGCTAAGGGGGGCTGAACCAACCTCACAAGCTCCGGGGGATACAGAGCAAACCATTTTCTCAGTGCAATATATAAATATAACAGTGCAATATAAAACCATGAACAGTGCAACTTACGAAACAAGCAGTGCAATACAACACTATGAGTCTGTGTGTGCACATGTGAGACAGAAAGACAGAGGAAACAATGAAAGCTAAGTGTATTTGCTTTGTGAATAGCTATTTATCAATGTAAAACGTGTGGTAAAAATAGCCTCTTAATTAAAGATATTGAAGTAAATACTTTTTGTGCTCTTTCTGCATGGCAGAATCTTCTGTCAAGGAAAATGGAATTTGCAGTAAACATTATGTCTCATGTCTTGATACATAAAGGAGAAAATCTTTTCAAGAGTTGCCAGTTCTGCTATTATGTATGGCTGATTGAATCCTTAAATCTTCATATTTGGAAAATAGAAGAATGACTATATTTTTACAAGACAACAGTTTCAGCACTGAAAATTTAGGCATTAGATATGATTAGTCACTTTTTACTAATATCTGGAGGGTTTTATAATTTTTTTATTATATAAAAATTTATTAGGCATATTTTCAAGATGCTATGTTAAAGTTATTTGTCACATTTCACAAGTATCATCTGTGGATAGGTATTAATCAAACTAAAAACAGGATGATAGTATTGCTCTTAAGGTATATACTCAGAAAAAGACAAAGTTGTGGGTGTCCAGGAAAGCCTCTAAAATGCAATAGGATTTTCCATTTCTCTTAGCTGAGGATAGAATGTTTTGATTGCAAAAGCCCAAGCAGTAATCACAAGGATGCAAACTACAGTGAACAGCTGTTTGCACATTCTGTTAGTTGCTGTAACTCTTCCTATGTTAAATGAATAGAACCTGTGGATCATCCTCCTTTACAGTTCCATATTGTTCCCAGAAAGAAGAGGCAATAAAAGAATCATGAGTTCAATGCGAGTTGTGTCAATTAAACTGCATCAGCTTTGTGACTGCTGTCTGAAGAGATTTCAAAAGAAAAACTGAGCATCATACACATAGAATAGAGTCAGCCTAGGTATTGTCAATAACCAAGGCTATGGAGGTTGTATGAAACTGATTTGGTAAAGCAAAGTGATTGGATCCCCTTAGGGATACATAATGTGTCCTTATGCTCCTGCTTCTGATTGGAAGGAATGTATCAAACACTGAAGACTCAGATGATCTTGCTTGTCCAGGAGTTGAAAATTGTGGTGACGTCCAACATAAATGTTCTTCATAAATGATGAAGAAATATGTAGTTGGATGCTGAGATAAAGCAACAGATAATTAAGGAAAACTACACCAATTAATTCATTGATTATTTCCCTTTGCACTACTTGTCTCTTGCACTTGTACCCAGTTATACAGTAGTCTACCTTGTTCCCTTCATTTTTTTCTCTGACCCTTTTTTCCCTTGCTTCTGTACCAAGCGTGTGTCACGTTTATCTACCCTTTCAACTCTCTTCCCACTTTTGAGAGTGCAAGTTTTTTCATGCCTTATTCTTGTGCAGTGGGATCTTGTTAGCATTTGTTCTGCCAGGGCTGGAAAAGGATTTGATAGCTCTTTCCTCTTAGACCGTTTAGGCTGGTGTCTGTCACTTCAGCTTTTTACTGGCTGTGGTGGTTTATCCGCCACCACCTCCCTTTTCAGGCTGTGCTGTGATCTGAGAAGCGCTCGTCAGGCCTTGATGAGCATTTAGGCCCCAGCCTTGCTGAGCAGCACCTGGGCCCGGCTCCTCTGGAGCTCATCTCCATCTGCTCCCAGGAACCTGCGCTGCCTAATGAGCTCCTGCATTTTTTATGAGCAGCCTCAGAAACTTCCGAGAACTTTCTTCCTTATTCTCACAATTTCAAAGAAAGGATGTTGACCTGAAGTGTGGCCAGGTCGGAGCATTGTTATGACTAAGGCCCACTCACTTGTGGCCTATAAACAGTGGCCCAAAAGGACACCTATGGAGCTCTTCTGGACCTCAGCAGCTGTGACCAGAAACCTCCCTCTGAGAGGGGCCTCCCAGAGCCAGCAAACTTCCTTTTGCTGGACTCGGAGATCACCCAACCATGATGGATCCTGGGCTGATACCCCCGCTCCTCGAGGCCCCTTTGCCCATTGAGGAGGTGCAAAGGCATTGAAAGTGAGGATTTTGTTACCTTTGAGGGGAATTTTTCACAGGTACTTTGCACTGACCCTTTATGTCTGTGTGCATAGAAGTGCGCAAGTGCTATGGCAAAATGGGAGAAATGCTGCTCTCTTAGGTGTTTATCTCTTAGGTATCTAAGTAAGTCAGGTCCGTAAGTAACTTTAATTTAAGTTATAAGCGAAGTTAAATGCTGTTGAGTGTTATTCCTTTGCTAAATTTTAAATTTAAGTTATAATAATTTAAGTGATGGTAAATGCTGTTAAGTGTTGTTCCATTGCTAAATTGTCAAGTTCAAGGTACAAATAAAGTTTAAGTAGTGCTAAGTTTGGGTGCTATTAAGCTTTTAGGCCATATTCTTTTCTGTCCTTTTATCACACACAGCTAAACACACACTAAACACATAGACACATAGTTCTTGGTTCATTTCTGTTTTGATTGATTGGATTTTGTTTGCTGCATTTTTACCCTTGGTGTGCCTTAACCATCTAGTAAGTAGTAGAGTGAACCCTGCCATGCTTAGTATGATTGAACTTGCCATGCTTAGTATTAAATCTGATTTTTACTTGCTGGTGACTTTTTAAGTAATATTAACTTTCATAACACTGAATAATGAGGTTTTCTATTCAGGTCTCTTTTTTTCCCTTGTAGAATTAGTGATCTGGGAATCCATGAGTGTAAGATGTACTTGTAAATACACATTTTCTGTGACTGTGGTAAAAACAAGCAGCGATTTGCTGACAACTACCTTAAGCAGAAATTTCCTTCACTTTTTGAGCAACTGATGTTAACTGCTCTTGGGCTTTCGCAAACACATATATGCTGTCATAGCTGAACTGAAATTTCTGCCCATCCTGCATTTTAGATTAATTCAAAACACATTTACGTATGTGTGCAACTACTTGAAGAGAATAGAACTTTCATTTTTCAACTCTGAGCTTAGTGTAGTGTTCCATTCCATTTCATAGTCTAGATGAAAATAATTCAAAAGCTAAGTGCAGGTATCATAATTTTAATGGCCCTTCATAATAGAAAGATACTGTTCTAAGAGATTTCACTGCATAACTAAAAGGTGCAAAAAGAGCTCAGTGAATTACCCCAAATAAACAAAAAAATTTGGCTTGTGTAAGACTCTTGTAACCTGAAGGCATGAGTAACACTTGCAATTTCTGTGCATTTCTCAACAAACTAAGCCCCTTTGAGACAAGAAAAAAGGAATTTTGGTGAAGAAACTGTCCGTTTAATGTATGTGTATTTTATTGTAAGACGCTATCCTGTTAAATGTTCCATTCCTGCCTTTCATTTCAATATGTACATGCAGAGCTAATAAAGGACCACCACATAATGTCCCAGTTGCCAATTGCACATGTGCTTCCAATTCTTAAATCATGTTCTGATGGGCATTGAAAACAGAGTCCATCAGATATTGTCCAGAATTTCAGTGATGAAAATTCCAGGCATGCTTATGGGAATGCAAATCAGAGAAGGATCCTGTAGTCATCTCTCATGTAGATATTTGCATTTCTTGCCTTGAGCTAAGGACTCTAATCAAATTACTGATTTGTTACTTGGAAAAGACTGTGCTTTAGAAGATAAATGGGCACTACTGTCTTTCTTTGAATTGCTCACTGATGATTTTTTTCATCATTAAATTACAGTAATACAGAAAAGTGCTTTTAATGGAAAGGGCTTTGTTTCAAACGCTGGCCTTATTGTTTTATGTTACATATGAGCAGTTTCCTAGAAAATCTTGTGAGCTTTTCTCTGCGTGCTCAATGGAAAGAGGTACAAGACAAGAACATTTGCATAATGTCCTTCTGGCAGTGCTAGGGCAGGATGAACTTTGAATTTTGTTTGTTTCCTGATTTGATTCACTGTACCAAACTTGAATCGTGCTGCCATTGCAGTTATGAGGCATTGGTGTGTGTGGAAATAGTTCATATGTTTTCCAAGGGTCTGATTCTATGGCTTTCAAACCTTCTTCAGGTTGCAAACTGCTAGGTCCAAGGTGGGGGATCCAAACGACCTTTGGAATACAAACAGAAGAGAGAAGAGAGAAGAAGCCTACTCTCAGACAAGATGCATGTCTTCAGAGGATCCTAATCCCAGTGACTGCCATTTTCCTACTAATACAGGGGTTGCTATTTTCTTTCCCAGAACAAATCCTTATCAAACTAATCTTATAATTTGTCCAATAGGATACAGGGATTTCGTAGATGGTCTATATAATGCATGTTAAAGATATTTTTATTCATATGACAATAGTTAATTAGCTGGCCATTTACAGACAGAGAGGTCACCCTGAAGACTGACCCTATGAGGTGCCTTCTGATATTTTTGTCGACTTCCCCTCTTAGATCCCCAAATTCATGTTCATGAACTGGTAAGTATTTGATTTAATTTAATGGAAAGGGAGCGTTGGAGGGCAGATGTACTTAAAGAGGCAGGAAAATAGCACAGGAGCGGCTTTTGAATCTCATGTGCATGAGGAATGTGGAATAACGGAACATAAACCGAACTGTGTGAGAGCAACTGTTCAGGGTGTCCCTCCTGAGCAGCCGTGTGCCTCAGAGCTCAGGCAGGAGCAGGACAGCACACACGGATTGTGGGTTGAGCACAGCCCACGTGTTGTGCTTGTTGGTGTGGTCAGAGAGCTCTGAGGTTTGTTCCTGACGGCCAGTGAGAGGAGAGCAAGAAGGGCAGAGAAAGGACCAACCCTCCCAACATGGGTGTTTCATGGTGCTGAGCTGGGAACCAGCATGTGTCACTGGTGCTGACAGTGGCACGTCAGGGTGTCATTGCCATGTGCTGAACTTCCTGCATGTCTGTTCAATGGCATTAAAAATGTTCCTGCAAGCCACTGCTGTCACCTGTGAAACAGTTTCTGTCATGAGGGAAAGGAAGACTCCAACACAAGTCATCCTTTGACTTGGTATTTTTTAAAGTTTAAAACAAAACAATTCAGGCACAGACTCAGATCAGTTACAGGTACATTGCTTCAAACAGATTGACAACATCCAAACTGGATACATTGAATCAGGATGGACTTTGTGAACACAAGGCTTACATCATAATGTTTCTGTGACAGTTGCTTTAAAAGTATGTAAAATCCCACTGCAGCTGAAAAGGATTCTGGAGCTCCAGTCCTAATGTAGTGATACTTTTCCTATTAGTTCTAATTACAGGATTTTGGTGTGTCCTCCAATGCATCATTTAACAGCCAGCACAGGCACTGGTCACTGCTTGCGCAAGAGCAAGAAAGCTCAAAAGGCTGTGTTTTTTTTTACTGAACCATACCAGAATTTTATAGACACCTTTAGAGTCCACAAATATTTTTTCTACAATTCAACTGTCATCAAAAATTATCAGTAAGATATTCCCATATTATTGGGAATTCCTAAGCATCCTTACTAGGAGCTTGTAGTAACCGGAAACAACATTCAACCACAATATTCCCCAATTAAATATGAACATGCTTGTGATCAAGCAGGTCTGATCTGTTTTTCTCATGAATTAGTAACTTTAAGCATTTCAAGAGTTTACATTCTGGTCTGAGCCTTGGCCTTGTTTTTTCTGCTGTCTTAGAGAAACTGTGATTTTCAAGAAAAGAGTAAAAAGGAGGACCCTTTTTCCACCTTCTTCATTATTCCAGATAAGTGATCTAATCTACCCATTTCAGCTTCTATAATTTTACAACTCTTACGGTTTCAAATTAGTTCATCTGGAACTAAACTAGAGATTCCAGGATAAATCATGATCTTTTACATGAACATATTTCTGACAGGACACTTTGTGTAGTGCCAAATCCTAGCTGGCAGCCCTCGAAATTTTGGATTGCTCCAAATTAAAACTATGGAGTGTCCTGTAGGACAAGCAGCCATTACAGCTATACATATGGATTTTGGGGTGCTAAAACGTGGAAATAAATCATATAAAAGAAAAGTGAAAGCTATAAAGTATGTAATGTAAAGGATAAGGAGGGAACAGACTGACTTGATGGCTTTCATATGGGCCTCTAAGCTGGGATCCCTGAAGCCACTTGCATTATTTTGCATCTGTCTGGTGTGTATCCACAGGGACTGAATCAGCAGAACACTAGAAACAACACACAGTATTAAAGGCATACCTATACCAGCATTACAGAGAAGAATTAACAAACTCAAAATGTCTTTCCTTGTGGTTCTCATTGTGGAAGAGTTCATCACAGGTAGAGGAGCAGTGAAGTTGTCGTGCACACTGTAGACATCCCAGGCAAAAGGAATTGTGGCTATGAAGGAGCAGAGCCATGATGCAAGCAGCATCCAGGGCATCAGCCTGGCAATTCTCTGCTTCAGCCAGATGAAGAAAGACTGTGTAAAACTGGCAACCTTGATACAATAGAAGACACTAAGCCAGGCTCCAAACCAGAAGCTGGAGTAGTTCAGAAACATATAGACTGTCTTGATAACTACATATATGTTTTCGATATAATAGGAGGGTTCACAAAATATAATTAAGAATAAATCCAGTATAATCCAGCATTGCAGTGTAATTCTAGATGAACTCAGAGAGATCACAGTCATATCATATGGGGGCCATGTTTTGCTCCCAATGCAGCTTGATGAACTGGCAGCCAAGATAATTCCATTTCCTAGAATTCCTGCCATGGATTCAATTATAGCAATTAATAGAAAAAGGATAGCAAAAGATGTCATCATTGTAAACCAAGAGCTCAGAGTTATTACTCAGCTTCACCTGGGCCCCTGAAAGCCTCAGATCTGTCAGCCACTGCCAGTCCCAGGGAGCTGTTGTGGGCAATGCTCACCTATTTATCTCAGAGGCAAAAGTATCCTAATGTCATTTAATATTTCTGCTACTTTGCATGTTGTTTGGGGGTTGATGTCTGAGCTGATTTGTCTAAGCATGCAAATTGGGTCAAGATTCAGTTACATAGTTTTCCTTTTGATGAAAGGCTTTGCATTGCCATGGTGAAGGGATTTGCACTGGAAGGGTTATGGAGCAGGTCAACTGTGGTGTTTACAAATGTCAGGTTGCACTCCAGTGTCTGTTGTGCTGCTTTACATGTCTAGATTTGCTTTTTCTATCTGATGCCTTAATCTCTCCTTGTCTTGCACTGTTATGTCTTCCAAGTATATAAGAAATACTTGCCATAGCATCTTCTTATCTAGGGGCAGCTCCCTTGCTTTATCAGGTATATTCAAATTGCTGCTGCAAGGAGGATTTTCACACTTTTCTTTTTGTGTATAGATATTTTTAAGCCTTATACTTATCACTGTGTGCTTGGTTGGAGTGTCCCAAAAGAGGACAAGAATAATCTGCAGGAAGATAAGCACAGAGAAAAGGAAAATCATTTCACCAGAGTACTTTTCTTGCCTATTTTTCACAAGCCTCCTGTAAAAATGCAGGAATTGCCTAAACAATTTAAGATCTGGCAATATACAACATTACATACAGGAGCAATGGCACAACTATTAATCAAGTCAGTTTTTCTCCCATAAAGGAAATGGGAGCATTTCCTTTATGGGAGAAAATGGAACATGCATGCCTTTAAAATTCTGCTACACTTGCTAAAAGAATTGAATTCAAACACTTTCCACATCTGAAAAGAAAAAGGTGAGTGGAGAGGCTTGGATTTATTGAAAAATTTTGGGACTCACATTCTTTTCTGTAGCCTAGAACACAGACGGAATGAGACACAAAGGCTCTTATAAATGCAGTGGCACAAGTAGCTGTCAGTAGTACAGTAAGAAGCTGTAGGCAGTGATCAAATGAGAAATTTTTAGATATTTTCAAGGATTTTTCTTTGGGTAGTTTGCATTTCCCAATGCTTAATGTAATCTATGACTGCCTAGGGCAGTGATCAAACCTTTTTGATTATGCAACAGTAGGAGTAAAACTTTGTGAGCATTACAACTCAGATATATGTATATTTGTTTTTATATTTCATACATTTACCATTGTATGTACTATGTGCATGTTATGTACAGATACTGATCACTATAAAACACATCAAAATAAAGAATGAAATAATTCAAGATGAAATAAACAATATTTAATTTTTTTTTATTTTAGTATTGGTACAAACTCTTTTTCTGTTCTCATTAAAAATATTATTAAGAATTACTTTTAGTGAAAGCAGTGTGATCTGTTTCATTACTTTCTTACACTCTGGGTTTCTCACTTTGTGGCACAGTGGTTCGAAGGTCTGGCTCTACATTCGGTTTCTTTTTATACTTGCTCTGAATGGCTTTCCCACTACCACATCTGCAAAATTCTTTGTTGAAATTCAGCTGTAAATATCCAAATTGCCTGGTGTCAAGACTTGAAACCAATCAAATATTGTTCTGGTTTTAATTTTTAGCAAATGGGTTCAAAACTCACAGAAGCTCTTTCTTTGGAAGTTTTTAAAATCGGTTAGAACATTATGCTTCCAAATTTTGCAAGTATACCTGTATGAGAGTGTTTGTAGTTGTCACACTTAAACAGTTCTTGGCATGAAAATCTTTTAAAAAGCAGTTACTTTCTCATCCACTGTTAGAATCTTTCACCTTGATGGAATATAAAAAGGGTGTTTGGTTTTTTGACAGGTACTGCTCTGTAGCATGCTAGTGACAGACACTTCCAATAGAAAAAATGTCAATGAATACAGAGGACTTGCCTTTTAGTAAAAGATAAATGTGTAGCTGCTCCTTGAATTCAACAGCTCCTTCAACCTCTTTCATAGAATCACAGAATCACAGAATGGTTTGGGTTGAAAGGGGCCTTAAAGACCATCCAGTTCCAACCCCCTGCCATAGGCAGAAACACCTTAAGTAGACCAGGCAACTCAAAGCCCCATTCAGTGTTGAGCCCGAGCCTCTTGCCATCAGATAACCAGCAAATGTTTGTGTGATGTGGGTGAGGTTTTGGTAGTGGGGAGGCTGCAGGGATGGTTTGTGTGAGAAGGGACCAGGAGTTGCCTCTGTCACACGGAACCAGTCCCAGTTACCTCCAAAAGGGACGCAGCATTGCCCAAGGCTCTGACCACCAGTGATGCTGGTGACATGTCTGTGACAATTTATTTAAGGAAGGGGAAAGACCGGTGCACAGCAGCTGTGAGAGAGAGGACAGAGAGGAGAATATGTGAAAGAAACAGCCTTGCAGACAGGCAGGTCACTGAAGAAGGACGGGGACAAGATGCTCCAGGCACCTGAGCAGACATTCCCGTGGTCTCCCTGGGGAAGACCATGCTGATGTAGAATGTGACCCTGCAAGCCCTGGCAGACCACACTGCAGCAGATATCCACACTGCAGCCTGAGCAGAGCCCTCCTGGCAGCAGGTGGTTGTGCCTTGAAGGAAGCTGCATCCTGTGGAGATCCCAGCATGGAGAAGGCTCCTGGCAGGAGCTGCAGCCTGTAGGGATCCCATGCTGAAGCAGTTTGTTCCTGGAAGATTGCACTCTGTGGAGAGGATCCCTCTGCAGTCCCCATTCCCTGCTCAGGAAGGGAGGAGGTGGAAGAGTAAGGAGGAGTGGATGGGGGGGGGAAATGTTTCTGGTTCTATTCTTTCTTTCTCACTTCCCTAGTCTGTTATTGATTGGCAATAAATTAAATTATTTTGCCCATGTTGAAGGAATCCCCACCAGGCAAGGCAAAGACAGTGAGGGCACTGTCAGGCCTGCAGTCCATCCACATATGGGCAAGGATAGCAGAGAAGTTCTGTGAGGACAATTAGGGACAGCCACAAGGCCAGGGATTGCCAGACGTATCCAGAGTGATAAGACATGTCCAAGATCAAGCCAGTAATTCCAGTCTGTAGGCCAGGATCAGCATCCAGGTGAGCTAGGCAGGTGGAAAGGCCCAGGCAAAGCTGCAGCACAGCTCAGGGAGAGCTCAAGGGTGAGCACCCAGCTTAGAAGCAGCTCCTGAACATAGCAGGGGCTAAGCCCCACTGAGGCTTGTCCCTGCAATTTGCTAGAAGGTTAGGCATTTGCACTGGGGATGTTGGCTCTGAATCAAGGCAGCCAAACCCCCAAAAGCAAGGCCTTAATTTCACCAGAAAGTCCATTCATAGCTTTTTGTCTTCCTCTGTTCCAACATACACAGAAAGGCAGTACAGCCTGGCACACAGGCTTTCTCTTTCTTTAGATCGTGTTTGATTGGCCTTGAAAATTGAGTCCATCTCATGTCATCCAGAATTTCAGTGATGAAAATTCCAGGCATGCTTATGGGAATGCAAATCAGAGAAGGATCCTGTAGTCATCTCTCATGTAGATATTTGCATTTCTTGCCTTGAGCTAAGGTCTAAGCATGCAAATGGGGTCACAATTCAATTGCATTGTTTTCATGTTGGTGAAGGGATTTGTATTGGAGGGGTTATAGAGCAGCTCTACTGGGGTTTATAGAACTATGGGCTTCCACGTGATGTCCTGATTTGGTTTACATGCCTAGATTTTTTTTAATTGAATGCCTTAATCTCTCCCCATCTTGCATTGTCATGTCTTCTTAGTTTATGAGAGTAATTTCTGCGGCTTCTTCTAATACCAGGGCAGGTCCTTTCTTTATCAGATGTATTCAAATATCTGTTAATAGGCTTTGTGTGCACCTGACAGCCAATCAAGGTTAATGCACCACAGGTATAAAGGATTTCCATGGTCTCTCCCCTGTCATTGCACAGTACTGTAAAGGTTCTAGTGCTTGAAGGTGTTGTTTTGATGAAATGAACCAAACTGATGACATCTTGCAGCGTCTTCTGCAGGTCTGGCTCTGGTTTCTTCGCTGTAAAATCTCGTCTATGAACATTCCAGTGAATGAATTCCAGCGAATGAATTCCAATTCAGTGAATGAATTGGTGGTAACCTTACCACCCAATCCTTCTCTTATGCCAGTCAAAGAAGCTGTTCCACTAGTCTTTAAACTTGGAAGAGCTCTTCCAGAAAACATTTTTATTAAAGAAATAATTTACTGTTGAGAATACAGCTTGTGTGGTAAATCTTCCTTTCAGTGGTTTACAGAAGGTAGCTTTTCATTTATTTCACTATTGAAACAGAATTTGTCAAATTCCTTAATCTGAGGCATTTTAGAAACATTTGTACTTTCATCCATCTACTCAGGAATCCTGTTCCACTATGTAATTTGTGCTGATACTTGTCACTTCAAATCTTCAGCAGTATTTTCTATGTGTCTTCTAACAGTGATTATTGACAAAGGACTGCATTTTAGTTTGCTGGTCTATTGCTTTCTGTGCATCATCACAGCAAGTTTTACCTTTTATAGCAGGAAGAGTAAGTGTTTCCCTGGTGCTAGTGTGACATTTTGTCTTTTGCTGTGAAGCAAGAAATCTGAAAGGAGGCTTCTCTACACATTTGTCATTAGGTTTGGTGAAATTTTGTAAAGTACTGAATTGAATGTCACCTGGCTTGAAACATCACTGAAAAAAATTGTAGACGTTTGTCTTCATGCTCTGGATGCTTAGATTTTAAATGTCTTGCTAATTCTGATGGCTTCATAGTGACATTAGCTAAATTTTCAAAGCATTCTCAAAGTAAAATTTTCAAGTACTTTTCCTGTCCATGTGATCTGCATGGCCGACTGTGTACTTGAGTAGTCTGACTGTATGTGCTTGTGTGTGTTTCTATAGATCACAGGATGATACAATCATAGAATGGTTTGGATTGGAAAGGACCTTACATATCATCTAGTTCCAGCCTCCCCACCATGGGCAGGGATACCTGTCCAAGGAGTATGTGTTCAGCCTCACTCCCTAGCTTGACTTCAAGAAAACACAGCCATAGCATCCACACATCATCAGGATAATGGATTCATCCACTTGTAGCAATACAGACAAAACCTAATTAAGTAGAATAGCAAGCATAGAGACTGGTCTAAACAAATATCATAAATACCATCTCTGCTGGAGATGTTTCAACAGGATAAGTTATAGTTTAATGAAATTTTGTAACAATGGAACATCTGTTAGTAGTTATTAACATACTACAGTAACCTCCTAATGTTGTAATCCCTATAATTAGAGAATAGGACAGTTTGCAGTCAGCAAACTGCTTACAGAAATAATTCTAAATTTATATTTGATTGGCTATTAGTAAATTGCAATTCATCCCATATGCAACAAACTACAGAACTTGCAGTTGTTTCATGCAACTTCATATTATTCTGGTAACCCACACCACGGAATGACCTTTGTTTCCATGGCTAAGAGACCCAGTGTGATTCATAAGCCTCTACTCACTGCAGACCTCAAAAGCCAGGCCAAGCCTGCCCTGTCTGGAAATGGGCTGACAATTTGAGTGACACTGCTGCCATCCCAGCTGCTGGATTTGATTCTGTTGCTGTGTTCGCAATTGTGCTCATGCTCAGGAATTATCTAGAAAGTACTGGACCAGTCTTTTCCTTCAGGAAGAGTCAAAGGAAGTTTCTGATGGATAATAATTCCTTGACCCTCCAGAGAGTGACTGTCCAGTTCCTGGGACCATATTGTGCTGTGCACTTCAGTGGAACAGCAGGAAGTGACACATTTTGACCTGAAAAGGATCAGTTTGAGGTTCTGTGTAGTGATCTCATGCTGGTCACTGTCATCATATCACATTCTGGTTGCCAACACTTGAGAAGAAGGTGCTCCATTGCATTTTGCAGCCTTACTCCCTCAATGCTGATTGTCAGGCACCCAGTGTGAGTCCATGGTGCAGATGGAGACAAAGGTCTCTCAGGCCATCCTCCAGAATGTCTACCCGGGAGTCAAAATCAACATCAGAGATCAGATGGGTGCTAGCTGAACCTGAACACCCCATCCTCATGGAGTCAACTAAGTACATATATATCCCCATACACAGTTTATAGAAAGGCCTAGTAGTCAACTAGAAGCCTATATATAGAAGCCTAGTAGTCAACTATTTCAAAAGCTGCTCAACATCCTGTAAGCCCACAGGGAGAAATATGATTGAAGCACAGATTACAATGGCCATTCAAGGAGCAGCAGGAGGAGCTGTTCCATAAGGAAAGGAGATCCAAAATGTCAGTATCACCACAAGGCAGGCAAGAACAGGATGTCAAGCATGCAGTCCCACCTCCTATGGGCAAGGATAGCAGAGAAGCTCTGTGATGGGTCAGCCAGCAGTCCAGTCATACCAGATGTGTCCATAATGATAAGACATGTCCAAGACCAAGCCAGTAATTCCAGTCTGTAGGCCAGGATCAGCATCCAGGTGAGCTAGGCAGGTGGAAAGGCCCAGGCAAAGCTGCAGCACAGCTCAGGGAGAGCTCAAGGGTGAGCACCCAGCTTAGAAGCAGCTCCTGAACATAGCAGGGGCTAAGCCCCACTGAGGCTTGTCCCTGCAATTTGCTAGAAGGTTAGGCATTTGCACTGGGGATGTTGGCTCTGAATCAAGGCAGCCAAACCCCCAAAAGCAAGGCCTTAGTTTCACCAGATAGTCCATTCATAGCTGACATACATGGAATATCAATATGGGTGGAAAGACCCAGGCAAAGTTGCAGCACAGCTCAGAGACACAACAAGGGTGAGCACCCAGCTTAGAAGCAGCTCCCAAAAGCAGGAGGGGCTGAGCCCCACTGAGGCTTGTCCCAGAAATTTGTTTTAAGGTCAGTCAACCATGCTGTGGAAGTTGGCTCTGAAACTCAGCAGCCAAAATCCCAGAAGCAGTGCAGAAGCCCTAACCGTATTCACCATAGCAGTACCTGGGAACTTTATCAATGAGTCCATCCCAGTACAACCTTTTTAGTGTCTGGTGGTCAAATGAATTATATCAGCAGTATTCAACACAAGTAAATTCCAAGGACTTGACAAAGAAATCAGAATTAACTACCACAGTAGACAGGTAGTTAGGTACATAAAGTAGCTCAGTAAATGTCTAGAGAATAAGTATACAGCGTACAGCACTCTAATCTGGTTTACCAGGACCACAGCCAGTAGATTAAGGAAAGTGATTCTCTTCCCTCCACACTTTGTAATGTGGTATCTAGAAAATTGCATCCAGTATTTGAGAGGGAAATTAATTTTTCTCATGACTGGACACTACTAAATTTACACATAATACCAGGCTTAGGCTGACCACTAAGTTTTGGAAGACAGATTCAGAATTCAAAACCATTTTGGCAAGCTGGAGATTTAGTCTGATAAAATATGGACAAATGCCTACAGATATGAATAAACACATGCATATATAAATTTGTGAAGAAAGCTGTAATAAAAATAAATGCCATGCTGGGAGGTGCAACAAAAAAATTCTGTTTGTTGTATAAATTAAGGCATTGTACTCTTGTATGTAGCTCTAATGAAGTTGTGTTGCAGAACTGTAAGAATTCGAAGCAACAGACTTTTTTAGTTTAGAAAGAAGAAATCTGAAAAAGGGCTAAAAACACGGAAAAATAACCCTGAAGATACAAAAATAAACTTTTCTTAAAGTGCATTATGGAGAGGGCAAGGAGCGGCTGATTTCATAAATACAAAGCCAGATCCTTTTTACCATTAGTGTTAAAACTTAGAGAAAAAAAAATCACACATATTTTCATTGCAAACTTTTTAAAAGGGTTTGAACAAGAAGCTGCAGGAGTGTCACAGGGAAAGCTGATCCTGCCTTGGAGAAGAGAAGTGAATGAAAGCAAAGCTTATTCATCTAACTATATAGAAATCTACTAAAAATAAATTTGTTTCCATTTAATCAGTCTGGGAGAAAATCTTTCCCAGCTAATTTGGCTGTTAAGTGAACCAAAGTGTTTGGTATTTAATAATATCTCACAGTCACACAGGAAATTATTTAGTTCAGTTCAAAATATGCCATGTTGCTGGGCAAATGCAAACAACTCCAATTTACAGCTGCACTGGCAAGTTACCTGATGACTCAAAACCACATATTACAACAGAATTAAAGATACAAACGGAATTTGAAATCTCCAGAATCCTGAGTTTAAGCCTTAACTTCTGAAAAACAGATAATAACTGGAGATACTGAGGAGGATGAAAAGGGCAAGAAGAGGAGGCATAAAATGAAATTGTGGTGGAAATACATAAGAAAGAACTTGAGGGTTCTGCTCAGGAGAGATATGGTAATTTTAATTTTTTTTTAATATGTCAGCCTTTGATTTCACAAGCATTACTTTGTGATATTGCAAAGTATATGAAGAGCTTTAGTATCTAAGTGGGATCTAAACCACAAATCGGGACAGCAGATTTAGGGGCTGAACCGAAGAGAATTTTTGTGACTGATGACATTTCACTGTCTGGTCCACAGATGTAACTAATGGTAGATACTACGGATTTAAATATTTTTTCCTAACAAAAAAATACTTAAAAACAATTTATTGCTGATACCTTCTAAAGTATTTTGAATGGCCATGACGTTCATGTACTTTTGAATTTAGCCATAAATGCTATGCTTCCATATAGCTTCTTATTGCAGCATTACAGTTAAAATACACATTTTGAGACATAAATCTGAGTTGTGGTCAAGTGGCTATTGCATTGTAACATTCATGATTCAAGTGATTCTGCACCAGAAGAACATTATCTACATGTGAAGTATAAACAATTCTGCTTGATAGACCCATAATCTCTGAAATTCAATGCCATTTTCACCTCACACATTGGCACACATCATTTAGGTTATAAGGCTTTGTTCTATTTTGCTGTCAGCAAGCATAGTGATTAGCCTGAATTTTTCATAAGTAGGTACAACTCCACGTCTCACACAAGATTGTCTTTCATCTGAATTATATCTGTACGGCTAATATAGTAAAGCACAGGACATAGCTTTTATATTATGAAATTCACCACTTTTGATTATGTTGCATATGAAAAGGTATTTTTGTTATAGTCATTTTTCAGAATCAAAATAGAGTTTTACAGGAAATATCCCTTTAAATCAACCTGTAAGCAGTTGTAAAAAACAAAGCAGATAGCAAGCACTTTAAAGAGCTATGGAAAATGGTTTTCCAGGATGTGTTTTGGAAGGTGGTGCACTGTGAAGAAGCAAGAACAGAGCTGATACACACTCAATTCTAAGAGAAGCCCTCTGGCAGTCTGCTGGACTGAGATATTTCATCTGCCTTAGCATGCCTCTTCACAGTAGCAGGCTGTGTGGCTGCTTATTCAGGGATTATGCTTTTATTCTTTTTTTGCTCTTCTATTTGTTAAATAAATGCTTCAGAGGCTAGGACTTGCTTTTCTGAACAGAAAACTGTGCCACATGGGTGTTTTGGAACGGTTTCACAGTGAATGTCTGAATGGGTAAAAAGGTATATAACCAAAAATATTTTTCTAATATCAGTCTCTTAACCCTGTTGCAGAGAAAAAAAAAATCAAGTTCTTACTGGTACAGTAACTACAAAAAAAACTACAAAATCTTTAACAATAGCCTGAAGTGATATTCTAATTATCCTATTTATCCTTAGAGGTTCTGCCCAATGAAGCAACAAATGAGATATTAAAGTAACACAGAAAATAATAGAAGACATTCATGTAGGATAGGGTTATGACCAGGGAAACTCATGTACATTCATGTAGGACAGGGAAAAATAAGGTGGTTTTAGTTTCAACTTTAGTGTTTTCTGCCATTCTTATTTTCACTGCTTCTCCTGTCTTTCTTGCCTAATCTTCTCTACCCTCCTACCCTTCATTCTCAGACTTTCCTTTCCTTTCCTAGTACCTGAATCCAACCTCTTTTCTTTCCTGCCATCAAGGATACCCTTCCTGTCTACCTCCCAGTTCACATACCTTGTATCCATTCTATCCACTTGGATCCTAGGTTTGAATATAGTCTTCCTTATGGATGGACTGATGAATCTTCCATTTGAAAGACTCACACAGGTCAGGCTCTATTTTCCCCATTGTCTTCAACAATTTCATCCAGGTAACTAAATTGCCCTACATTGAGCTAATCTGTGGTTACAGACTTTGGTCTCTCCCCTTCTTCCTGACTCCTCTGAACCTATGGTCTATTAACTGGTGGTTGTGGTTAGAAGCATCAATGACTTTTCTGTCTTTTTTTCCCTGAATAAAGATGTCCCAGAAAGCTGGAAGGACAGGTTGCCCAGGGAAGTGGTGGATGCTTCCTCACTAAAAGTGCTCAAGGCCTGGACAGAGATTAAGCAACCTGACCATGGTGGGATGGTTGAACTGGATGATTTTTATAAGGTCCCTTCCAACCAAGGCATTCTGTGAGTCCTTGAGTTTGTGTACTGATGGACTGATGCTAGATGAGAGAGCAAGTTTTTGGTGGATAAGAGGGTGAAAAGCTGCCAGCTGCAGATGTGACTGAGAGTGTCTGAGAGCACTTTTTCCCTCTCTGTCACCTGCGGGGCAGTTAGAATACTCTGCCAGATCCCTGGCTGACAGCTCCAATTATGGGCTGTTTAAATTGAATTTATCCTGTCATCAGTCCTCCAATCTACAATAGAATATTATGGCTCTCAGGCTGTCCTGCCTCCAGTTTTCTGAACTTAGTGAAGGAACAAGTGCTACAGTGTTCTGATGTTTTCAGATCATATTTGTGCTTTTGATGCTTACCAAAATTATTACTAACCTTTAGCAGACAGTCTTTCATATAAAGGAGATTTTCTTTCATGTTGTTTTAATCCATATGTCACAGTGCTAAGTGATAGTACCACCAGGGACCATTTGAGGTAGAAGAGCTTGAGTTAAACAAGTTGTTTTTTTTAAACCTAAGTGCAGTCTCTTTGTAAGTGATAGCCTTTTCACATGAATTTTTAAGATGGTCAGTGACATTAACATTGCCTCACTATGTTTTTCTAATGCTCTTTTTAAAAGAGCTATCTTTTGTGCAGTCTGTGATACATTTACATTTTGGAAGGCTGAAGATGGAATACCAATTCATAAAGCAAAACTTCACTCTATCAAACTGTTGCAGTAGAATTTACTATTCACTTGATGTAGAAGATCAAAGTTCCAATTCAATTTCACTTCAGGACAGATATTAGGAAAATAATTTGCTGAAATCTGCTTTTGATTCCAAACCATTTGGAATACTAACCATTTAAAATTACTGTAAGAAATACTTGCAACAACATCTGTCAAATGCACGTCAACACACTTAATACATTCATATGTCTATTTAATTCTAAGATTTCTAAAAGATAATTGCTGTTATCCGTTTTTATGTGTAACAGCTGGAAGCATGTCGAACATTATATTTTTTTCAATGTGCTGATCAGTCTTATATTTGGAAGAAGCTAATGCACTGTATAGAGAAGAGAAAGTGTCTGTCACAGAGAAAAAAGCCAGAGGTTCACTTAAAATTTGTGGGCTCAAGGGAGCAGAGCTGTCGTATGTGCCTTAAAGATAAGAAGTGAATGAGTTGATAAGGATTACTTGTGACGTCTTCTCCCTCCCTGCTCTCCCTCCCTCCCCCAAGCCCCTCTTCCTGCTTCTGTAATTAGAAAAATTTTACAGGGAAGCTTTTTGTCTCTGCTTTCTGTAGGTGATGGAAGTGTCTTGAAAGAAACATGCTAGCAGGAAAAACAACAGCACCATTTTCATGTATACGTGAATACTTCATGCATTCAGCTCTCAAGATGCCCAAAGTTCTAAAGGTTGTGTATTCAAAACCCCATCAGAGTGTTTACAATGCTATCATGCAATCCCCTCCAAGGCTGAGCTTTTTCAAGGCTTAAATATATATGCAGGCTGTCACTTTTAGACAGAAAGTGCCACTATCCGGTGGCACATGATTTGAAAGAAATTTCCATACCCAATTGGTGATGTGGAAAATGTAAGATATGCTTCTCCACCTTATTGCTACCAGATGCAAACATGCTCTGTCCTTACCTTGACAGTTGCAAGAAACTCTGCTTGAAAATGCACGTAACTACAGTGTCTGAATTACTTTGCAACAGCTAGTAACCATAGCCAAACAGATTTTTCTGAAGTGTGGATCATATAATTTCAGATAAAATATGTCTTATACCTGGATATCTCAGACCATAGTCACAGACACAGCATCTATGTGAAATAAATCCACATTCTTTCCAAAAAGATACATAAATTTTGGAATAAATAAAAGTTTTAACAGCTTAATTCTCTCCGTAACAGCTCAAGTTTCCTACTGAATTACTTAACAAATTCAAAATCCAGTGTCCACTAGAGCAGAATGCTACTCAGGAGCATACTTTTCCAACAGTACCCAGAATCCAACGATAACGCATATTAGATCCAATATATAATGTTGCTATGGTATGTAATGCCTTCGGAGAAGAAACATCACCACCACACTAGATCTTGCAAAGGCAGCTTTCTCAGCATCACAGCACATTGAAACATATACTAATTCAAAGAGCCATGCTCTTCATTGAGAAAGAGAGGTGTTTCTCAGATTTCCTTTCCTGAAACATCCCATGCACTCTGGAAATGAAGTTGTGATCCATCTACTTTTCAGGATGTGTCCTGATTAGTTTACAAGGTTTGGTAAAAATCGTCCATACATACACAAAGTATTTCTAGGTAGCATGTGTGGGGCAATCCATGTGTTGTGTCAATATCAATGTAATGTTTTGCCAAATTATGTGGTAAAATTTCATTTAATAAAGAGATGAGAGTACCTGTTTAAAATATACTGGTATATGAAACCACATTAACACCAATCACATCCTCCCAGCATATTGATCAAAGGCTTTTTTTGATGCTTCATCTAAGGTTTTATTGCTTGCTTTAATTTTAATTTTAACTATTGCTTGCTTTAATTGTGTTCAAAATTATCATAACCATTTTACAATCAAAAAAGGCAATAAATTCCTTGCCCAGGTAAATTTTAAAACTTAATGTTCATAGAGAAAAGAGAAATAAAATTTACTTCATTACATAAGTCTTGGGATCTGTTAGATGCTGTAATTATGAAGGTGGAAGAGTTCAGATACAGTTAAGACAGATAAAAAAACTGGATATTGTAATGAACAAATTTATCCAGATAGTTTAGAAAGATATCTTCACTGTAAGATCTCAATTGTGGCTAACAAAAGACTTGTTTGTTACTTTCATTAAGTCAAATCTCAATCAATTTATGTGAAAAGTATTTGCAAAATGGATTCTGATGTTAAAGTGAAGGGAAGTGACACACTGTGAGGAAAGAAAGGTCAGTGGGGACCATTTTGTCAGTATGCAAGGACTTTTTTTACTGTATTTATGGCTGTTTGGTAAATAGAGAAACATATAGCTACCAGTAACCTGAATCCTACAAAGAACTGGGAGTAAGTAACTGGTTTCAACCATATAAGAAATCTGTTGTGATAGTAGAGTATTAAATTATGCAAGCACTACAGAAATAGAGGAAAATCAGGTTGGTAGGAGCTCTGAACAACTGAGCAGATACCAAATTATCTTCAGACTAGTGAACTAAGATAGCATATTCCCCTCAGAGACTTGCAGCCTGGGGAGGCAAACAGTCCCGTCCTGGTATTCTGCTTGTTTCAAGCACTTTGGAAGCTGACACCAAGCTGGTCCCCACTACCTCTCTCAGCTCACAGCTGCCACTTCAGAAGGTCTCAAATCCCAATGTTGCACTCTCCTACTCAGTTTTTAATGTCTCAGAGAAGTAATCCAGATTCCCACTCCTCAAAGCAGAGAACCCTCCTTCCCAAATCTTCCCAATATGCCTCCTTAAATAAGCAGAGACACACAGGCTGGCCATGTCCTGAGAAGCAATGAACAACTGTAAATAGAACCAGTAATTAATGATTTTTCTTTCTATGCCTCTTAATGGGAAGGAGTCAGATGTGCTCACCCCTTGAATGGACACTAGGGTGCAGATGAGAGAGAGAGGGAGCAAGAAGCAAGTCAGCACCCTGGCCTTTCCTCGTTGGAGGAGGAGCACTAGGATCTGTAGCCCACGCTATCTAGCAATAGGCAGAAGCCTGCGGGCCCCAAGGCAGCAGCAGGTTGAAACAGGCTAGTGGCAGGGAGAATATCAGACCAAAACAGGCTTGTTGGGTGGGCAGGATGGTGAGGCTGCTGGAGAGAAAAGAAACAGCAAATAGCTGAGAAGAGGCTGAGAGAGAGAATCACATACTTCTGTTCCAAAAGATTTCGGTGGAGCTCCAAGAGGCAAGAAAGGCAGGTGGGTCACAGAAAGGAAAAGAAAATATCCTTTTATGAGAAGTAGAGTTGTTAGGGAAGGTGGGTGGAGAGTTGCAGAAACACCATTTCCCTCCCTCCCATTTTCTTTAGGGTGTTTGTCTCTGAGCTTTTCCTCTCACTTCTCCCCACAGCAAACAGCCAAGCTGGGAAGAAGAGATTGTCTCCAAACTTAGCAGAGTGTGTTGGCACAGAAGACAGAGAGCAACCAAGTAAACAGAGTTCACAACTGTGGTAGCCGCAGGAGCAAAGCCTGCTCGGTGACAAGCATGAGCACTCTTCCACAGGTAAGGAAGTGGGTCTATCTTGCAATCTGCTGGGATGCTTTCATTGCACACCTCTCTTTTCCTTCCCCTTTCATAGCTACACTGCTTATTGCCTTGGGGGAACGGGGTAGCTGAGTTTTTGACAGTTTGTATCCAGAAAGGTCTTGTCCGAGTCTCAGAATTAATGATTTGGGATATGGTGTAACGATTTAGGGGATCTTGCCCGTCCTGTTAGTCACCCTAATGGCTGTTCTGAGAACTGTTTGAAGCACCGACCAACAAGTCATAATAGTAAAACTAAAACTATTATTAGTAGTAGTAACGATAACAACAACAATAATGATAATGACATCTTTTATTCTATTTCCATTTTTTCAGCAAGGTATTATAAGAAAGTACTTACACAGAAACTTGCAGTTTCCCCTCCACAAATAGTTGTGGATAAGCAAGGCATAGTTTTTGGAGTGTGAGAATAACGTGGTGTGCCTAATTACTTCCCATGTAGCATGGTGTCCTTTTTCTGCTTTAATGTCTTATATAAATAGCTAGCAAAGCCTTAATTGCATATTTACAGACAAATTGCACTGAACTGAACTGTTAGCTCAAGGCTGCTAAAAAGTATAAGACATTCAAGGGCAACAGAGATAAGTGTAGTGTTCTGTGTTACTAAATAATACAAACACAGAAAAGTGTGTATGTTCTTACACTGAGATCTGTTCAGTGTGACTGTGTCTGTAATGCAAACTGTCACTTATCTTTATCTTGTCTGCATTTTTATAGTTGAAGAATTTGCAGAAATGTTTGTTTTGTATATCCATTCCCAAATTTCTGTGTGATGAAGATCAAACCATAATAACAATTTTAGTCGTTGGCCATGGTTTTGCTTTACCATTTTAGTAGTCTAGAATATAATTCAGCAACCTTTTTGTTTCATATTTCATGTGAGCACATAGTCTATCTCAAACATAGGCTAAAATGTTTCTCAAATGGCATTTAATGGGCTCAATTTATGTGCTTAAGTAATTTGCTGACAAAAGATAAATTTAAGAAAATGAGGGTTTTTGTGATATTGGGGCATTAGCCATCTGTGTGAGTAATGTGATAAACACAATTTGGGTAACAGCCAAAGTCAGTAATTCATGAATAATCTACTGGCTGAAAAACAATACCTCTAAATTACCTGGTAAATAGTTATGAAAATAACTTCAGTTCTCTCTTCCTTTGATGTCTTTATTTTAATTTACTTTGTTTTCATGAAAACTAGATGCTTCTTTTTCTGTAATAGCACTAGACACTATGAAAATGCAAGGTGAGGAAGAATTAACTTCAACCTCCCTTCAGAACTCAGGGATGGCTCCAAACAGAAAGAAGGAGATGCTGAAGGAAAATCAAATTCTTTGGCTGATTTGGTTGTATCAAACATTTCTTGCTTTAGTGATAACAGTACTTGTCATGATTCTGCTATCCTAAGTCATGCTTGCATTTGAATCAGATGATACATATAGTACACTAATTTAAAGTTATACATTTTTATAAATTGCAACTACTAGAATTCATCTTTTAATGACTTTACAACCATGTGTTCTCACTTAGCTGTAGTGAAGCCATTTAATTTTGAGCATTTGCACATGCTTAAAAACATGAAAGAACTGAAACTGTACTGGAAATTGCATTCATCTTTATGCTGATACTGATTATTCTTCTCACCCATAAGTGAGACTTATAAGGAAAAACCCTGTCAGAGATTGATGTCTCTTTATCCTTTTCCACTGGCTTGTTCAAACCATTCACTTGTATCTTTATATGGAGCATGCTGGATGAAGGAACCAGGTCTCAAAATATACCACAATGAAGTGCTGCTGCTTCCTGTAAGCTATGTAATGTTCCTGCATCCTGTGCTCTGGAAGTGTTGCTATGCCACCTCTGGGTCCATATAGTTAAATCCACACTTCTGCCTTGGCCAAGAATCACTGCCTAAGGAAGGGGTCTGTATTTAATGCCTGTGAACCACTTAAACCATTGTGGCATAAAAGTAAAATTCATTCTAAATCAAGAGTCTGACAGGGATTTTGCCCTGGTCATTATCTTTGTAAGAGTACTGAAAAAGCAGGTATTTGTCTGTCTGGATTTGTTTAAGCTGTTGTCATGAAAAAGTCATAAAGGAGAACTAAATATGACTGCCCTCCTCTTTTTTTCTCTGTTTATGTAGGTCCACAATTTCTCTCAAATCCCACCCCAATTACAGAGGCAAAATTAGAAAGGCATTTATTATGGAAGGTGAAGTGTTTGAAGAACAATTTTATGCTTATGGTTCACATAACACAGATCATAATCTAGTTTCTACGTAGAGGTCCACAACCAGTTTCCACTCCCCTGTAATTTCTTTTGTGCTATGTTATTATTTTGGATGTGCTGCTCTCAGCCAGGTACTTCTCTAGTTGTTTCACAATGGAGACTTGAGGGGGGCAGTGCTGTTTCTCTTAGAGATTTTAAAAAATCCATTATTTGATGCATTTTGCATCTCAAAATAAACATCATGCATAGGCCTGAAATAAGCCAACTGTTAACCAAAAATTCGTAAGAAATTGCACCAACAGTCTTGAAATACCAGTTTCTTGTTAGTGTCTCCATAGTCATGCCATTTATTACTCAAAAGAGAGAAACAGATGTCTTCTGATAACATGAAACCAAATAATTGCAAAATTGTTATTATTTTGTGGTAGGAATAGGCCAAACTTTCCACGTGAAAAACAAGAAGTTTATTGCAACAGAGAAGTCAGAATTGTGAATGTAAATCATTCACTCTTTCCTAAATGGTGAGAGATGAAGGCTTGCATGCTAAAGAACAGTTTTTCTATTTCCTTTATCAGCTAAGCTAATTTTCTTTCACTCACTTCCCTGTCATATTGTTGTGATACTTACTCCAGGAGAAAAACAAGTGTTTTGCTACAGGGTCTTATGAAAGGAATTTGGATTTCCTCCTTTGTAGTTTGTACATTGTACTTTGCCAGTATGATCATGTTCTGTATCTAGTAACTTCTAATGTCACTTGTACCTACTTGCTCTCCATTTGGTTATTCTGTATCCTGCCTGAGGAAGTTAGGAGAATAGGATTTTAAAGGAGAAAAGCATTAGACACTCAACTCCTGTTAGTAATTTCCAGGAGTCGAGTAAGCCTTTCAGAGGCTTTTATTCAAGATTGAATAAAGTGCACGTTTGAAAGATTATAAAATTATGAGGTCTGTTTTTGTATTGCTTATTTTTGTTTTCTCTTCTATTAATGTTTTTGTGCAGAAATTGTACATAGTATATTAGTCCAGATGATTAACAGCAGACTCATTAATTTCCTTAATGTTCCCTTAAGTGAAGGGACATATACTGGGACATAATTCCTGTAGGATTTTGCTCCATTTCTTGTGATTTTTGTCAAGGTCTATGTTTCCTAGTTTTGTGGCAAAGAACATAGATACCGAGTGTGGTGACAAATGCAGTTTAGCTGCTGCATGTAAAGGAGCAGCAAAGGCAGAAGAGAGATGACAATCTGGAACATGAGAGTCATGACAAGGCAGGCGAGAAGAAATTACTTAAAAAGCAAAGAGTGCACCCCCCTGTATGGGCATGAGGGGTGTAAGGCAGGCCTGGTGACAACGCCCAGGGTCAACCAAGAGTGTAGATTGCCAGGCAAGTCCCTTGTGAGGAGGCAGGTCCAAGGGCAAACCTGCAGAATCAAGTCTGTAGGTGATGGTCAGGATCCAGTTTGATGGGATGCCTGTCCAGACAAAGGCATGGCTGACATTGCAGCAGAGCACAGATGGAGACTGCACAGGAGGGCTGCAAACGGCCATGTGAAGAAGTGGGCATGTGCACTAAAGCTGCTTCTTGCCTTTCCTCAAGGAGTTCCAAGGCCTGACAAGATTTCTCAAACAGATTTCTTTTATCAAAGAACCAGGACAGAACAGGGAGCTAAACTTGAGCCTGTGGGGACAGTACAGGCCAGGCACTGACAGTGACATGTAGGACTCTCCCAGTACCACTTCCATCAGCTTTCACAGCTGTGAGATTTTCTCCTTGTTTGCTACAGCTGAGGTTTTCTATTATCTTCTGGGTTTTTCCCCTCTTCTGCCTCCCTTTTCTCACTGTATACTCTTACTCAGTCATTCAACTTTTCATTTTTTTCCAGTTATTTCCCTTTCCTTATATATTACCAGCATGCATTCCTGTTTCTGTTCTTTCATAAACTGCTGTTCTCCTGTCTTAGTACATCAAAGTATGCAGAAGGAGAGAAAATGTCATCTAACTATATCCAGGTAGATGTTAAGGATGTGTCCTATGATAATCATCTAGCTTCCTTTGCAGCCAACAGAGAAAAGGACAAATAAGTCCAGAAAATGCTTCAGCTCATCCTAAAACAGATATCTAAAATGTGAGGTGTACTCATTAGGTCCCTAGCCTGTCCCACAGACTAAAAGACACACCTAGATTATGAACAGAACTAAACTTAAGTGAGATAAAACCTGTCTGTATATAAGATCTTCTCAGCAATTTACACCTTACTCCAGTTGGTAAAATAGAACAAATATTTTCTCTCGCTTGAACTGGACTAGAAAGCTTAGGATGCGGTACTTCATTTCTTGAGGAGAGATCTGAAATTAGTGCTCAGATTGCCAGACTCTGGCAGAATAAAGAACCACCAGTCCTAGCTGTCCTATTATTAGCTTTTTAGACTCAAAAAGGCTTTGGTATCTTTGGGAAGTATATGTAAGGTGATTTCATAAACTAGCATGAACCATGGGAGTCTCCTCATAGCAAGCTGGATTTTCAGTGAGTAATTCATAACACTGTGCAACAGTTATAGCTTGAAAAAACAGGGAAATTAAGAAAGTGAGAAAGCCTGTGGGAGTACAGTCATGTAGATAACTTGGATGATTATTAGTGTTTTGGCACTAGTCCTGTGAATGATTTTCTATTAGATTAGGTGGGAGATGGAGTATGTTATTAGTGGTAACCTTAATATGAATTTTTCTTTCTTTATTTTTTCTGTTTCTTTAGACCCATGACCAGGAGCTGAGAACAGGTGCAAAGAAAGAACGATGCCTTCAGGGGAAAAGCCTACTTCTGTGTGCACTTCTTTTCAGTACTCTCCTTGGCTTTACATTGCTTATCACCTACCTTGTGATGACTTGTGCTCTAGGTATGAGATATCCTTTTCCACTGTTCCTCATCCACGCCATTTTTAAGATCCCTTTCTCTCTTACCTGCCTCCACTGATCAGTTCTAAGAATCAGACTTTCAGAATCTCCACAAATCATAACACCTTTTGTCAAAAAAGTACATTTTTGTACCTCTTCCTTGAGTCACACTGGGGAGAGATCCTCCACATCTGTCCTCCTCTGCCTGCTATTTAATATGCCAGTTTTGAGGGAGAACAGCATTAAATTGTCTTGCACCTCATCGGTGTATTCTGCTCTCTCTGTAGTGAAGAAACTGAGCTGAATCTGAGACTTGGAGCTCCTCCTTTGCCTTTCTATCTCTGACTTAGGTCTAGTCCTGGTTTTCTAGCACAGATCAATGCAGTCATAGAGTAAAAGCAAGTCAGTTTCTTGCTAATGGAGAAGCTGTGAGTATAGGCTGGAAATATTAATTTGCCTTCCAAATTTGCTGAAGAACTATCTGCAGAATGGTCCATGTGAATGTCTCTGCATAGAGAAAGCTCAATACAGAAGGTGCATATATCATTGCTGAGAAATGTTTCCCATACTTGAAAAAACATGTTTTAATTTTATCCCATTACTTTCTCTGTGCTATGTCCTTTTCTTCCATCATGTATTGACACCATCAGTTGCTTCTTGTTTATCATGTGGCCAAATTTGGCTGATTCAGAGGAAAGACACTGAGAAGGCAGAATAATCCAACCTGTGGCTGCCTAGATAGTACAAACAGAGGACAATCTTCCTGGGATGTGACATAGAAAATACACTTCCTTCATATTCAGCAATACCTTGCAAGGAATTCAACACTACATGCAAAGGAGCTTGTACCAAAAATAAGTCCTTTTGGGTAAATGTCCCCTATAAGATTTTTGTTTGGAATTGTTCTCACTCTCCACTGTCACTTCTCAGTTCTCTCTTATTTGCTTCCTCTTCAGGGTCCTGTGATGCTGAGTCAGATCTTGCTCTGTTGGAAAGACTTCTGAATTCTAGGAATGACACTGTAAACCCCTGTGAGAACTTCTACAAATACGCCTGTAGCAGATGGGAAGGCAAACAGTCAAGCAGAACCAGAGAAGAATCACTGAATGTATTTGATGTGTTGCTGGAAGAAAACCTGTTGATCCTGAAAAGGCTTTTAGGTAGGGACAGATGATTGGTGTGTTACCTTCGGCATCTGCCTCGATCAGAGCTGACAGTAGTAGTAACTGAGAGCACAATCATTCCTAACAGGGACTGAGTCCCCTCTCTTCGTTCTTCTGTCATTACAGGTACAGATTTACTTTTTGAGCATGTCATGTTATAGTAGCTGCATTTTAAACATTTTAGTTCCTCTTGCCAAGTGTAACAGATGAAAGTCATGCTTTAAAATTCTGACAGCAACCCAAACCCTTTCCCTTGTTACCTTGTCAAAGTAGGCCATTGTTGCTGTGCTAGTCTGAATGTGCACTCTGGTGATGTGTCGTGTCTCCATGGGGGACTGAAGCCTAGATATGCACCAACTTCCTGTTGTGCTCCTGTTTCCATGCAAAGAAACTCACATATTTGACCTCAGGAAGAGTCATGGCACTAAAAAGTTCCTTGCTTTGGGTCACTGTGGGAAGTGTGGATGTATTTGTTAAAAACTTCTGGATCAAAGTACAGTATTTTCTTAAAACTGTTCTTTGCTCTAATACTGTCTCAAGTTCTTTTTTAATTGCTTTTTAAAATTTTAAATCTACTTCTTTCCTCAGAAAGTCCACAGTTTGGCATAAGAGGCTCAGCCAAGGAGAAAGCAATACAATTTTATCATTCCTGCATGAATACTGAACGAATAGAATCCCAAGGAGCTCAGCCATTGAAGGACCTCCTAAATCAGGTGAATGTTTGTGCTGTTTCGTCTCCCTGAGGGAGAGAATTCCTGCTGGGAGAAGGAAAGTGGGCAGATGAGGTCATATTGACCCTACATGATGTAACTTTTCTAGAATCTAACCCTAGTCGTGGTTCGCAGCACAACTTCTAAGTGATAAATCTTCTAGCTTTAAATGCTATTTCAATAACTGATTTTCTGACATCAGGTACCTGAATTTCTCCTTATAACCTTATGTATTACTGAAGGATGGTAAAAAAACCAAGTCTGCAAAGAGGGATCATGTTTAATCTCAGAAGTTTGGTTCAGTAGGATCTGCCTCATACATTGGGGAACATATTGCAGATGGATGAAATTTTTGTGTCTAAAACCAGATGATCATTCCGTAGTCAAGGCTTCCAGGAGAGCTTGTTTAAAGGAGAAAATCCTTCTCATTCCATTCTGGGAGACTCTTCTTGGTGCCAGGGAGCGCTGGACATCTTCCTTCCAGCAAAGAGCAGTTATGCCCTGTGTCAAAAGAGGATGCAAAACCTTCCAGCAAAAGGAACAGTGATTACACAGGCCCACCTGTGAATCTGCTTGTCAGGGAGGTGGGACCTGCAATCACTGATCCCTGTTTGTTATTTTGGATGGCTTTAGAAAAATGAGACCTATTTCCTGTCTCCTGCTTATCCAGCGTTTTTTCCTGCACACCTTACTCTGTTGCTAATTACAATTCCTTTTCCTTGTGTGAATTTGCAGTTCATTGCTTTGCTTAAGTGAAAGTGTCAGATCATTTTAAAGCCAGCAGGGTATGTAGAGCACTTCGCTAGTTTCCCCTGGTGCTCATTGCTCTGTTGCTTCTCAATTATCAGAACGACTGACCTTATGTGTGTAAAAGAAAAAAAAATTGTAGATATGATCCAATCAGTTTTTCTCACTTTCAGCATTTCTGTCTTTCTCTAGGTTGGTGGATGGCATAACACAGGTGTGGGAGAAACAAAAGATTTTAATGAAACTCTTCAGATTCTCATGAGCACATACAGCACCTTTCCATTTTTCAGAGTCCATGTGGGACCTAGTCCTTTTGACCCCAAGACCAATATTATTCAGGTGAGTGTGCTATAAGAAGAGCATTAGCAAGGAAGCATCGTGAGTAAAGAGTCAGACCAAGGCTTGCAGAAGTTAAGCCTGTGTCCTTCTCTGAAGAATTTAGCAAACATTTTCCAAAAGTAAAAGCGAGTTAATAGCATTTCAAATTCCATGATACAGAAATTACGAAAATATCCTCGCATTGGCTTTGTTTCTGAAAATGATAAGTTTTTTCTTTACTCCTTTTTTCAGATTGACCATCCTGAGTTTGATATTCCATTTGAGAGTGAATTCAAAGAGAAAAATTATCTTGAGGTAACATATCAAAGGCTGAAGAAAGGTAAAAATAGCTATTTGATGCAGGGATCTCCTTGAATTGCCTCCTGGTTCAGAGTGGTCTGTTTCCATGGGTTACGGTCAGTGACCTCTAAAAATGCCTCCAGAAGGAATTCTTTATGAAACACAACTTTTCCAAAGGATAGATTGTAGAATGTAACCAATTTTAGATACCAGGTTTAAAATTTCTAGTATAGAAACAGAATGTTATAATTATAATTTTAATTTATATTTGCTAAGTAGTGTGAACCTGGGCTTCTTCCTTTTAGCTTTTGCCTTGAATTAATGTTTTTTAAAAAATGTTTTTGTCCAAAATAAGGCTTTATAACAAAATTTGTGTATTGTAGGGAGGGATAAGCTAGCATTTTTAAACTTGCTTTAAAGTGTTTGAACATATATTGGAGGAACAAGTTCTTTGACCTTGGTACATTGTAACAAAATGCACTTCGTCATTTCTGAACTTCATAAAAACTGGGTTATGTCAGTTTCTCAATCTGAGTCTTTTAGAAAAGTCCTCAAAAAACCCCTGAGCCATCACAAGCATTCCTCCGAAACCTCACGAAGATAGAAACAAGAAGTTGACATTTTCGCTCTATTAAAATACTGGCTCATTATATCACTGAATTTCTCTCCGCTGACTCCAGAGATGGCAGGCCTACATCTCTAAAGTTATTCTAGTATTTGAAGTAATTGTGAACTGTGAGGAAAATAATATTTTGGGAATTCAGTATTCTTCACTGAGAGAGGAGCTGTACAAGGCAAAGTGTATTCCACATGAATAATTACATAAGGATGTTGCAGCAAGAAAACAGTTTTAGGGATGGGGTGGATCTGCAGTAATTTTGAAAGATTGCCATTTATATGGTCAAGGTGGATGGGTGAATGAAGGGATGGATGGATGGATGGATGGATGGATGGATGGATGGATGGATGGATGGATGGAGTGACTGATTTTCGGTCATGTATCTTTCATTGGTCATATGCTCTGTATTGCAGGTTCTCCGTGTATATCTTTCGTATTTGAAGAAACTGGGGGTCCTACTTGGAGGGACAGAGGATGGTGCCCCTGATTCCTTTTCCCTGACCTTGTCCTTCATCTCTAACCTCCAGCGATTTGTCACTCCACTGCAGAAAAGACAGCAGAGGGGGATGCTGTTCTTTCGCACTACCATTAGGGAGCTACAGGTATCTCTGCCTTAAAGCTTGAGCAACACAGTTACATGTGACATTCATGTCTTCATTCTGAAGATTCAGATCAAAAGAGATGTGAGACGCTGTGTTTAAATGTTGTTGTCTTGCAAATTACACTTGGAGCCTGTTGAGCTTTAAATAACCCAGTAACTTATGGTCTTTAACTGACAGTTTTTTCAGACCGCAACTCTCTCTCCTCCCCAGTGCTAATTCCTTTTAAAAAAAGTCAATTGTCCTCTTCAAGATGCACATTATACAATTTACCTTGTTGAAAGTATCTCTTAAACACTATTAGGAAGACTATCCTGGTTTCTCTAGTGTTTCTTGAGAGCCAGTTTAGATTCGTAATTCAGCATGTAAGCTTTGTTTTACTTGCAGGAAAAGGCACCTGCTATTGACTGGTTGGCGTGTCTCAAGGCTGTCTTCCATCCTGTGCCAATGAACCTCTCTCAGCCAATTGCAGTGCATGACATGGATTACTTAAGCAACATGTCACAGCTCATCGAGAAATGGCACAAGGGAAGGTAGGAGTCAATATCTATGGTTGCAGTTGTTCATGCCCCAAGAAATATTTTCTTCAAATACCCTAAGTTAAATAGCTGAGAGGCTGCTGTGTTAGAGGCTGCTGAATTCAATAGTCTAACAATTGCAAGGCTGTTGTGGCTTTATATCCACAGGTTTAGCCAGTGCTATGGCTTAGCATGTATTCCCAATAGGTTTGCATATGCATGCACCATGTATGAACACACATATAAAATGATATATTTATGTGTGTCACACAGAGAGGGAACACAGTGCCTTGACTGGCACCTATCCACCCACAGCAGTCATACCAACATGAACACAAACTGATCCTATTCCTCAGCTCCAGCTGATCAGGATTGGTCTATACTAATGAAATATGTGTGCACATGCATGATATGGCTCACTCCAATAACTGGTCTTGAATATTCAGTCTGTCAAGAAGCTGGCCAGGATCTTCTGGTGTCCACTTGGATATGTCACATGAATATAGGAGCCCCTGAGTCTTGGAGCTGCTCCCAACCACTAGTATTTCCAATAGCCAGCTCTCAGACTGCTGCTCTCTCCAGAGCTGGATCCAAAGTCCCTCCAGTAGTCAACTCTCAGACTTGTCATCTCTCCAGCATTCAGTTCCATCTTCACACACAGTGAGTAGAATGTTACTTAACAATAGTATTTAATAAGATAGGAGGATGTGTACTGGTTACCATATGCAGGGCTCAGTCAAGTAGACACCCTGGAAAGCACAAGTTTACATTCAACCGTTTCCTCTTACCAGCTTTCTTCTCCATTTTCCCACATATATTCTCCCAATTCACTATGATCCTTCCCTTTCCCTGCCTTTGGTCCTTGCCATGGCAATAAACATAACACAAACATGTCATCATAAATCTTACAGAATCCCACAGACCTCTCATAATATTCTATATGTTTCACCCAGTCCTAAAAGGTATCCTTCTCCAACTTCCCATGAAGACTCCTGTGCCCCAGCAGGGAGTTATCCCTTAAGTCTCCACAGTGTTTTGGGGAGTTTCTTTGGTCGACTCATGTCAATCATCCTCCTTTAATAGCCCCAGGTGTATTCCATTCAGAGTACTTAGTTGTTGTTGTTCAGGTTCCTAGGATTTCTCTGCCTCAAGTTACTCCGCTGATGCTTGCCTCGCTTCTATGTTTATGGTGACCAGCCTTCAATCTTCTGTCTACAGGGTCCTTCACATTTATATGATTGTTTGTCTGGTTGGGAATCTCTCCCCAGCCTTGGACAGTCAGTTCCAAGATGCACGCCTGGAGCTGTATAAGATCCTTTATGGAAAAATTGGATCTGGAATGGTGAGTTAGCCTTTTATAAGCTTCTTCAGCCTCCCCAACAGCTCAACACTATAGGTCATGCCTTCTGAATGTTCTCTTGGTACCTTAGATGGATTGGAGTTTCTTAGATTTGGGGGGAAAAACTACTCTCCCATGGCCATTAAGTGCTTCTTTTTTCTCAAAAGAAATGTGTGAGTAGACATGACACTCAGCAGTTTAGAGAGCTGAGTGGAGTGTACTGTGTCATGGAGTAGGGAAAAATATATAGATGGTCACCTTCTATGGCTTTTTCTCTGCTAACATACAAATTTGCATCTTCAGGGAAAGTAAGTGGAATAAATCATAAGGAAATAAATGTTTTACTAGAAATATTTACTAAGTGGTAGCTTAAATAGAACTATATTACTTATTCACTGCTGTCATTTTTAGATAGTGCTGCTGTCCACACATCTACATATAATTTTACTGATTTCCTAGTTCTTTGTCCTCACTCTCTACTTTGTTCCTGCAGATCCCAGTGGAGCGCTGGAGGAAGTGCTTGACTGATACCACCTCTTTCTTTGAGCCAGTTCTAGGGAAGATGATTGTGCAAGAAATTTTCCCTGAGCAGACCAAGAAATTTGTAGGTATTCATCATCTTAAACCCCCAAGCAGAGTTCAGCTTCACTTCTTTCTTTTTGTGACATGCCACTTTAAGCAAAATCATCTGTAGGTTTCCTACATTTTGTTCTTCTGCTTATGCACTTCCCCTCCTTTTTTGGGACTATGTCAGAACAAGGCACTGGTGTCATTCTAGAATAATCAATGCTAAATACCAGCTATTATCTTTATCTCAACTGTTAGAAAAGTCATATGTGCAGCACCAATAGCTATGACAACCCTACAAATGCATGCAATCTCTGTGTGCTCCCTGGAATAACAGCTAGTGTTAACAGTAGTCATCACCAGTGTGATGTATCTCAAGAAGATTTTAAATTGCAAAGACACTAAGCAATCATATGAAAACATTCTGAGTGCATCCACAGTAAAAAGAACACCTGCCTGCAGTGTGGAGAATATTTCTTTTTTTTCATCCTGTGATGGTCAGAGTTCCTTTTTCTTTTGAAGAAAGTTAGTGCAGCGCCAGGTTTAGTGAAGAATTTGAAGTCTATAAGGTCGCAAGCATAAATAACACCAAGAAAAGCTAATGGGAAAACCAAGACTGCATGTAGTGAAGCATAAATTTTAATTAATAAAGCATAATTTTGAGAAGGTTTGACTCTGATTGCCATAATTTTGGAAAGGGAGATACCAGCAAGAAATACTTGTGGATACTGAATTTTCATTTTGCTCAAGAAGGCAGGCAATTATTCATTATTGAATGAGAAGGAATTGTCTTCCTCTTAGTTACTCTGAGAAGCCAGATGAAAAGATATGTGGGAGAGAACGGTGAGCCTTGTGAGGGAAAACTGGATGCCAAATAACTTAAGACTAAATCACTGTAGAAACTGAAATCTTCTCTTTCATCACACACACAAAAAAAAGGAATTTTCCCCAGTTATTCTGTGGTTGAATTGCTAGCATATGGGGAGATGGTAGCTAAGAGTGAGCAATGTTTTTGTGCAGTTGTGACCATGCCTTCTTTCCTCCATGGCAGGCTGAGCAGATGTTCTCTGTGATCCAAGATGCCCTCTGTGACCGCCTTGATCAGGTGGAGTGGATGGATGAACAGAGTCGCCGAAACGCTAAAACCTTGGTGCGTGCAGAAGGCAGAATTACTGAGGCCTTCCTTTCCCTGAAGCTTTGGAGAAGGAATGGAAGAGACCTGCACCTTTATGTATTCCTACCTGCTTCTACAGGCACACAGTCTTAAATAGATATATTATTCATACTAAAAATCAAAGGTGGTTTTATAAGTGCCAGCATGCATGGGTACATACACTGATGTGTAGGCATAGAGAGGCTCAGTTTTTGTCTGTCCATGAATACTCTGAATTAATTTAATTGAGATAGAATTCAGTTTTTTACATCTAGTAAGGTTAAAAGCTAAAAATCTGAACGGCAGAAGACAATGCAAAGAAAAAGAATAGAACAACCTTAGGCCTCAGGTTGTAGAATTGAGAAAGCAGAGCAGCAGGACAAGATGTCTCCTTGAAACAGAGTAGGTGTCCTTTTAAGGGGCTGACTCACAGATCGCGCTTACATTGGTTAGAAATAGCCTTTAGACTTCCAGAATGTAAAGCCTCCTATTGATCAAGTTTATTTATATTTGTTTCTTTGCTATCATGCTAGGTATCCAGACTACAAGTGGAGATTGGCTATCCAGCTCACATACTCCAGACTGACAAAGTGAACCGGGAATACCAGAATGTGAGCTATATAATGTAAACATGCCTGCCTCATTATTGGCAGTTTACCTGTATCTACTGCTGTCTTGTCTGCTTACAAAAGAGGCTATGACCTCTGGAGCACATTTCCTACTGTTCAGTTTTTAGGAACATATGGGACCAGAGAACCTTTATCTGTTGCTTCTATATTGTTGCCTATGCTATCTCCTATTTAGAGTGGCTGGCCTGATAGAAGTAATTTTTTACCTCTTTGTGTGTTCTGTTTGGCCTTCAGATAACATTCCTGTCACATCTTACACTGAAGGTCTTTAGAACAGGGAGTTAGAAAAACTATAAGTATCCCATTGGTTTCTTTTTTGATTAACTCTTTTTGGATCCACGGGACTTTACTTTTTCTCATTTTTTCCTTTTCTCAGTTGTTCAATTAATTCCTCGCTTATGCCCTATGACAGTCACATTCCCTGTCTCTTCCCTCAGCTGGAGATAAATGAAGACACTTTTTTCCTCAATGTGGTGGCTTGCTTGAAAGTACTGAGGGAAAATTCCTACCTGAAGCTCCTTCAGCATTACCCACAGCGAAAGTAAGTCAGATAGTGATCTGAAAAATATAACAGAATCACATTGGATTCACTACCTCTGAATGTGGTTTCACTAGTTCTGAATGTTGCTGCAAGTCTGCATGGCTGCATTCTGCTTTAAAGAAACTTTGAATCTGGCAGCCTGTCCTGCATTGAGCCTGATCAATGCTACCAAAGTAGCCCATCATTGTGAAGAGAGCACCAGAACCCCTGGAAAAACCCCACTTTTTTGACCATGCACCCTTAATTAAGGGGGATAGCTGATTCTCCTGGGCTTCCTAACAAAGCCAACAGCAAAGCACTGTGGTGACAGGAATTCTGGTGGAGTCACTTCAAGGGCGTGACATAGAATGCTTCAGAAGGAAGACAGATGGATTTAGGGCCTTACACCTCCTGCAGAGTATTCTGTGCAGGACTTCACAGGAGGTTACTAATCCTAATTTACTTGACAGGGAAATTGTGAGGGATAATCTCTTCATGTCTATGAAAATTAAGCTATTAGTTCTGACCACATGTAAGCAATTGAAGATTTATTTCAAACACCTGAAACTCTAGATAATGTGAATTTCATAATTTGCTGGTGCTGTGTGAACAGTTGAATTATTTTTGCAAGCTCAGTGAAGAAAAGGATCAAAGTGTGAGATAAGGAGTTAATACATTCTCTAATTTCTCTTTTTATTTTGCTTCTAGCTGGCATGTGCACCCCTGGAGTGTGCATTCATACTATTCAATAAGAGACCACATGGTGGTCTTTCCAGCTGGAATGTTCCGCAGTCCTTTTTTCCACATGGAGTTTCCCAGGTATGGAGGGGCTTCAGAGGTGCAAGCTGAATGTAGTCCCTGGGCTGCACTATGCTTCCAGGAGGAATCTTAGTGGGTGGTTTTTCTATAATTTCTTTTTCTTACTGTGTTCTAGAAAGACACAGGAAAGAGGGGAAACCCAGCTTTTTCTAAAGCCAGATGGATACTGCTTGATGCAGTCTGAGAGAGAGAGTAGCCATTGACTCTGCTGAAGCAAAATCAGAATCTTGGTGAAACTAACTTGAGGATGTTACTCCAGAGCAAAGAGGCAGAAGTCACGTGTAGGTTAACTGCAAAGAAGACATTTCACCTTTGCCTCTCATTTTCTAAATTCCAAAGATTCTAACCCAGAGAAAATAGGAGCCTCACGGAGCAACTTCTTGTCAGAAGTAGTTTTCAAATGTATCACAGTTCTTCTCTCATTTTTTTAAAGAAACCCTTTCTACTAAGCAAATAGATTTTTAGCTCTGAGTCTTCCTCTGCAATAACAACACTTCTCTGTGTTCTGTTCACTTCTCTGTGACCATACTCCTCTGGTTCTGTTCTTTCATCATATGGAACAGATCTCTTAAGCAATATTTTTTTCTTAAAATAAAAGCACTCCAGTGTACAGTAAACATGCAATTCTATGTCCTTTTTGCCTATAGTGGATATGTACTTGTCCTAATACCATTGTACTGAAAAATAAGCTCACATTGTGACAAGAGGCTGACGTTTGAAAGAAACATGTTTCAGTTAAAAGTAATTATTTCCTTGATGGTGATCTTGTAGTGCTTGCAGTATTTATGAAGAAAAGGACATCTCAAAAGAATACTAGAAAGGAATTTTTTTCCCAGTGGTATGAGGTGTCACTATATTCTTTCTCTGTGAAAAAGTGTCTATGCCTTCTTATTCCTTTTATATTCAGTGCTAGTAAAGTACATTTTTCTCACTGCCACTTCAGCTAAGTAGACTGATAAGTAAAACTTCATAAGCTTTTGGTGAGTTGGTACAATAGTGCTTTCTCAGATGATGCTCCAGAGTTTAAACTTTACTGGAAAAAGCTAATTCAGGTGACTGTAAGGGTAATTTTTAAAATAAGAACTCAGCAAAACAGTACCATTGTTACCGAACCATAGAACTGTAAAAATGTTTGGGTTGGAAGGAACCTTTAAAGATCACCTAGTTCCACCCCCCTGCCATGGGCAGGGACACCTTCCACTAGGCCAAGTTGCTCAGAACTCCATCCAACCTGGCCTTGAACACTTCTAAGGGTAGGGCATCCACAGCTTCTCTGGGTAAAATTTATAAATTATCAGCTACAGAGCTCCTACTGAGTTTCCAGTGAAAGAATAGTGATCTAGTATGAAAATTTCATGCTTCAGCAGGGTTAATCAGTGCATGGGAAGAAGAATGAGCCCATAATTTCATAAAACATGAATGCATTTTGAGTGTTCTTTGTGAGAGTATCTGTAAATTCATTGCATAGAACCATAGAAGTTCCATTTGGAAAGAACTACTGGAGGTCCCTAGGACAACCTCTTGCTTGCAGCAAGATTGCCAATGCTAGACCAAAGTAATTGCAGTCAAAACGTCATGATTTTAATTTGCCTTGCGAATTTTATGTATCCTTTCTCACTAGATAGAAGTTGCAAGATTGCTTCTCCAAACATCCTGCTTTTGAATGGTGACCATTGTAGTTGCTGTTTGTGCAGCAGTCAGGCAGTAGAGGTTCAATAGGGACATATATCAACAACAACACCTGTCATTACAGCTAATAAAGGCAGAATCTCATTCATAGACTCTTCATTGTTATAATGGCTTATTAGTGATAAATACTTTAAAATAAGTCCATAGTATAATTTTAAGCATTGGTAGGATAATTTGCACTTGTATTTGCACTTTTACATGCCTGAATGGCAACACATAGAAAGTGTTTCCATGTGGTCCCAGAGTAGAGCACTCCTATGGAGCACACAGTTGTGCTTACTGGCTATAAGGAATGCTCCTGTACCCTCTTTTTCTTTCCAAAAGCACTCTTTTCATCTTTATTTTTCAGTGCTGTGAATTTTGGAGCCATCGGGGTCTTCATGGCACATGAAATTCTTCACTCATTCTATGGTTATGGTGGGTACTGGCTGTGGTGTCTTCATTTACTCTTCTAGGTCCCACTTTTACTTCCCCTTAGAGGATCTGAAATCCTAGTCCTTACATCAATATATACATATATTATTAAGGTAGATGGACTTAAGAAAAACATATTTCAGTCCATGCTGGCTACTAGGAAGAATCAGTGATTAATGTGAGAAGCACAGGTGAATGCCATGAATAGCTTTACTTCTAGGACATTTTTCCCCCACAGTGTTACCTGAGGGCTGTCCTGCATGCAACAGGAGTGCACTACAAAGATCGATAGACTGCTTGGTTGAACAGTATGAAAGCTACAGCTTTAATGTCAATGGCACTTTCACACTGTTGGAGAATACAGCTGACACTGGAGGGCTCGCTGTCGCTTACCAGGTATTGTGATTTACTGACCTCTGCAATCTCATAGTCTCACTACCTAACACACAAGATTGCCCTGCTACTCCCCTCTCCCACATCCCACTCCAGCTCCAGATTTCTTGCACACCTGTGCCAGTGGAGCCTGAGCCCACCATGTCCTCTGTTAGTGCAGAGAGGTTCCTCACAAAGCTTTGCTCATAGCCTCAATATGTCCATGTAAAACAACTTCTCTCCTTCACCACCTTTACTTTGCTGTTTATATCATGCATATAAAAGCATGCTATTGTGTGTATGCTTATGTTATACTTGAGGAGGCAAGCTGAGAGATGAAACAGAATTTTGTGTGGTGATAAAATGACTCCATAACAATGTTTTAAGCAGTACTTTAGAGAGAATTTTTTGTTTCCTCATGCAGTACTTCAGGAGTTCAACTGCTAAGGCTGGTGTGGATCCCTAGGTCTAAAATGGTACTTGTTACCTTCTTTCATGAAGAGCATTGAAAGGCAGAAAGTCTTTAATTTATAGTCAAATATTTGTGATTTGTTTCAAAAATAATTTTCATTCTTTCATAGTATAATTACCACATCCTATGACAATGTGTGTGGTAATATCTGTGTAGTAGCATCTGAAATGGTAAGGAAAGTAATTATGTTGTATTCTCTCACTTTAGATTTATTAAGGGCATGGCCAGCAGCAGAAAGCCTCAGAATGATGAGATACAAACTTGCTAATTTATTAAATATATATTAGATTGATAGATTTTGTTGACAGAAGACATGAGCTTGTGATACTAAGGAAGATTTATAATTATCCATTTTATCTCTCCACAGGCCTATAAGAATTGGCTAAAAAATCACAAAGAAGAGAAGGATTTACCTAAGATTGGGCTTTCACATGATCAACTTTTCTACCTCAGTTTTGCTCATGTAATGAATGCTAGTCATGTGTCTTTTTCACTCTCCATTTCTTCCACACTCTTACAGTTTTTTCTTTCTCAATATTGAATCACTTTCTCCCCATTCACAGAACTTAGAGTGACCAATGTTTCTGTGAGATCCAGAATCTTACTTAAAAGCTAAAATTCATATTTACAGCTCCTAACCTGTTATGGATCTCAAAGCTAACAAAAGGCCTGTCTGCAAATATGTCTTTTACAAAGCACTGAAATCCACCAAAATTAAGTTATGGCAGATCAACTGTGTCAGGGAAAGCAGGCTTCACTGCCAGCCTCTGTGTACTTTTTCTGCTGTTGTGAGCAATCTTACATGTGGGAAGTGAAATCTAACTGTAAAAGTCGTGTATCTGTCCCTGCCTTCCTTCATTCACTTCTCTGTCATGTGAATAGCTGGATGTCACATCACTCTGAGTGACTGATAGTGGAAAAAAGAGTTTTGAATGTTATTTAGAGATCGAGAACTGCAAGTACATGCACCCACAGTTTGCTGTTTCCATTTCTGATAAAAAAAGACTGAAGTTATGAGAATGAAGACTTGGATTGTCAGTTTAACACCAGTAAAGTCATGGAATCCTTCCCTGAGTCTCTGGAGTAGTAATAGGATTTTGTGTAAGTGCTCTCCTTTGTTGATGAGCACTTGTTGATTTCGTTTAAGAAGCTGAATCTAGGCACTGAGACATCTTTACTACTTTCTTAGACAGAGCCCAAGGTGATATGAGCCTAGCCAGGGTGGCCGAAATTTTCTGTATTCTGGACTATGCGGTATAGAAAAAGTGCAGATGACTTATCAGAGGCTGAAATGGGGATAGAGAAGTTTAAGGAAAGGAAAAACAATCCAAAGAAAATCTGAGCATTGTTGTCACCATGTATGCACGTTTCCTTGTTGCTCCAGCAGCCTCTGACATGTGCAGAGGCATGAGGAGCGCTAAGTCTTGTTCACATGAGGACTTCCAGCCAAACTGACTTTTCTATTTTGCTTCCCTTCAGGCAATGTGCGGACACCAGGACCCAGAGAAGCTCCAGTCTTCCCTGAACACAGATCCACATAGTCCCTTGCCACTTCGTGTCTCTGGGCCTGTCAGCAATAGCCAGGATTTTTCCAAGAGCTTCCAATGTCCCAGGGGATCCCCAATGAATCCAGACAACAAATGCCACATCTGGTAATGCACATGGAAGAGGAGGAAGAGAGATGTGATCCCAGGGAGAGGAAGGCCTAACACGTGAAAATATGACCATCTTCTCAGAACCTCTAGGGTGACATGGTGCTCTTATTCACTCCTTTGCCTTCCTTTTCTTGTTATCTTTTCCTCAGCATTTGATGGCAGGGAAACTCTTAAACTGATCTCGTAAGGAGGGGATCTCCTCCAAGGCTCTTGATGCTCTGTCCCAGATGTGTGACAAGTCCCAGGGCAGCAAGGTGACTGGCCAGTTTCTAGTAGGCAACAGCTTGTGAGGAGTTGTGAACAGAGAGACTGTTACATTATTAGTCCCTCTATTCCTGTCTGCTCCAGAAGCCTCAGAGTCCTGTTGAAAGGGCAAGTCAATAAACTGGAGCTGTAAGACTTGTTCATATCTTACAATAGCTCTTGGGGGAATCCTGTGGGTTACTGTGCAAACCATACGTAATTTACAAGAGAGGGCAGAATCCTCTTTTCTTTTGCTAACAAATTGAGACAGGTGCTAGGAAGGATTCAGTGGTTACAGTTTGTAGGCTGAAAGGTAAGTGACAATAATGAAGTTTACTGAAGGGTTTCTCTGCTCTGTTTTTGCTTCATCAGCAAAACTCAGCCATAAAAGGAAAGAGGAAAGCATCCCCATGAATGGGAGGGTAACTGGGGAGCTGAGAACAGATTGTCTTTTTTTTCAGCAAGATCCTCTTGCTTTTAAGTGTCTAGGGTTGAGGATATGGTAGATGATGAAGTATGGGAGAGTCACAAAGGTTTCTAGAAGTTTCTGAAGGCTGAAGAACTAGAATTCCAAGAGCTTCTCTGGATTCTGAACCTGGTTCTCTCCCTCCATTTGTAAATATTTACCATTTCCAAGCAGAGGAGTAGAGCTGTTACAGGACTGTACTTTCTACTTGAAATTGAATTTTAGGTATTAATTTGCTTTAGAGCAAAAGCAGAGTTAGAAGCAACATTATTTGGGGTAGTGGAAGTACCTAAAGTACTTTTTTAAGAGCAATGTAACAATTATATCTATTTCAGGTTTTCGTAATTAGAAAATTTATACCAATTTTCTAAAATTTACTGACATTAATAAGTATACAAAATACATATACCTTTTGCATACTCTTCAAACTGTTGTTGTTTATGGGAACATTTTTATTTTACTTATTATATTGGCTGCCTGGGGATTGTTTGTGGAATAGATGATGGCAAGTGGAAACATCCCTTATCAATGTAAGCATTTTTAAAATAACTGTGTTAATCCTTTTCAAGTAGTGACAAATACAGCAAAATGTTTTCCAATAATGGACTGTTCTGAGATTTTGTTTTCATTAATTAACAAATATATTAATAAAGTGTTTGCTTCTGAAAAAAAAATTACTTTGACTGCAAACATTTTATCATCAGGCCTGTATCTTTTTTCTGTATTTATACTGTTTACAACTTGTCTGGTGCTCTTAGCTGAACTTCACAAGTAATAAATAAGAATACCTCAAAATAGTTTGATTTATTTACCATCATAAAAAATAAAAAAATTTGGCCTGTGCTTACCATTAGCATTTAAACAGTGTATACTCTTCCTTCCCTTCAGTCATTCAATTGATTTTCTCCTAGCAGCATGTCCAGTTTTTTTTAAGATGCTAATAGCAAATAACATTGCATAACACTTAGTGCATAATATAGACATTATTTCAGTGTTCTGAGACTACTTGGCTTCTGTGTTTATTGTATTTAGAAAAAGCAAAAGGTACTAACGATATGCATTTTGAAGATGCATAACTTTTCTTGTATCTATCTTGTTAAGTGTATGGGTAGGCACAGCTCCCTGGAATATGCTTTTGTTTTTCTTGTTCTTTCAATATATGTTGAATTTAATAATATTCTGTTTAAAAGACAGAGCCACTGGTGAAATTGGTGAGTTGAATTAATGCTCATTATTAGCTATGATGTTTTTACACAAAGAACATATGGGAAGTGCAAGAAGGGAATTCTGGCTTAGAAAAAAATTACTGAGAATTTATTGTGTTTCTCAAGAAGAAAGGAAAACACTTTCAATATGTGCACAGGGTCCTTGCACTTGTCTTCAGCATTCTTGTTCAGTTCCCTGGGATGTGATTGGTGAAGACAAGCTGTATTGTCCAGTAGGTGATCATGAAACACAGGTAGATGCTCAAATTGTTATCATTCATGATCACAGAGATTATTTCAAGCTCTATATCATGCATTAAACAAAACAAAGCAATCTTGAGAAGAGCCAGATCTAAGAGCAAATCCTTCACTGCTGAATTGCTCAGTGTTTCTGAGCCCTCAGGCTCCACCATATCGATCATCTCCATTCCTTCTCCTGTTGATGAGGCCACAAATGACTCCTCCATTTCCTCCCAGCCTGTGAATGAGGGAAAAAGGGAACAACATAAGCTTTCTTCTTCTTCACTTCTTTCATGCTTGAAGCCTTTTTACCTCTGCGTCCCTCCTGTTTTATCCTCCCTGCTTTCTAAACTTTCAAGAGGTTCACCTTCACTGAATGTCCATTTCCTTCTTCATCCCAAGCAGCTTTTCATTCATACCTCTTTCCTCTCTCTGCTTCTCTTGTCCTTTTCTTGTTTCTGTGATTCTGATTTTGAAATATTTTCTTTTAGTAATAGCTTTTTCCTCACTCCACTTTACATCTTCATGTTTTTCTCATTTCCTGTAATTTTCCATTACAAAAGTCACCCCAGATACATTATTTTATCTTTTCAGGGCGATGACTATAGCAGTAGACTGTAATAGCCCTTAAAAGCCATGACTGGAGCATTTACCTGAGTTCCATGGGTCCAAGAGCTGCATTTAAGCTCAGGTCTGGGTCTCAGATCTCTATTTGTGGTCTGCTGCAAATAGACTTTTCTCCAGCTCCATCTCTATCACAGCTGAGGCTGGACCCTGCTGTTCTGGATCCTGACCTGCAAACTGACTTCCTGGTTTGACCTTGAATATGCCTTATCACTATGGACCTGCTTGGAAATCATGAGACTGTGTCGGACTCTATTTTCTTTCATTATTTCACTCTGGTCCCCAGGGGTGTCCTGGACATTCCTTTCACATCTCTGTAGGGTGTGAGGGGACAGCTGAGACAGGAGGCTGCAGTCAGGGCTGTGGGTGATCTAAGAGGCCTTAACATCCATGACTGGGAGATGAACTTGTGCCTGCCCCATGTCCTCTGCGCTGTGTAAGTGTGGGGTTAGGCCGTGGCTGGACTGTGTCTGACCCTGGTCACCATCACTAGGTTTGATCCTGACACTGACTGGTATTCCTCCTTGAACTTGGTCTTGTCTCAGCATGGTGGATCTCTCTGGTGACCTCTTGTCTGACCCTGACTGCCATCCCCAGGCCTGTTCTGCTTGGGTCTGTGGGATGGCCTTGCTATCCCACCCCTTTGCAGGCTCCCTACTCCTTAGCGATCATCTGACTCCACTTCCCCTGGACATATATCTTCTGGACAAAATCCTCTGATTTTCTTTTTACAAAACGAGGCTTCTGTGTCCATACCTAATCTCATTTCCTGCATTTAGCTACTCTCCAAGCCCCTTATTTCTCATCCTCTCACTTCAGCCCATCCTCTCACCTGCTGTTGAACTGCTTTCCTTTTCCTGTTCATTGTTGGCAGTGCGAGTTGTGCTCTGGATTTTCACTGGTACTGAGCAGTAAGTGGCTGGGAACAAACTCATCAAATAGATGGCAAATCCCAGGAAAATTATCAGAGTTGCATTATCCCCCATCCTATTTTGCTGTCTAGCACAAGACAATTCTGCTCCTCGCTGCTTTTCAGGAAATGGAGTCTGGACATAACTACCACCATGGTCTTGTTTGGGGTGCATTGTGACATCATGGCACCATCTGATATACAAAGGTGTGCTGCGTGCTGTTAGGCAGAAACATTGTGAACTTTCACCCTTTCACCCTCCTTTCACTTTGAGGTAAGAAGACCTCAAAGCAAGGAAAGAGTGTGAAAGCTTTTGGGAATGATTAAAAAAAGTATGTCTCTGCTGAAAGGTAAAAAATAGAATGAAGGGGATAGGATCATAACTAGGACACTGCCTAATGTGAAAAAAAATCACACTTAATCCTGAATATTTCTGTAGCTGACAACTGACTGAAACTGAACAAAAAGTGTTTCATAAAACTGGTACAAGTGGAGCGGAAAATGTAATGAATTTCCCACTTCAGTGCTTAAGCAATTATTAGTAATTTGTGCTGTTTGGCTCAAACAGCCTCAGTAAATAGAAATAAATTTTTTTAAAAAAATTCAGTCGAACGAGAAGCATGTGTTTTAAATGACCTCTAGATGGTGATCTAACAACATCAGTGTAGAAACAACTCATCTTGAAATGCACCTCTTCTACAGAGCAAAAACCTGTCTCGTGTCTCATTAACCCTTGTCATTACTATGCCAGACCAAATTGCCCACTCTAATTAAATCTCTGTCCAGACTGCATTTTAGAACTCTGATGATAACTTTTCACCATGTAGTGTAGCAAACAATTTTCTAGTTATTTTCAAAATCACATTTAAACCCAACTATTATTTGCTGTACCAAATTTCTTTCACACTCTTGAAATTTACATACATATTTATGTTAAGATCCCTTGGATTTTACTTTCATTTTGTTTGTATTTGTGTTGATTTTCATTTGTGTTGGTTTTGTTTGGAGGGTTTTTTTGTGGTCTTGAGGGGTGGTTGTCGTTTCTTGTTTGTGGGGTTTTTTTTCCCTTTTCTACTATTAACAATGGTCCTTCCATTCAAGCTTTTCACATTTCTTTTCTAAATGCCCAAAAGCCAGGTCAGGGAATTAGCTCATCAAATCAAGATAATAATTATCCTGGGCCTATGATGGTTATTACGGACTTAAGCATATGCAAGGATATATATGTTCTGATTTATTGGCATTGAGATTTCTACACCAGATCTTATGTCAGCTTCAGCTTGCTGTCCAAGACAAAGCAATCTTTTTGATCTCAGCTTGCCTTGAAAAGATTTTACATTCAGCCCAGAAAACCCTCATTAGAAATATACTTCAGGAGGTTAGAAGATCAATTTTTCAGAAATACTCATTGAGTGGAATTGTTGAATGTTACATTCAACAAATAAAGAATGCGTTTGGCTGTAAAATAAATTTCTTCTCCACTGCCTCCTACTGAATGGTGTAATAATGAGTTCAATACACTGGGTATCTGTAGGTAAATACTCTAACAGGGGTAGGACAGAAAGTTCAACAGATCTGCATCAAAAAGGGTAAGAGGGAGTGGGACTGGAACGTGGAATTTTCAGTCCTGCAGAGCAATTAGTAAATCAACTTCAAGGGGCATGTTCCCTATGGAGATCTCTGCATCTAAAGTAATCTGTACCCAAATCAGTATAAGATTGTATTTCAAAGGTGTCCTACATTCCTCACAGGGAGTGTGGGATAGTTTCATGTTCTCACCTGCACCTCTAAAATTCTTTATTTCACTGAAGTAGATAAGTAAATACATGCTAGATTTGAAAAGTCTTACTATGACTGAGGTCATGATGACATATTCATTCTGGCATAAGCTCACACTCCTGCCTCATCAAGGATGCTTGCTGCTACATCTTTTCATTTGCTGACACTAGTGTTGGTGTGGCTCAGTTAATGTATTAGGTGACAAAACCATTTTAAGCACGGGCTTTATTCGGTCACTTATCTATTGGGTGAGTTTTTGATGCAGTTAACTGTGCAGTCACACAAAGGCTACTCTGCAGTGAGCCAGCAGAAACAAATGATGGGGGTGGGACAGAGGATGGCTGGACAGTCCTTTACTGAGTGACAGACACTTCAAAACAAACCATGGCCTTGAAAAGAAACAGTGACTACGCAATCCTTGGTCAAGTACAGAGTTCTGACTCCTGTTTTGCTTTGTTTGTGGTTATGTATGTTCCCTAGCAAAGTATATATAATTATAATAGGAAAAGGATAAAATGCGAAATGAGAAGATTTAAGCTTTAAAAAGAAAGATTTAAGCACTGCTCTTTAAACACTTCTCCATCTCTAAAAAGTTCTTAAAATCAAACTGCAACCTTTTAAAAGAAAAATAAATATGGAGAACCAGACTGTCTGACTAATGTTTTTTTTCCTCAGTGTGGTTGACAGTAATAGAATATTTATCTGACCATCTCAGACTTTGTATGCATATTTCTCTGGCTGTTCTGTTTTGCATATGTGAATGCAAGTATTTGTGAAAATTTCAATTTGTATGCATCCTGCACAGTAGAGAAAAAAAGGTTGAAAGAATTAAATTCATAATTACTTTTTTTCCCCACTTCATCTCTGTTCCCAGAATTAAATCACCCTTTGCGAGCACTGCCACCCCATGGATTGTACTACATTCTTAAAATCTGTCCTCAATAAACCATTTTGTTTTAAAAGTTGTTGGATTTTGGGCTTAAGTCAGACATATTTTAAACTCTTTTTTTGCTTTGGCTCTCGTGGTCTGCACATTAGTAGGCTAACCTTACTTCTCACTTCTGAAGAGGAATGACCCCCATTCAAAAACCTCACTTCACATGGCCTGGTCCTTCCCTGGAATCCTCATGGTCCTTTCTGTTTATTGTCACACTCGCTGCAGTGGAAACAGATTCCTGCTGTGCTTTTCTAGCCAGACCAGGAGATACAGGTTCATTTCTGCAGGCAACAGAGTAGATTCTTAGTGTTGTCCAAAGGACTGCTCTTGAACTCCTTTGAAGCTGAGGCTCCAAGGCAGAAAAGAACAGTGGATATGGATTCCTCTGTCCATACAATGCCAGAGAATGAGCAGGGTATAAGAAAGATGAATACACTGTTGGATAAACCATTTAGAGCAATAATTTCTCTTTCTAGGGATTGTGGCTCAGTATTTCATGTTTTCCTTCCTTAGCAAATTTGCAACATGACCCAGTGTGGTGCAAAGACGATGAAAAGACCCAAGGCAGAGCAACACATGGACCACTGCTCTCAGGCAGGGCTGGGGGAGGGGGATAAAGCAGACTAGTTAATGTATGCTTTCTCCCTCATCAGGTTGAAAGAGCTGGTGCATGAAATCCCGTAAAAGCAGCTCTCCGGTCCACTGAAGCAAGGGACAATTGGCAGCACCAGGAAGGTTATCACTGTCTGCATCAGATGACTCTCCTATGTGAGGTCAAAACCCCATTGGATTTGTAATGAGGAGGTGGATGAGGCTGTAAAGTCATTCCCAAGATGGAGCAGTGTGGGCCTTGAGGCAAGAAAGAGCCAATGAAGGGAAGAAAGGAAATGGACCGAAAGATCATAATCAGTGAATTTCTGCATCCTACCCCAAGGCTATATTCCTCAAAGAATGGGATAGTGCCAGGAAACTGAAGGCATACCTACTGGCTGGTTCTGATGTCGGGATCAGAAACTGATGGAGAATTTGGGGATACGGCAGTCTGTAGTGGGGAACTCCAGAACATGACTGAAAGCGGATTCTCTTGGGAGTGCCCAGGCCTACAAAGGCCAGGCAACAGTGTAGTGGGGAACGGCACGAGCAGAACTTTGTGAAGATTCCAGAACAGAAATAAGAGGAGAGATGTGGGACAGGACAGAGGGAACTGGCAGAGGGTTTTGTGACTGTAGTCTGGGAATGACTCGGCAGCTGGAAGACAGGAATGATGGGTGTTGTGTTTGAGATGAATCAACAGCTGCAGCTCATGACACAGTTGTCAGTAGAGGTCTGTGGTGAAGGGATTGCTGGCAGTTCTGTGTTATGGCTACTGATCTGGCGTTGCAGGGAGTCATAAAGTGCACTTCAAATTCCGAGAAAATAGTTCCCTTCCAGCAAACCAGGCTTTTTATTTACCTGTCATGCATTATCATCAAAATGCTAACTGATCTGAGCCCCTTGCTCGTGACTATCCCAAAGCAGGTACTCTCCCTCTCTGCTTTCTCATGCAGAATTCACAGCTTCTGAGGTCATCACTAAAAAGAAAACTTAGAAGGAGGGGTCAAAAAGAGCAGAAGGATTTTGAAATGTGGCCATTTTTCACCGCTAATACAGGATTCGGGAAATGGAAATATTTTGCTTCTTCTAAGAGCAGGTAGCAGCAGCCAGGTTGTGTAAAGCCATGCAAGAGATGGGGATAGCATCCTTCCCCCAAAGGTTTTGTCTATCTCATCACAACACAGAAACAACAAATGAAAAGCTCCTGAGTTGGGAGTGACGGATGATTATTTTAAAAAAATGGTGCAAATAGAACTTCCAATGAGGCATGTGTTGTACAAGCGCTTTCTTTTCTCATTCTCTTCTTGTGCCATTTCTATTTTCATTTTCTCTTATTTGGACTACTATTAATTATTTTAAATATTAACAGTAGAATCATTTGCAAGATACACAGTATGAATTAAACCTGTATTAAATCTAGTATTCTTTGAGAGCACGAGAAAGAGTCACCTCCACAAGACAGTCCTTTTACCAACCAGTTCAAAGAGCTGTTACTTTTTACACTTACTCAGACTTAGCAAATTTAAAAAAAAAAATCTAGATTTAAGTGAAATAAACAGCCCTGCCTGTAATTTTGAGAAAAGTTAATTCAGATAAAGGATGAAGTTCACAGTCGGAAGCTTCTAAATCAGAACAACTCCACTGATTGCTGGGCTGCTTCTTTCAAGTACATAAAGAACCTGATTGCTTCATCATCAAAGGAGGAATCAGAAGCTTTAATTGTTGAGACACTTCTCTGTGTGGCCTGTTAAGCCTCACATAATTTATCCAAATATCTTTATGTCTGTCATCAATCAGCTCCATATGCACTCAATAGATATTGAAATATATTTTACAACAGCCTTACTGTTCTTGTTTTAAAATACTTTTGTGGTTTTTTCTCTGGTTTACTTTACTACCCTGACCAAACTCAGACCCTATATAAGACAAAAATTACTTGAAAAGAGTTTCAGCTTCTTATTATTTCAGAAAGTCACAGTTATTAAAGCAAGTTCTTAAGAAAATTAATAAACTAAGATTACAAGAAACACAATATGACAATATTTTGTGCCTCCTGTTCTGAATATAGTTGCTTAATATTTTCTGAGTTCTTTGGTTAGCGATGACATCTAGGAATTGATTTTTACAAAGCTCAAAAAATCCAGGGACTCAGTCCAATATGCACTGTGGCCTTTCTTGAGAAGGCATTGCAGTGCTTGTGCAATGCAAGTTATGTTCATGTCCCATGGAATCTGCATATATCCATACCTCTCTTTTATATTCAGCTTTTATGATATAGATGTTAATTTTTTTAATCGGTGAAATTATCCAAGGCCTATTCAGAAATAGATACAATTTAATGACTAATTAAATTAATAACTATAATTAGTAGTTATAATTTAATGAATTAATGTATATATAATTATGGCAATAGAATGGGGCCTCCAAGTGGGTGGAGTCTACATATATCCAGGGTTCTTGAAAATGAGAATGTGAGGCAACTCTGCATTTGCTTATTGAAAATACAAAGAAGAGTAATGGTATACCAGCCGTGGGAATGCAAAAGTCATTAGGTGCATTGTCAGGGCCTTGAATCCCTTTCTCCCCAGGCAAAACATCAGTGACATTGTTCTGACATGCTTTCTTTATGAATGGGCAATTATACAAGGTTCTGTCTTAATTTCTCTTGAACTCTTTCCAGAGTTGACCACATGATGTAACTGTTCATCAGATAAAGTACACAAATCACCACTGCAGTCTCCTTCCAGGCTGTAATTTGGTTTGGGGTAAATGAGGGCAGTACAGTGATAAGATGGAGATCCAAGATAATTAGGTAGTTGGTAAGAAAGTCTGTGATAGTTCACTGCTGTCAGAGGTGTTGCTCTGAACTGCCCCTGAAGCTGCACAGTCTGTGTCATGCAGTATATCCCAGTCACTCTTACTAGCAAGGAAAAATACGTAGTATTACAATAACTAAATAAATAATTCCATGTTTAAACAATTAATACAATTATGTAAGAAATTTGTCTTCTTTCATTCTTACTATTCTAATCATGTTTTCTAAATAGCCATTGAATACTGCTTGTTAACCTTGGTGCCTTTCACTTCTGAATTTCCCATGGGATAGATATCATTCCAGTTTCTCTCTTTCTCCAGGTCAGGGAAGTTTTACTGTTCCAGTCTCGCTGTTTCTTCCTTCAGTATCTATAAGCCAGGGTCCCTAACATTGACTTGCTGTAGTGGAATAGAATGATGTAAGAGGTTGCATTGCTCCTTTAAATGTAGTTGTATTTGGATTTTGAAAATAAGCCAATTGCAAAACTGCAACGTCTTCATTGGAGCCAAGATTTCACTCAAGTAGTACCTGCATGATTGCTAGCTAAGTGGGAGTAATACAAATAGTCTTCAAGGTGTCTGGCATAGGCAGTTACACAATAAACACTCTAAAATTTTAGAGTGTCCGCGTTTTTTTGCTTTCAGTTCACTGAAACAAAACCAGTCAATCCAAAATTGAATGTTTCAATGTTATTTCCTGGTAAATTATTTGAATTATGCAAACAGAGTTGTCTGGAGAGGGAAAGAGAAGTGTTTATGTCCCATTATGAAGCATTTGGACTAAGAACTCTGTCCCAGGACAGACTGGACAGGTAACAGCTGCAGATTCAGAGATATCTTAGATGCACTGCATTATCTATACCTTCTGTAATGTGCTTGACCTTCTCTTTATCTATTGGATATAGCTCTTTTAAATCTGTGACTCTCCCTTTTACAGATATTCCTTCCAAAGTGGGAATACATCAATACTGCCAACAAATGTCTTTTCCTGTTTCTAATGCAGGTGAACATGTTCTGAAAGCGTAGCTGTGACAGGACTGTTCCCTAGTATGATAATACTATCATGATTTCTTGGAATTGCAACAGAGGGCAGAAATTGCTAGACTGTGCATTCTTCCCATCATGCTCTTGATAATGTGATGCCCAATCTGCAATGTGATCTGTAATTTTTGGAATGTGAACTGTGCCCACTACTGCGGCACCCAAGCCCAGGTTCTTCCTGGGTTTCTTTGTGCATGTCTAGCAGTCTGGCCCTAGGAAACAAATAGCAGAAGTTGTTTTGAAGATTTTTATGTTGGTGATCCTCCTTCTTTCCAAATATAGCAGATTAACAAGGGTTTATGTGAAGAAGAACCTCAAAGGTAGAGAAGTTCAAATACCCTATATTTAGTAGCTTATGTGACTGCCTTTGAGATTCTTTTCATGTGAAATGACACAGTTAACCCTAAAAGTATACTCTTAGAGTTTTCTCCCTATGACTTTGTAGTCATGGCTTGGAATGTTTGCTATTTCTACATAACATAAACAATATATTATTAATATAAGAAATATTTTCTACTTTCATAGGAAAGGATAATGCTATACTGTGCACAGGCAATATTAGAAAACTGACACAAAAGATAAAATGCTAGAAATTACATTTGCTTTCTAGTAGTGAGAATTATTCTTAAAATTGCAAAATGATCTTTCATTAGCCCTGTGATAAGTTCCTCTGTCTTTTAAAGTCATCTGTTCACTTGGGTATGATTTCAATGTATACCACTCACATAGGGTAGACAGCTGTGGTAAAACTGACCATTTAAATTATTCAGTGTTAAATTAGCTTATGTTTTATTATCAGTTTATCATTGCTCTGTTTATTATTACAAAGTTTATCTCCCACAGGTAACGCAAGAAAATAAGAGAAGCTGAATGATTGCCCTAGTTTAAAGTCATCATCAAGGTACCTTTAACACTCATTGTATGGCACCATGTGAACTAAAAATGCAGCCAAGAGTTTGTGTTCATCATACCATGGCAAAGAAATCATGATAGGTAGTGTCAGACATAGCTGCCATACCTGGAGGAATTACCAGTTCTGAGAAGAGATTTAGCAATACAGTTTAAATTTATATTGTCAGTAGTTTTTTTCTTCCAATTTATTATTTCTAAATTCTCCTTGACAAAAATGTAACCTTTTCAAAGTCTCTTTTAACCAGAAATGTTTTGGAGAAAAGTGTCCATGAAATAATTGCACAGCTGCAAAGCACTCATGGGTCTGCAAGTTGGCAGAGTTTTGTGAACTGTGGCTATGGGTTGGCAAAGTAAGTCTGACAGGTTTTCTAAGTGTTAGGGTATTGATGTGGGTGCTTCCCATACTCCAAGTTCTGAGCACATTATTCCTGAAAAAGAAACAGATATCAGAGCTTTGTTACTGCATGGGGGAAATGAAAATGTCTCAAAAGAGTTAGGAAAAGGAAATTTCCAAATGCGGAATGATTTAAAACACCACATAATCTAAATAAGAAAAGAGCAAGAGGTGACATGCCACTTTTTGAAAACTGGAACCAAAACACTAAACTTAAGATCTGGTCTGTGATAGAGATAATCAGTTTTCAACTGAAGTTTGTATATGGCACACATGAAAATAGATTGGGAGTCAATGTTTATAGTTGACGTCAGAAAAAACTTAAGATGCAAAGAAGGCTTTAAGGCATAACTATTTTCCTTGGTAATTCAAAACAGGAGAAGCCAAATGGAATAAGTGTATTCGGTTGCCTTTTCTTTTTCAATAAACTTGGTGACTCCAAAGGGCAAATTATGGAAAAATGCCGTGGGTGCACAGGAGATGTTCAGGTGGAAAAATACTTTGTGGTCTTTTCCCCAGGGTTTGGATGAAGGTCACTTGGATACATTGTTCTTACAGCAGTTCTAAAGACATGACCTCTGATCTTGCAGGCTTCAAATCAGAAGATGGGCAAGGACTTGAGCACTAATGCTTGTTACTCTGCTGTGTGAATAGGAAATGGCCCTCTTAAGGGCTTCAGTTGATCTGACTTAATGTTTGTGGAAGTCCCACTCCAAGTGATGCTTCCATTTTGTTTATTTGGAGATGGATTGCCTTGAACATCCAGGAACTTGACTCTGAAATCAGGAGGGGCAGATGGGACGTAGATTCTTCCCAATTATAAACACAAAAATTGTAGAGGTTTCAGGAGAATTCAGGTTAAGAATCAAGCTGTTTCACAGAGGACTCTGGTTTGCAGAGCTGGTTCACACAAAAAACCCTGCAGGACAACAGAGTCACATTTTTTGGATAGTTACCTGCAGTAACTACTTTGGCTAATGTTTGTAGGAGACGACAACATTGTAACTTTGATGGCTGTACAGCTCCAGCATGCACTAACTTCTGTGAATAAGTAATGATTAGATACAGAACATTCATATCTTAATAAAATACGTGTTAAAGAGTTCCCAAATTTTAAGTTTTCAGAAGCACTTCTATACATTCATAGCCATTTAAAAGGCTGTAGTGTCTCCTTGCTCAAAGCAATGCTGACATAAAAACTGGATCAGCTTGCTCAGAGTCTTGTTCAACTGAGTTTTGAAAAGCCCAAAAAATGGAGATGTCACAGCCTCTCTTGACAACCTATTGTATTGCTGAATCACCCTGCAGTGTTTGAAAGTTGTTGCTTTTTTTCCTCGGTTCCTCTTAGAAGAGTCTGGTTCTATCACCTCTGTGACCCTGCTGGACACAGCAATTAGTCCTGTACCTTCCCTTCTCTCCCCATCACCTCCCCTTAAGCAATCTCCATGACAAACAAAAGCAGCCCCTCAGTCTCCCCTTGATCATTGTTGTCCATCTCAGTGACCCTCTGTTTGATGTGCTCCCGTTTGCCAGTGTGGGGAGCCCAACCCTGGATTCGGTCTCTTATTAAACACAGCTTAACCCCTCTGAAATGGAAGGGAAAAATAATTTCTCTTGACGTACTGCCTACAGTATTACGAATGCAATCTAGCATGTGGTTGACCTTCATTGCTGCAAGTACACCCTGCTGGCTTATGTTCAACTTGCAGACTCTTTTCTGCAGAGATGGTCCCCAGCCAATCTTTCCCTAGCCTGTACCTCTCCTACCCTAGATCTAGGACTGAGTTTTTGTCTTTATTGAGCCCCATGAGATCCCTCTTGGACTCCTACTTAATTTTATCAAGTAGTCTCTGAACAGCAGCCCTGCCTTGCAGTATAGTGAGCATTCCCCACACTTTGGGGTCATCAACTTACTGAAGGTGCTCTCTGTACTTTGAATATATTCGTGATACCATCAACAGTGTGAACGAGATCTGATCAATCCAGTAGAGGTCAGTTATCTCTCCCAATTAAAACACAGGGCACAGAGACATGTCAAAGCTTCCACATCACCAGCTCTTGTTGTGTTTCACAGATAAATAGGTTGAAAACTAGGGAACTCACTACGGAGACTGTTGGGAATAACTAAATATGCATTCCTATTTGCTATTCAATTGTTGGGTGTTACACTGAGGCTTGAGCTTGTGTTTAGGGATAGTGGATGCACACTGACCACACTTCCACACTGGGTTGTGAGGGCTGAATCAAGGAGAAATGGTGTTACCACTGATGCTGTTTTTCAATACAAATTTGTGATGCCTTGTTGTGATCTTTGTGTCACATCACCTATACTCCCTTCAGCAGCATGAATGATATTTTTGTTGGTCGTTCAAGTGAAAGGTGTCATTTTGGATCATCAAAACAACAATAAAAAGAAATCTTTGGTTAAGATATAGTTTAAGGAGTATTTTAACAAATTCAATTGCTTGGCCCATGGCCAATGATAGCAAGAGACTTTAGGGAGGCTATAAATGAGCCTCTGCCTGGGAGAAGTCATGAATCATACTTGCAAAGGGAATGTGATAACTTTTTATTTCAAATTCTATTCTCAGATTCTCTGATTAAGATACAACATTTGATCTAATAGTTTGTTTTCAAAATGTCAGTCCTATTCAAGGTTATGTAAGTCGATGCAACTTCTTTCCACTTATGAAAGCTGTCACTGCAGACATGCACTTGAAAATTTTCAGGACACTCTTCATAACAGAAAGATTCAGCTGTGCCTGGAGTGTGTACAAGTGGCCAAAGACCTGACTTCTCAGGATAATTTTGTTCTGTACCCAGTTTTAATCAGTGCACATCTGTTTCAGGGGACAGCTTTCTGGTATATTCAACATTCTCAGGGGGAAGAATGTGATGATTAATTTTGATCATTCATCTGTCTTTAATTGTGTGGTTAGAACATACCTGTCTCTGTGGTGGAATAAAATTTCTCTCAATTTCTTGGTGGGGATGAGGGTAAAAATTCACTAATGCAAATACAGCTCTTGTAGCTCTTTGGATGTCCTGTTATACCAGGCTCAAAATGCATTAGCTGATAAAGTCTAATAAGATAACATGAATCTGAAGAAGAATCCTGCATTATTCAACAGGGTGAATACAACAAAATCTGAGGAAAAACAAAAATTCAAATAAAAAGATCCTAACCATCAGGTTTTCCAGCATAAAAAATGGGGAGCATAACAAAGGGGAGCATAACAAATTATTAATAAGTAAACAAATAAATTATTTTCGTTGTAGTAGTTACTTTAATAAATGCATTAAATAAAAGCCAACTATTTCCATCTTACAGGAGATTGGTTATTTCCTTTCTCAGGGCTTATAAAATTTTAAGTTTAGCCCACTGCCATCTCCCTGGATCAGTTTCCCTTTGCGTAAAGCACTCCAGTTTCTGCCATAAAATTTTCCATGAGGTTTATAACAGTCCTTTTCCCAGAAGCTCAGTGCAATGAGTTCTGCAGTCCCTGAGTATCTTTCTTAACTATTGCAGTACCATCTGCACACAAAGATCAGAATTACTCACATAGTAACACAGTAACCTGAACCTCACCTGGCTTAGCTAACCAAAACTGATTAATAGACAAATGCTTCTGAACAGGCCATTACCTAACAGTAAGTGTTCCTTCCCAGTGACAAGTATGTTGAAGAATATCCTCCAGGATATTCCCTCTGAGAGGAACATATCTAGTTTCTGTGCTTTGTCTCAGAGGAGACCATTTTAAACTCTGTTGGCTTGGGATCTAGCTTTGATAAACTCATCTAATCAAAGGTCTTCTAATAATGCAATAAACCACTGTCTTCCTTGTCACTTCTCTACCAGAAAAATTCTGTAAGCAACTCTTCAGATACCATAAGTGGTATCTACTGTTTTCAGTGATTCTTCCTTTTCTGGTGTTGAAAGTAACATGTTCACACAGGCAGAGATATTTGTTTCTACTTTAGGACCAATGGATTCTCTAAGTTAATTTTGTGGAACAACCGGCCAGATCTGACATCTGCCCATGACCTTCTGCTACTTCCAAAACTTTCACAACAGGTCAAAACTTCACTGGGACTATCTATCTTCAAGAAAGCAATTCAAAGATTAACAGGTGCAGAGGTATTTATAGCACCCCTTAAATTGTGACGGAAGTGTTAGGAAGCAGCTAGGGCTGGCTGCACCCTAAAGATGGGACAGAGCCTGACTTTACACCAGACAGGACAGGGGCCTCACATCTGGAGTACAGTCCCACACTATTCGAGCAAGGTGAGTAGGCAGACCTGGAGATGGTCACTCAAGCAAGAGCCTAGATTTTCAGGCAATTTTGTGGTGGTGAGGCAGGTCTAAGATCAAGCCAGGAAATTAATCCATTGATCAGAATGATGTCCAGTGGAGGTGACAAGGCCTGGTTATCACAAAGTATATATTCATGTTGACAAGGTAAGTGTGAAGTCAAGATACAAGTCAGTCAGCAAGTCAGAGTTCAGATCGCTGGAGCCCATGGCCAAACACAAGCCCAGCTGCAGGCAGGAACTGAAGACATAAGACAGACCTTAAACACGGCTTCTATGCTTCTGGGAAATCTTATCTCTCTCTCTCTCTCTGTGTGTGTGTGTGTGTGTGTGTGTGTGTGCGTGTGTGTGTGTGTAGCTTTTTTGGAGGCTCTGAGATAGATTGGTTAGGGCCATGAAAACCCATTAGTACGCTCAGTAAGGGTTGACTTGCAGCAAAAGTATCCTCACATCCCTCAGGTTCTGAAGTCAGGAAGGACTGTAAGTAGAGTGGATTAGTTGTTGTGTGTGGATTAGTTGTTTCCATAGGACAATTTCAGGGGACATGAAGCCAAGGACAGACTATTGAGAAGAAAGCATGGGAAAATTTGGGCTGGGCAGCAGAACTCAGAGTGTCTATGAGGTTCCTAAAGGCTGGGTGGGCTTGAGAGACAGCGGGGGATGAGTGGGGCAGAAGTTCACTCTACCCTTGAGAAGATTTGGGGACGGGGCAAGGCAGAGGAGTCAGGGAGAAGGAAACCTTAGGAAACACGGGAGGAAACCTGGAAACCTAGGCTATGTGGGAGACCATACAGACTTAGAGATAATGAGTATAAGGCTGGAGATATCAGATGAGGCTGGTCAAGATTATTAAAGCCTTTTAGTACACTCATGGACCTGACCAAGGTGGGGCAGAGAAATAAAACCAAGGATTTTTAGTCTGCTCTGAGATTTCATGGGTTGCATATATTTGTAGCAAGCCCTGTAATCTGAGATGTACAGTTGAATGGCTCTACCAGGAACTGCTTTCAGGATGCAATATTCTTAAAGACAAACATTTAACAGGGCCCAGATTTCCCCTATTTGTCAGGACCAAAGTTTAACATCTGTCATCAGCACTCGCCTTCAAAATTCTTCCTCTTACACCAAAGCATTTATTCAGGAGTTTCCCTAATGGTATTTTGGACAACTCAGAGCTGTGTGTTCCAAGTACTAGCTGGTGTCACCTGTTGTCACAAAAAAACCCAGCAGCAATCCAAGTTCGATTTCCTGTCTGCTATCCCGACTTAGTAGTACAGTTGCTGTGGGCTAAGACTCAAGAAAACTCGGAATAAAATCAGGATTTATTCATACTTCAGAGGTTCCAGAGAATCTTTTACATCTGATGCCAGCTATGAAATTGGGAGTCAATTTACTCACACCCAATCTCAAATCAGTGCTATAAGGCATGAAAACCAAGCACCTGTTACAGCAAGTTCTTCCTTTTTCCAAACTGCAAAAATATTGCTGGCCATAGATTGGGGGTTAGCATTGCCATAGATGTATCCCAGAGCTATACTTTCATGGTTTTGTGTATTTTTAGCAGGAAGGAGAGTCTCTACTGAAAAAGCAGAGTCTACCCACTCATACACACAACTTTACAATAGCTGAATGAAAGACATAGCTATTCTTTTGACATTCCAGGCCACAAAATAAAACTAATAAGTGAGGTGCTCTTTTTTGCTAATGGTTTTTCCCACTCTGTTACACACTGGTTTGGATATTCCTGGTAACAGCCTTGGGCTACCTTTGCATCCCAGACCTCCTTTGAGGAAATCTGAATGAGAAGGCTCTCATGACTTGATTTCAGTGTCTTATAACCTTACTGTTGATGCCTTATGTTTCAGCTTTCATATTTTACAGATTCTGTAATGCATTAGTACATAACTCTGAACTTCATATAAAGTGTTAGCAAGTTCTCCTCACAGTTTAGTTAGACAAAACAATCCTTTTCCAGCCCGAGGATCAAGAACACCATTGCAGCTTCAGGAACAAAAAGTGTAAACAACAGTGAACTGAGGAGAGCAATGTGAGAGGCTGAGACTTCATAACCTGAAGCTGTACTTGGACAATTAACCCCAATATGTAAATGGACCAAAACTTATAAAAGTATGAAAATGTGTGATCCGTCGTCCATCTTGGACATAGCCTCGGCCAGGCTCCTGTATGCCCAAGGTGCATCCTTTGAAGGCCTTTTTAATAAATACCTACTTTATTTCTACTTTATTTCTTTAACACTGCCTAGCCTCTGTTCTAGGTAGCCTCTCAAGGCATCATTGTCGCAATTTTAGTGTCAGTCTGCAGTCCAAGTGGAGATCAAAGCCGTTTTATTACTTTTTCTTTATTACCTATTTTAGTGTTAGGACCCACTACCAGTTCCCTATCTGCAGGAATAGAGTATTTGTTTCACATTTACTCAGTCCACCTTTTATAAAGGAATATGCTTCTGCTTCTGTTGAGTACATGAGTCCCTGGGACACACTCCCTTGACAGGAGGCTGGCGGATTGGTCTCTATGTAAACCACCAGTAAGTAAGCTTCCCAACTCACTAACAGAAAGCTTTTGACTTGAGCTAGTACCTCCAATCATAACAGTAGAAAACCATCCTACTGATTCCCTCAGTCAAGGTTTTTTATGAAATCATAATACTCTTGGTGATCTTATTACACTAAGAGATCTCCTTCACATTGCCAATATGACTGCACTTATCAGAGGTGTTCAATTCTCTTTTGGCTTTTCTTGGAAATGTTGCAAAGTCTGCTGCAAATGTTGGGGGGGGTAGGTTTTACAAAATCTAGTGATCTTTGCGCTGCTTTTCTGTAACAGTCAATGGCACTGTCACTGAAGCCTCATTCAAATGACCAGGACCTCAGGAATCTTTCAAGGGAGTCTGTGCCTCTGCTGCCTTTCCTAACCACGAGTAGTTGTCCTTGTTTCTGTTAATCTGAGTCAAGAAGTAGAGACCACTTACCTTTAACTCTCTTAACCAGGCTTACTACACACACATTCACAAACAACAAGGCCACGCTATTAATTAGGAGAATTCAATGGAATATTTTACTTACAGCCAGCTTCCTTCTAGCATTTTGCACTCCTCCAGGCCAGGAGATGGATTCATGGAATTACACATGAGGATTAGTTGAATAATATAGAGTACATCCTTCAAGGACACTATGCCCTGACATAGTTTATAATGCATTGTTAAGTTATGTCTGCTGCTGAGTTACCTGTGATTTACTGGTGGTGAAGTAATTCATATTTACACAGCAGATGAGATCTTGTGAAGATAAGAATTTCTCAAGACTGGTGGAGATAACACCACTAGTATTCTGCTTCTGGAATATCTAGTTATTTTCTTCTGCTACTTTGTTTTGGTTTTTGATAGGTATCACCACTCAGCTGTGTGATATCAAAGTGTACATAACGCTGTGTATTTCCATACAATCATCTGCAGCTTTGTTTTCCTATGCTACACAAGTAAGATATATAACTTGAACAACTGGAAATATCACAGTCCAACAGGATTCCCTAACATATCTGTAATACATCAATCAGCTGCTGCCTAGTTATTATTACAATCTTCTCAGATGGAAGATTATCCATTGCAGACATGGAGAAACCGCATCACTGTTTACTGCTGACCTGGCGAATTCTTGACTTTCTGTTCTGTTCTCCCTCTGTATTTAGAAACTGTCATTTGTCATTGCTTTTTCCTGCACTTCTGCTGCTCTCATTCTGTTCTCCCACAACTTACATCTTTAGAGCTTTTATTAGATGTTGAGATTTCAGACAAAGAATTGCAATACAACCAGAAATGTACAGGGGAAGTGTTGAAAGACTCGTCTGACTGTAGGTTGCACTTCCAGTCTTGCTCTTAAGATGGTAGTGTGAACTTGGGAATGCAATCCATGCACTTCGTTTATGCTGTTGCTGAAATGACAGAATTTCTCTTGTGATTTCCAAATTGGGAATTTCTAAGAGCTTATTTTTATAGTGAAATTCTTTTGTGAATTTGAGAAAAAAATAGGAAATGTGGTTTTATTTTTAAGGTTTGAGCATATATGTGATTCAGAGAGATTATATGCAAAAAAGACATGGAAGAATAAGAGTTTCTGAATTGACTTGGGGGTCTGTGGCTCTGGAAAAACAGGCAAATCTTTGTGTGGAAATTTGTCCAGGCAGATGGTTGGGAGCAATACTTATCTCTGACAGATAAAACTTGTCTGTACCCTAGCCAAGATAACTTGGCTACTCAGTGGCTCTGAATGTGTTAAGCATCAAATAATGCTGCTGTATTTGTCTACCAGATGCTTAACATGGATGTGGGGGGCAAATTTGGAAGGTAAATGAAGAAGAGAATTTCAATTCATCATAATAAATGAGTTGATTTCCCTTTCTTTCCTTTCTTTGAAAAAGCCACTTTGTTTATGTTCTCCCAAAACCACTCATTACATCATCTTGTGTGTTTAACAGATACCTTAAAAACTTTTCAAAAGATCAAAATGAGCGATATCTACCATGTTTAGCTAATTTGTTTTCTCCTTTAGGTTCAATAGGTTTCCTTACTTTTACAATGTCTTTTATCTTTTCCATTTCCTGCTGCTCAGAGTTTGCATTCCTGTGGATTTTGTGGAAGACCAGGATTACACTTACATCTTTGTAGTAATTTTAAAATAAATATCATGCAGCTCTTGCAATTCTTCCTTCCCCTAAAAAACCTGTAACATAAATTGTCACCAGATAAGCCCATTGGATTTAATCTTACATACCTCCAGCACTCAAAATTTCCAGGAAGGTTAACAGCAGTTTTGTAAGAACATGGAATGTAGGGGTCAGGAACATTTAGAAGGAAAGGAATCCATGTACTGTGTAAATTATGTCTGTCTCTACATTAGCACTGAAATTACTTTTATAGTAGGCCAGGTAATTGCTGTGTTGATTTAATTTTGAAAATAAAGAAGGGACTGAAAAGGTGGCTGGGAGGAAAAAAACCTGGAGATTAACTGAAAATTTATACTACAGTGTTTTTCTCTAATTCTCCTATTATAATTGTTCCTTTTCAAGTATGTTGCTGGCAAATGCTAGCTTGAATTTCAGGTTCACCAAAGGTCACCTCATCCACACTCAACCATTCAGTTGCTTTTAAAAAAAAAATTAAAAATTCAAGGCTGACCTAAAAGGAATGCATTGTACTATAAAAAAGTGCAGAGTATTGTCTCTAGCAAGATAACAATCCCCAGTGGCAAAAGTGGGTTTTTTTGCTCCCTTGTATCTATGGCAGGTATGGGAAAACAGGAACTGGTTGTTGCTGAAGTATCTGTACACACTGGCTTATTTGCACAGTTTCTATAGTCCTGCAAAGGGCAGCACATCCTAACTGTGCCATGTGTGATACTGGTAGGTACCCCAGAGCTGTGGGGTGACTGAACTGCACAGAACCCACAGCATTCCATCATTGCTGGTCTGTTTTAATCTTGTGTTGTTAGACACTGTGGTGTGAGAAACATATTTGGACAGGTTGTGCTTTGCATTTCTTCATGCTTACATTGCTATGCATAACCTATGTATACAGAAGGGAATTTGTGTGGAAGGAGATGTTTACATCAGCTGTCGTATTTGTTAGAAGGGGTCAAGCTGGAATCTAGAGAGTCCAGGAATCAGGTCAGTCAGAATTACGCCATTTCAGAAACCAGAGAAGTCAAGGCATACATCAGTAAAAGGCATCACTGGCAGCCAGGAAAAAGACACTATTCGCAGTAGGAGCTTGGAACAAGGAACAAATAGAGCTAAAATAATGTAAGGAGCTAAAGGGCTAGAAGCCAGTCACAACATGGCTCAGAAGCTGAGGGAAAGGATTCAAAAGCCTGAAAGCACCTATCAGGTATGTGGAAAACCACATACACCAAAACTGTAGAGACCTACAATCCACACCTCAACTGCAAGACCTTATCAGGTCCTCAGTTTTTGAATAAAGCTATTTACAGCTTGCTAAACTGAAAGCCCATCAGTGCTTAAGTGGTGTGGTCATGATGTGCTAAAGAGGTTTCAGTCCCTGCCGTATGCTTACACATTTAATCCACCTTTGCTCTCCCTATTCTATTTCAGCTGAAAATGCCCTCTACCATGAATTACAAGAAAACACTCTTGTAGTATTAGACTTTATGTTCATATAGGTGGGTAGAGGAAAACTATTGAGCCAGACTTACTGCAGTTTGAAGCCATAATGAGAGCTCTAATGAGCCACCACTCATGAGATGAGTCCACCTGAGACACTGGTTTGCAGCTGCTGAGACTGCCCTGGCTGCTGCAGCTGTTGCCTCCATGGTTAGCTAAGAGCACCTTCCTCAGCCTGGTCTCACTGTTCTTCACTTCTCGCACCTGAGAGCTGTTTTCAGGGTGGCAGTGCTGCCCAGAGGAGCCAGGAATAAATCACTGCTTTCCTGCCCTGCTGATAACCACTCTTCTAGGGCTTCCTTGGAGAGACAATGCAAAGTATTCTCTGCTTGGGAAAAACAGAGATTGTGTTCGTCTGTCAGAGGCACTTAACAACTCAGTGTCTAAATACCTTTCTCAGCTTCAAGAGGAGTTGGTGTCCCCACGCTTCACAGTGCTAGAACGGACTCATTATTGATATTCTTAAAAAAAAACCCTATTAAAAACACAACATATGCTCAAAACACCTGGCTGGTGTAAACTCTAACCTCTCGAAGTAGCAAGTAATACATTCTTCCCATTATGACAGTTTAACTTGACACTTCCTCCTAGATTGGGTCAACTCAGTGAATTTTACATTTTAGGGTATGATCCCTCAAGTTTGCCTTAAAACATTGGTTTTTTGTAGCAATTGTGTGGCAATTTTTGATTTTATAGGACAGAAGTTTGGATGTTAATCCTTGTTTTGTAGTTCTAAGAAACCTCTAAATAAACCAGGAATTTCGAAGAGATGACTCAGTCCTATTGCTTTATACACTTTTCTCTCTTACCTACTCATTCTGCCTAGGTCCAGGCACCCTGAACAGAATTCTCTTCCATTACAGCAGGAGTCGAAATGAAGGGATATTTCTGTTGATTCAAGGTGCGAAAATATTGGGACAAGTCTTTAGGGAAAGAAGATTGGAAAGAAATTAGGAGTTTTCTCCTTTCCTTTCCTCTTTTTTCTCTTTTCTATTTTTTTTTTTTTACTTCTTGTTTTTTCTCCCTCATAGTTTCCAGCTTCTTCACACAAAGAAGGATGCCTCGTCTCTTCACTTTGATATTTGGTCTACTGCTTTGCAGGTAAATACCCCCTGACCCTGAATATGTTTTCTGTGTAAAAAAATCAAGTTTTTGTTAAATTAAAAAAATAAAAAAAATCACCCCTTTCCTAAATAAGATTTTTCTGGAAGAATTAAGAAGAAATAATGAGAGTTTGTAGAACATTAAATGAAAATGAAATATGTAAGGATTACACATTAATCTACATAAACTCCTCTTCCAGTTTGTGGAGTAAGGTAATTTTGCTTTATGTGGAGAAGGTGGAGTCTGTAATGATAATTTCTTTGATGGGATTTGCAGGCAGCTGAAGTGGGAGGTGTGTCCTCCTCTCTGCCACCTTCCCAGAGCCCTGTCTTTTAGGGCACGTTCCCACATGTTCACTCACCTTACAGGTGTTTTGCCTGACTTGCTCTGCTGTCTATTTCAAAATTGCTTACATGTTGCTTTCCAGAGGAACTCAGAGATACAAAAGGAGGATGATTGCTTCTAAAGTCTAGATTTCAAAATCAAAATAGTAGAAGCCTAGGACCTTGATGCTGAATGAATTCTTGATTGCTGGACAGGGTCTTTTTGAGGGGTAGGCTGCTGACAAGCTGCTTCTCCATCAGACACACCTTTGGGTTGGGCTATTTTGGAAACTGAAGTAATTGATGAGGCTCAAGGTATGGTCTGCTAGGAACGAGTGATTTTATTGTGTGTTTTTACACCTACTTTGATCAGCTGATGCAGTTGACTGACAGTCTCCTCTGTAAGTAGCTGAGGGCAGAGGAGTGCTGACCTGCAGTGAGCCTTTCCTGACTTTTTCCCAAAGTGGGGATTGCTGGCTTTCAGGCAGCTAGGCAACAGAGAAAAAGGGACGTGATATGGGGGTACCTTTATTTGGGGAAAGCAATTCCTTCTATTCCCGGATATGGAACGGACTAAGTCAGAAACTGCAAGGCAAAAAATCCTGGGATAAACATCTGGATGAAATCTACTTACTCCAGCAGAAAAGGTACAGTGCACTTCAGCCTCCTTGTCTTCTCTTTGTTCTGCTGCTCTCCCTGTAGCTGATTCTCACTGTTTCCCCTTAGGCTTTTCTGCCAGTAGATAAACTTTAAACAACCCTGGAGCCCTTTTCTCTATCAGATTTCTTCTTCCAAGATGGAATGCTTCTGGAGTTCCAATCTTATCTGCTTTCACAGGTAGATTTACCAGGTTGCAATTGAATTACCCTGAGTGCAGGACTTCACTCACAAATTAATAATGTATTATCTTGTCTTTCCTGCTTCATTAGTAAAGCTCACAGGAAAAATGCATGAAGGTTTGTTTTTAATTATTATTATTATAGTTATTATTATTGTCATCATTATAATTAACATTATTATTATTAGGAGTGTGTGTCATGTATAGGCTGCAGTCAGCTGAAATAATGATGTTTTTTGGTCAGGATTTTGCTTTCTGTCTCTCTAAAGGTTGCTCGTACTGTGAGATAGAATAGGCTTAATGTTGTTGAATGTTTTGGGGGTCAGTCACCTCCTGGGTCAGACTGTGGTTTCTCAGCCCTGTGACCTGGGTGTCAACATGTACAGTGACTCCTCTTAGACCTTAGGTTATCCAGAAGATTGGCTGTGTCTTCCCATGTGAACACTGAAGGCTGTTACTGCTGTGCAGGGTTGCTCCCTCCACACACAGAAATGTAGGACTATTCATGGAAATACAGCTGGGTCTGGTTTTCATTGTAATTTCTGCATGCACAAATGCTGCAGTACTCAAATAACAAATTGCTTCCAGTTGCTTGTAAAATCTGTTTTTTCTTTCCACATATAACTCTGAACATCTGTGGGGACAAAGAGGTGACTGTGTGGGACAAAAATCTATCTATACATATGTATATATATGTGTATATATACATATATGTATAGAAATATGCAAAGAAAGCAGATTAAGAGGGACAAAAGTACACCTTTAGGGAAAGAATTATATCCTGATCTAACTTCTGACCAAGTATCAAAGCCTTTTCCAGTTTACTTCAGAGCAGTGGGACTTAAATACACTTAAAATGGGAGGGACAATGGGAACAATAGTGTTTCTGTGGAATGCTGAAGTGTTTACATTTTGATGTGTTCATGAAAAGCATCACTGGTAACTGAAAAATAAGTTCGCATCAGATTCTGTGAGGTCCAAATGAGTACAAAATAGAATTCTAAATATATTAATAAATTAATTATACTATGTTATACTAATAATGGATACCAATAAGCCATAAATTGTAATATAATATTTTTTATGATTATAATATTATCTTCATATTTTTAAGTCAAAGAGATATGGAAGGAAGCTCTGCCGATCTCTATCTAACCTCCCACTTGAAGCTGACCTATTGCCGGCAAGAGATCACATTGCTTAGGCTCTGTCTGGCTCAGTCTTGAAAGCTTCCCAGGACAGAGATTCTGCCATATCTTTAGGTACCTGTTATAGTGCTGTAGTAACCTCCTAGTGAAAGAGGTTTTTTTCCTCAAATACTCAACCTGAACCTCCAAAATCATAAATTTTGATGATATTCCAGTCCCTTGTTTACCATCTGGTGTTGCCAAGAGGGGTCTGGTCCCTTTCTTTTTGTTGCTCCTTTTCACATAGGCTACTGTTAGCTTCCCACTTCTCTTTGCTCATTAGTCCTCATGGGTCATGTGCTACAGGCCCATGAACATCTTGTGTGTTTCTAGTGATGGAGGAAAACAGAAAATGTTAGGCATATAAACCCTTCTGCCTAAACTTTTCTTAGATCGCTGTAGTGCCATCCCACTGTCCCCAAAGTTAACTTTTCTGTGTTTCTTTATAAAGCTCTCTGTAAAACACATACAGTGTACACAATATTCACAGTGAAATCAGGGTTCCATGGGGACATGATTGTTCCCTTCCATTTAAGGTCTATATGTTTCCCACAGCTTTCAACTAACACAAATTAGCCTCCTGCTACTTGGTCATAAATTACATGGTGTCAATATGTGAAAACTCTTTTTCTAAAGAGGGACAGGACCAGTTCTTTCTCCTATTATCCTACTCTTTCCTTTCTTGTCCCCAGGGATGCTCAGAGTTTGAGGAGAAAAAAAAAATGAACATTTTGCAGAGGACTGGAATCAGTTTCATTGCTTTCACATTTTTAGTTATGTACAGATAGAAAAACACAGCAGGAAGAGCTTTGGTGACTGGTGTGTGGGAACTACTCTTATGAAACCTCTGCTTTTGTGGAAAAACTGTTGTAAGCCAAAAGGGCTTTTGCTGTGTCCTGTCATTTTGTGGTACAGAACTGCAGTGTTGTGGCTTCAGCCTAAGTTCTTCTTAGTGAAAATGGTGTGGAATACATACAGCAATTAGCAGTGATTAAATTCTGCTATTGTCTTATTGAAAGCCAGTGGTAAATATGTTACTATTTAACTGGCATTCTCTGATCACACTCAAAGTCTGCAAGAGAAGAACAAGGCTTTTTTTTTCTATCTGACAACTGGTGATAATACCTGAAAACTAATTGTTTTGGTAGTTGTCACCTTCCCTGGAACTGATGTTCGTTCTCTTTCTTCGTGTGAAACAGTCCTTTGAATCTTATCAGCAGTAGATCCCAGCATTATTCACAGAAAGGGATTAATATTGCACTCTATGGTATTTCCCCAGGGGAATCCAGGTTCAGAAAATGCAATACAATCTTCTAACACTGAAGAGGACTTTGAGTTTATTTGGCCTTAATCTTCTGGTTTGTCTCTGTTGAAGACTCTCCTTTTTAAACAGCCTGTAGTTCAGTGTGGAGTCCCAGGGACAGCGGTCACATCTCATATGTCCTCTCTAGAATCATCTTTGGAAGCAGACTCTGGGATCTATACTGCCTGAAGCATATGAACACAAGCCCTCAACATAATTTATAATGATGGAGAACAGAAAGATGAATACTTTTGAAAATTTGGGCCTGATAGAGGTGAAGAAGAATCATGTCTGCCACAGTGTAACAGATCTTCTAGAAATTATTTTCAGTGCAAGAGTTTCTAAGGAAATTCCTCCTAGAATGGGATTTTAGAAATTCCACCTTATGAGAATTGCACTGTTCATAAAAAATAAGCAATCTATAAATTAGAGCAAGTGAGTACATGGTTCCAGTACCTGTAAAAGTATAACAATTATGTAGTGTTTTTCCTCCTGCTATTGCCTGTATCCATAACTCTGATTGATAAATAAAAAGTAATGCATTAGAGATGCCTGGAGCAACATGCATAATTTGCAGAGAGCTACGGTCATTCCAAAGATGTCACAATAAAACCTTTAGTTTCCAAATTCTTTGGTGGCTCTTTAGTCTCCCAGGCATATTAGTGAGGTGCTCTGCTTACCCTGGAAACAAATGTGTCACAAATAAAAAAGCAGTTCAGCCTAATGCAGGTAAACTGGATTGTTTAGGAATTGTACAGGGACACAGAGAGCCTTCAGTTTCTATATAAATCTTTCTCAAGCTGGTAGTGAATGAGATGTCCCCATAGTTTGGCTGTTCGTTTGTCTAAACAACATTACTGAGTTTGCATCCCACGATTTAACATAAGATTATCCTGTCTTAAAATCAACAATGCCTGTCAGTATTAATTGGTTCGTTTGCTACTGAAGGTGACAGTGAAATAAAGATGCCAGCTTCCAGCTCCAGCACTTCATTTATATCTTGTTTCAGCAACAGTGCTTCTGCGTAGTCAAGATGCAAAGAACAATTGGCTGCTGTGCGTAAAATAAAGTCAAAAGCATCAATAGCAGCATTTCTGGTCTTTTCTTCTACTGATACACCTTCTCCCTAATGAAAGTTTTGAGATTAATAATGGAAAACAGTCTCTCTAATTTCACAAGTGTAAAGGTCCTCCAGAAGTCATGTTTCCCCAGCCATGCACAGACATACACACACCCAATCTTACCCTAAGATGCGTCTCAGGCTCATAGATTTAGGAAGTTTTTTGTAGATTTAGGAAGTTGTTTGATTTCCAAAACTTGTCCATAGGTTTCCTTATAAAGAAGAGAATGTGAAATTTGTGCCCTGAAAAAAACTCCACCCCAAATTAAAAAGCTGTTAGAAAAAAATTACTAGACACCGGGTAAGGAACACAACCTGGAATAAAACGGCAAGAAAAACCCTATTGAGGAGGAAGTTTTGATGCAGAATGAGGTGATTCATCAGAGAACAAATTTGTTTTATAACTGCTTCAGTGACAATGAACAACAACTAACAACTTCTGAACCATTAAAACAGTTCTGGCATGAGATTATTCTTACAATGGTCTCAGATGCAGAATTAGGAAAAAAAAATGTTAATGCAAGCAGAATGCCTTGCTGGAAATGGCTGATCAAGATTTCTATTGCTTTGTGTGGCAGACAGTTAAATATCTGAAGGGGTAAGAATTCCCTATCGGTTTCTTGTCTAGTAACATTGGCAATTATTAACCTGTTTAATTTATTTCCAGAGAAGCTCTGTTTACTCTCAGCTAAAGGGGGTTTGACATACACAAGCAAGAGGTCCCAGTTAACTTTCTGAGTCTTGTTTCTGGTGCTGAAGAAATTTGCTGACCCTGTTGATTGTCCAAGCCCCTGTTATCTGGCTCCTTTTCGCTTTGTGCAATTATTCCCTAACTCCTTCTTTGGCATCTTGCTAGGTGATTGCTTTGATCCTCTTTCAGCTTGTTGGCTTCCTCTGAGCAGCCCTCTGCTCTCCTGAAGGCTTTCACACATTTACATGTGCATGCTAGCAGAAGGAAGGCAGAAGATGAATCTCCTCTGGCAATTTCATGATTCATTCTAGAGCGCAGATATTCTGAGCACAACAGGGAAAGAAGAGAAAGCTAAAATAATATCCTGATGATGATTTATAGCTTAAGATAAAATAACTGCTTTAGAACCTCAGGAACCAACCCTCTATGGGCATAAAGCTTGAAGCTGAAAGCAAACTTAAATTAGAGCAAAGAATAGGGAAATTCCATATAGTGAATGATTGAAGTTGTAGAATCTGATAAGGAAAGAATAGAAAGAGATGCTTCATTGCTCTTCTGGTGAGTTCAGTCTTGAAATAGAATTTTCAGATTGGTTGTTGTCCAGAGAGTTAACATATGTAATATATTTCCCTGTTCTGAAAGAGTAACCATAGTGATTCAAATTCTTTTTATAACGAAATTAAAACTTCTGTATTATATTTGCATTCTTTATCTCTCCATAAGCTGTAAACCTAAAATGGTACATATTACCAGCAGAAAGTGCTTGTGAAATCCTTAACCTTGTTTAGAACTGTTTTACATGACTCCCTCAGTCAGAATCTGACCTACATTTTATCTTCTCTTTGTTTCACAATGGATTTTCGGGTGTTCCTGATTTTGCCCTCACCTATATTGGAAAAACTTTTTCCTGAGCACATAATTGAATAATCTGTGAAGAAAACTGGCATGATCAGGGTTCACTAGCTGCCTCCACACTGACCACGCCCCTTAGCTCAGTAAGAAGAACCCAGGAGCCCTTGTGGTTCCCATTGCGCCTCAGAATTACTGGTTTGCTATGGAGCTGTGCTTCTCCTAGACTGATCCTGTAAGGCAACATCCAGTCTGCCTAGTGTTACAAACTTAACTTAGCTGGGTAAATCAGGAGCTTAGTATTCCTTGATTCCATAGCTGTTGAAGGGGATGAACAGGATTAGAAGATGAGCTTAACTTAGATGTGCTGAATTATTGTCTCAAGATGTCCAGATATGTCTGTTGAATCATTTTCTGAAAGCCAGCCTCACCATTCAGTGACATAATGGTACATTATGGAAGCTAAGCATCTACTGTAGGCAGCTCTGTTAAGAGACTTAAGTTACAGATTTTGACAGCTGCTGCTTTGACACACAAAGGAGCCCAAGTAGTAAAATGCAAAACTTGCACTGTGTTCGATCCATTAGGAAGAAAGTTGGTTAAAGATGCAGAAGTTAAATAGTTGAAAATGTTTTGAAGGTTCTAAATTCAGGTGACTTCATTTAATTTTTTATATTAACAAATTTGCTTCCCCTAGTTTTTGACATTTATATGCTCGGCACATTGCTGTAATGTATTAAAAATTAGTTGATAATTAGAATGGTATGTTTTAAATGAGGTTAAAATGTTTCCCCAATTATGAGACAGAAAATTAAATGAGAGTAAAAGCATATGCTAGGAGCATGTAACTCACGAACCTTTGAGACATCATAGGCAGTGTGCCATGACATTTGCCAACATTTCTGAGTTCCTCTTCTGGTTTGCTCTTTGGCCTGGGATCTCTGGCGTTTTAAGCCAAGTTGAAGGTTGCTACAATAAGAAGAAATGCTTGATAATTTTTCCTTCAATTTCCAAAAGCTGAGCATAGTATTTTTTAGGTGCCTTCCTTGTAGCAGTATATTGATTTAATTAGATGTTTACAGGAACTTTGGTAATTTTTGAGAGAAAGGTACTGTGTTTGTGTCCTCCCATGTCGTCTCTTGCCCAATCCTTCCTCCTCTCTTGAGGTCATTTGAGGGATAAAGGCCTACCCAGTAAAGCATCAACATATTAATTGCAGCATTGTTTATACTATTGAAACCCCACCTCTTTTCCACTTCCTGCCTCTGAAACTTGTATTTTCCAGAAACACAGAGTTTTTCTTACCCAAAATAGTGGCAGAGGTGGCAAGCTGACTTCACTAACACTGAATCTTAGGACTTTTGCTTAGAGTGCCTCCTTATTTAGTTCCTGTTTGTTTGATCCTAGATGCAATCTCCTCATCAAATCATCTTGCCATTAGTTATTAATGAAACTGACGCATGAGTAAGCTATAGAAGGAATACTTCCCTAACTAGGAGTGTGAAGGACATATAAAAATATCTCAGAATGGCTCCCTGATTTGTTGAGGATGGTTCTATTTGTCCTGAATGTTTTTATTTCTCCTCTGCTCTTAAGGGGTTTTCTAGTTTAGTTTCTAGTGACTTAGATCATGGGGTGTTTTTGGTGACAGGAAGTGCTTATTTTGTGGAATGATAAACATGATGTTCAGTTATGCTTCTATTACTTGTAGCCCATGTCCACCAACTTACACTTGCTCAAATGATTTCTATTTATCTGTATAATTCAGATATTTTTTGTTTTGCTTTATCCCCCAAGTTTTCTCAAGTGTCTCAAATGTCTTTCCACTATAAAGGAGAGCAGAACTCTCACATTTCAAGTGAATTAAATCCAGAGATAATGGCATATAAATTTCTTTTTGATTCAAGATCTTGTTCATAAAATAATAATTTAAAGCAAGAAATATATATTCCTGTGAGCCACAGAATCTGTGTTGCCTGCTTTCCTATTGTTTTATTGCTAAACTCTCCTGTATTCGAGATCCGTGAGTTGTAAGAAAACATTTTTTTTGCAACGGGCCATTTATATTCTCTCTGTCTCTGATGTGGGTTTTATTGTGGCTTGTAAAAGAGTTATATTCACAGGAAATGTATCCTCACATCGGTGTTATCACTTAGTAAAAAACACCTATTGCTTTATGTAGTATTTATCCCCAAAATCTTGTAACTTATGCCAGAATACATGCAACATCACCAGGAGGAAGCATTTACTGTGACTGAGGATATGCTTGACTAATGTATTTGTCCCACATGCTTTTTTGGGGGAGGTGTGCTTAAGACAACTATTGCCAGTTATTAGATTGTAGTAAAGGGACAGATAGAGGCTGGTGGAAAAACAAGGCCTGGTGTTATCCTTGTTCATATCCTCGAATTTCTCATTTTCTACTGTAATCCTGAGACTTATTTCACATCACACATTGCAGCCTGACCTGGGCCACGCTAGATAATTAAGATCAAATTAAACATCTGTACTAGAAAACAGCAGGGGTGAGATAAAAGAACAAAATTTTAATTTGGACAAAAATCTAAAACTGAACGTAACTTGTTGGGAGAGAGGAATCTCTTTCTATTTCATACTGAAAACTCATGAGACATAATTCTTTTCTTTTGGTATGAGAGTCTTTCCTACCCTTTAATCTTTACCTCCTGAATATGGGATACCTGTAATTCTTTATTTGTATAAAATCAAGAAATCAAAAAGCCCACCCCAAACCACTTTTTAATTTATGAATTAAAAGCTGAACCTGAAAATATTCAAGGATAACAGAAATATTCACCTCAATTTTGTAGGTTTTTTTCCTTTTTTTTCCTTTTGTGTGGCCAATTCATGATTTTGAACATTGGCAAACCTTATTTGGATGTTGAACAAACACTGCAGGTAACTCTCTTCAGGTACTTACACAAATTGATAGGAACACCACCTGAGCCTTCTCTTTTCCAGGCTAAACAGTCACAGTTCTCTCAGCCTTTCCTCATCTGAGAGACATTTTATTCTAATGGTCATGTTTTGCCTTTTGCTGAACTCTCTCCAGTAGCTCCATATGTGTTTTGTACTGAAGATCCCAAGACCTGGATACAGGGCTCTAGCTATGGCCTCACCAGAGCTGAGTAGAGGGGGAGGATCACCTCCCTTGACCTGTTGTTTGCTTCCAAAGACCTTGCTCTAGTGAAGTTTGGTGGCTGTACTTATAAATTCTTCATCAAGCCCGAAAGATATACTCAAATAACTCAGATCCTCATGGAAGACTCAAGGACATGCTTCAGCTATAAGTGAACCACTCTGTCTGGAACTTGTTTGAGTGCATGCTCTTTCCCAGGACATGAACATATTTTGGTTCTAAACAATTTCCTCAATTCTCTCAGCACAAGACAAAAAAGTAGCATAGCTAAGCTGTAAAATTTTTTCTCCATAACTTTGTATATAGAAAAACAACATTTCAGAGCTCAGTCTCTTAATTATAGGAAGTGTTGCTAGAACATAGATGGAATTCTTGTTTGCCCTTTTCTATCCACTACCAGAGCAATTCAGACAACGACCTCTTCTTAATTTATTGTGCTGTGTGAAGAAAAAACTGACTTTTTCTGGCGCCTGAGATAACTGTCTACTTGCAGGAAGGCTTCAATGACCCATCATTCACTACTTCTGGACCTCAAAAAGTGAGATAGAAAAGCAAGAAATATTTTGGTTGTTTCTCTCTGCTTTCTTTCCCTCTGCTGCCACCATACGGTTCAGCATCAGTAAGTCAAGAGATGATGGACTTCAGTGTGTTTTTTGAATCGCAGTGCTCTGCTTTTTAGTGTTTTGTTTTGTTTTGTTTTGGTTTTTTGTTTGTTTTTTGTTTTGTTTGTTTTTTGTTTGTTTTTTTATTTTTTGTTGTGCATTCAAAGAATACCTCAGATGGTAGATGTGCATTGCTGATTTTTCAGTGAAAATGTTCAAGATGCAAACTGTCTTGAGCAAAGGCCATGCTAGCTCTGGAGAGAGGCACCATGTGTTTGACTTTGTTCCTTATCAGCCACTTTTTCTGTACTACAGGATCTGGGAATCCCCACTCCTCCAGGCTGCCAAAGAGAACAACCTTGCTGCCATTAGGAAACTTCTCACTGACGGAACATGTGATATCTATCAGAGAGGTAACTGGGGTTACTTGAGAAAAATGGTTTTCTGTGGAAGGCAAGTGTTTCCTACAATGAGTAGCTTGTTAGTTTGCTAAAACATTTGCATCAGCAGACTCAGATGACTTAACTCTATGTCAGCAGCTTTGCAATAAAGTGAGTTTTCTGACTTGGTTGTGCTCATTTACTTTGTGCCTTAGGTTGGCCGTCATTTACAGACACCTGAAGTTTCTGCTCAGATTTCAGACTTTGTTGAAGTGAAGGACAGAACTGTGCAGTTATGTGGCTGTACCAGGCACTATTTAAGGGAGGATATAGGCCTCCTGTAATTCCCCACCTCCATGAATCTATTTCTGCTTTTGTCCCATACAGTTGAGCGTCTCAACAATTCTCATGCTTGTCCTACTGTTTCTAGGAGCAGTGGGAGAGACTGCCCTTCATGTAGCTGCCATGTATGATAACCTGGAGGCAGCAGTGGCTCTGATGGAAGCAGCTCCTGAGCTTATCAATGAGAGGATGACATCAGAACTTTATGAAGGTAATATCACTGGGAATGAGGATGGGCAAGATTCCCTGCAGGAGGGGAGAGGAAGTACTACCTGTACATTTGGGAAATTGGCTTATACTGTTCCTGGTTCAATATGTTGTGAAACTGTTACACAGCAAAACCAACATGGAAATGGCTTCTGACTTTTCTTGGAAGGTGGAATTACATTAAACATGAGTACACACATGTGCAAACATGCAAAGGCCTTGACCAGGGAGCTGCAAGGGATTGGAAAGGGATTGCAAGGATATATACAGTTTGATTTCTGACATACTAGTTTGTAAAAAAAGGAATATCTGCCTCACCTCCCCTGAAAGGAGAAAAGGTAGTTATTTGGTTGAGAAAATGAGAAATGTGTCCACTGCTTTTGAGGCTAGACACTTGTCCAGATTTTTAAAGAATGCTTCTGGTTGAGTACACAGAAATTCCAGTCGGAGTCTCAAAACCACTAAAATAGTAATAATGGCGTTTTAAAAATTCTAAAGCCTAGTTTGAAGGATTAGAGGAAGTCTTTGGGAGTTTTGTCTTAATTTCTTACAAAGGAAAGCACAGTCAATCTCACAATTTTTTGTTTGCTTCCCAGTAGAGTGTGGCATGTCTTGATTCTTCCATAGAAAAAAATCTAGAGAGTGAACCCTGTTGGGGTTTTCTTGGCAATTTGTAAAGTCAGTTTTAATAAATTAATGAAAAAATTGAAGTAGAACGGAGCCTCTGGAAAATCTCTAGCACAATCCTTTGCACACAACAGGGATAACTTCAAAGCTAATTCCTTCAGCTGTTGTCTATTTACCACGACTGACATGTGAACTGCAGGCTGCTGATCAGCCTGAAGTTGTTTTCTTGGAAGACAAGGTTTTGTTTCTGTGTCTTGCAGGGCAGACAGCTCTCCACATTGCAGCAGCCAACCAGAACACCGCGTTGGTGAAGGCTTTGCTTAAGAGAGGAGCCAATGCCAGCACAGCAAGGGCCACTGGGCACTTCTTCAGGCGCAGCTCCCAGAACCTTTTCTATTTTGGTACAGCTTTAACTTCTCCCCTTGCTGCTCTAGGAGGGAGCCAGCAGGGTGATGAGGGGCTATGGGGGAGCCTTACTTTATTCCCTGTCTAAAGTGGATAAACAGAGGCTCCTCTTTCCAAGCTTCATCAGACATACGCCTTTTAGCAGAGAGTAAGACTTCATCTGAGTATGTGAATGTTATGTGAATATAAACAATACACATTTTTTAGATTTTCATGTATGCAAATCAATATATATATTGTATAAAAATTGTAATTTAGTGTCTTCCTAGCAGCAAATTACTTTTCAACATTCTCACGGAGGTAAACCACTGAAAAGAGCATTTCTTCTTTTTAGTGTTGTGTCGGACAGGTTTTTTAACCTTTTTGATTAGGATGAGAAGTGAGGCAAGAGATTTACAAGTTACCTAAAGTAACTCCTCCTTTCATATCCTATGGCTTCATAGCATGGATAGCTTTCCCTCAGTATGCTTCAACCTCTCCTGCCTCCTGGATCCTTAATGTTGTTTCTCCCCATTCCTTTCATTTCAGGAGAGCATGTTTTATCATTTGCTGCCTGTGTGGGAAATGAGGAAATTGTGCAGCTGCTCATTGAAAATGGAGCTGACATTAGAGCTCAAGATTCTCTGGGTAGGTGCTGTGGGGCTCAGTGAATTGCACAGTGTGGATCTGGACATTTTAATTCAGACTCTCATCTGTGCATGCAAATATTCTTCTCACACTAGAAACAGCTGTGGGATAAGTGATATGAGGAAAATAAAAGCCATCAGCCCATTCTCAATCTTTGCACAGGGCTGGGCTATTCCAGATGCTTCATTCAGTCTGCTTCCTTCATAGGTAACACTGTTCTTCACATCCTGGTTCTCCAACCTAATAAGACGTTTGCCTGCCACATGTACAGCCTGATACTTTCCTATGACAGGAGCAAAGAGGGACCAGGGTCACTTGAACTGATTCCTAACAATGAGGGGCTTAGTCCATTCAAACTGGCTGGAGTTGAGGGCAACACTGTGGTGAGTTTGTGTGACACTGGTACCTCCGTACAAAAGAGAAATGGAGACCTTGAAATAGCATCGTTCAGAGCAAGGGAGTTTGTGCGTGTTCTTAGCGGGTAGAAGATATGTAACAAGATTTTTTTTCCAGGAGTCTTATATAGGTCCCAAAACGCCTTTATAAGAAATTTCTTTATCCTAATGAAAGAAACGAGTGCTTAAAGAATAGATATTTTGTCCCAATTTTTGAAGCATTTGAGGTAAACAGGTATTAAAAGACACATTTACCCCAAGTAATGTTTTGAAAGGCTCACAGGAATTATTGTCTTGGTTGTCTAGATTTCATTACTCTAAATGTGATGCATGGAAAACCTCTTCAGGTAGCCACAGACATTTATTCACAGACAAAATCTTAGCATTTAATGTAAACCCTCATTCTTCCACTCACTGAAAAGACAAAGGTGGTTAGTGTTTCTTCTGTAGATTCCCAAAAAACCATTTTCCTTGTCACACCTCTTTTCTGATGTCTTGTAGAAGGGTATTAAACCATTTTTTCTAATCAACATGTAATTCCATCTGAAGTCTATTGTGAGGAACTATAACTGTCAAGTAACTTTAGTAGTTTGATTAGAATTTAGAGAAAAAATAATTCATCCTTTACGTCAAGCATGAGCTAATAATCAAATAGGAATCAGAAAAATTTCTTCCACTTCTTAACCTTCTGTAATTGTCCCCGAGAGACATGAGAACCACAACAGCTACCAGGTTCAAGGAAAATACGTCATAATTAAGGGTTTTGTACAACTTTATTCATTCTCATTGCAAATATGTGAAATACTGGAAAGTTTCTGATGTCTTTGCCCCTCTTCTTTTCTCCTCAGATGTTTCAATACCTTATGCAGAAGCGGAAGCAGAACCTCTGGTCCTTTGGCCCCTTGAGCACTGTGCTCTATGATATCACAGAGATTGACTCCTGGGCTGAAGATCAATCCTTCCTTGAGCTCATTGTATCCACCAAGAAGAGAGAGGTACTGTGGGCACTGCATGCATTCTGTGTGCAGACCATGGTGATCATAGAAGGAGAGGAGTGATGAGTTTGAAGGTTCAAGCTCACTGATACAATCCATAGAGCAAGGACTTTGTACCATGAGCTGCAGAGGATACACGAAGTATAGGGGTTTATTAATGGTCTGGCTACATCTGATGCTTTATATACAGTTTCTTTTGAGGTGTGGAAATTGAAGGTTATTGAAAGAACTAGGTATGAACAAACTACAGAAAAGGGTTTTCTCTCACCAGGCTCAAAGATACACTTCCTATAACTGTGGTACTGATTAACTCTCACAAGATCCCTGTGAGATAGGAGTACATTCAGAAATCCTAAACTGGAGTGCATTTAAAAACCACCTGCTGTTATTATTCCCTTCATTTAATGACAGGTTATGACTCAAAACAAAATGGGCAAATAATCTCTGCTGTAGGCTCAAAAGCTTGTAAAGGGATTAATAAGACAAAAACAGCAGAGTGTAATGGTGAGCTTTGATAGCTCTCCCTAGGACTTTCAAGGTACACAACCCTATCAGTTTTAATGACCTTAAATAATCCTAACAGGACAGGAAATGAATCAGAAGACACTTCAAGTAGCACAGTTCGGCCCATCCTGTATTATTTCCACCTATCAAAATTTTAGTCAAACCTTTCTAACAAAAGTTTGAGCTTCCAGAGAGCTTTGCTATGGAGCTGCTATGTCTGTGGAGCTTTCATTTGCTCTTACATGAAATCCTCTCAATTTCTATGAGTGGGGATACATATGGAAATCCAGGGAAAAGCAGTCCATGTTAAAAAATATAACAGGCTTAGAAGTTGTCCACTTTAGAAGACTAAACCATAATCCTAAAAACAAAGCAGAATATTGGGCTTCTCTCTTATCCCAAAACATTCATATAGTGCATGCAGATCCAAGAATCTTAATTTCAGAAGATAAGGCATCCCCAAATATCAAGAGATATAATGGTTTATTTAGCAGAATGCTCTTACATATATGCAGTTGCAATTTTTTTGATACATACTAGTGATTCTTTTTTTGCACTTGATATGAGTGGCCCAAAATGTTTGCTGTCCCTCTAGAAGAATGCCATGTGTGACCCAATCCCATCATCCCCTCCCAGTTCAATATTGGACTAGAGAAGCACCTTTAGCCCCCAGCCGGAAGCAGGTTCCTCTTGTGTTCAGGAGAATGCATACACATATAGGTACGAAGATATATTTTCTGATCCTGAAGCGGATGAAAAGTAAAAAAATAGAAGGGAACTAAGCTATAGGAAGGTTACAGTAATCTTCAAACTTGTATTACCCTTTGAAAATGAAATTCACTCTCCTATGCAAAGAATTCTAGAATACTGACTTCTACAGAAACCAGAATACCCATAGGTGGATTCTCTCTCATGCAGTTTTTATTCTTTATGATATTTCATAGGCCATTCAAGAGTTTTGTTAGAGTCATGTCCATTTATGGAAACATTCCCTGCACTTTGTGCACTCAGCAATTTTTGGCTGACTTAGAGGAAACAGGGCATTGTAGCAAGAGAAGAAAAACATCCAGAGTGCATTAAGAAGTTTTTCTTTAAAGTAACCCATTCACAAAAATTTGACTAACATTTTCTTCTCACTTACTGCAGTGGTCCCCTAAACAATAGAAAGTAAGTCTAGAAATATTTAATGAAGTGTGTGGCTCAAATTCCTAAGTTGTAAAGTCTCTCCTACGTATGCTCTGTCAGTCTTATAGTATAAGCTGAAGGCTTCAAATAGGCGAGTCAATTTATTACCCAGATAATAAGGCAGAAACTTAAAAGGCAGCATTTTTACATAAGCCATAGAGCATCAGACAAGTACAAATACCTTTTAGAAAAACGTTTCAGTTTTCTTATTTTAAAACATCTGATACATAAACTTGTGTTGGTGTACTAACAGGAGTATTCTGTCATCCTCAGTTCTATGTTCCTCCACAGAGGACAAATTTATGCCAGTATCTAACATGCTTTTCTTGTACTTCCCACTGGTACTCAACAGCTTTTCTTTGCAGAATGTATTTCTTTTTTCCAAAGCTCTTTATTGTCAAACTGAGCAAATCCAAAGCCCACAAGAGCATTCCACTTTTGCAAAGTAAATTCAGTTTCGTAATGCTGAATAGGGCAGATGAGAATAGGTTGTTAACACTCTCTCAGGAAAATTTGTGAATGCTGTTTATGAAACAATGCACTTTTGGCAATTTATTTCTTCTTTCTCTCTTTCTCAGGCACGCCAGATCTTGGACCTAACACCTGTGAAGGAGCTGGTGAGCCTGAAGTGGAACATGTACGGTCGTCCCTATTTCTGTTTCCTGGCCTTATTCTACATCCTCTACATGGTCTGCTTCACCATGTGCTGCGTCTACCGGCCTCTGAAACCCCGAACAGGCAACAGAACCAGCAGCAGGGACAACACGGTCTATGTCCAGAAAATGCTTCAGGTACTGTGACTGGAGGAGTCAGAGCCCCCATTGGGCAATTCCCATCTAACCTACTTAACTGGCAAGTCCCAGCCTTCCCCAGTCCCCAGCTATTGCAGCTGTCCTCCTCCCCTCTTTCGGCCAGCTGACCTTCGTCAGGGAGCAATAGGAGGTGTGCTCCATTCTCCATTGCTGGGGCTTGGCTGGTTCCTCTGGCATTTCCAGGTCTACTCATGTTCATCATAAGTAAAAATAGGCCTTCTTCTCCCCCATCCTCTTCTAAAATTTACTTTCACTTTCTTTAAAATTTAATTTTAAATTTCATTATTTTCATTTTATTATTTTCTTTCTTTTTTTTTTTTTTTCCAGGAATCATATGTGGAATATGAGGATGAGCTGAGGCTGGTGGGGGAGCTGATCACAGTCATTGGAGCTGTAGTAATTTTGGTCCTTGAGGTAAGAGAAACACCTATACAGCTCCAAGTTTCATCAAGGAAGATTTTAATTACCAGACAAACATGGATTTGTGCTCATTACTTGGTAGGGCTTATTTGCTTAGTCTGAGTGCATCAACATAGGTCTGTGGCAATAGATATTGCCAGCAGCATATATTAGATGAGACAGAGACTGTGACAGTGTCCTAAGTAAGACTCCAGGTGAGGAAGAAGCAATTAGAAGGAATGGTCACCCTCTCAAATACTGTCTGCAGGGTAATCCATGGTTCCTGGTAGCACCATCCCTGGTCCAGCTGACTCCCAGATGTTGCTTCACCCAGTACCCTCAAATATTCTTGTGTTTACGGGTGCTGGGTAAAGTGATTCTTGTGTGTAAACAGAAAAGTTTATATTTAATTGGAGATCAGTTACTCTATGGACTTGTAACAGGAGCCTTTCTCAACTACCCCCCACTTGATTTTATTATAACAGGAAATAGAAGATTGAAACTTTTGTGAGAAAACTCAAAAGATGCTGACAGGAAGAACTGAAAATAAAACAGGTCTTGTAAATATCTTTTTGCCTATGGCGTGCACTGGGGTGCATCAGGCACAGTGCAACCAGCTGGCCATAGGAAGTCATTGTCCCCTCTCTACTCTGCACTGGTGTGACCTCAGCTTGAGGGGGGTGTGCAGTTTTGATTCTCTGGTATGTTCCAGAAGGACAAGTCCTTCTTCCTGTGCTTATTTAGGTAGTCACTCTGGGGCTAAGGCTACAACTAACACAGTGTGAATTACAACAAATTCCCTTGATTCCCCAAGAAGGTCTTTTTTGTCTTTGTTACTGAGGCATCTCTCTGGGACATGTCTCTCAATCTGCCCAAGCATTCTTTGATTTTTTCAGCAATCTCTGTCGCATCCCAAGAAGGGTCCACTTGGCTCAACCATTCTGATCTTAAAGTAGCACAGAAAGTGATCCACCAAAGGAGATGTGGCTGACCCTAGGAATCTGTGAATATTGGTGGTTGCCATGACATTTAGTAGTATTATGGAAACTGTCTGAGTGCTTAAGTTAACAGGATGTCTCTCTCAGATTCCAGATATCCTTAGAGTTGGAGCAGCGAAATACTTTGGGCAAACAATCCTAGGAGGGCCTTTCCACATAATTGTGTAAGTACAGAACATACAAAGTCTAATAAATACATTGTCTGTCATTTCCCCCGCTGCTCTCTTTTGCCAGATAAGTCACTTTCTCCATTCTTTTAGAATATTCTTTCTCTGGATTTATTTCTTTTAGTGGCTTGACTAATATTTCCTTTGCTGAACCTTTCTTTTCCTCTGTCTCTTCTTCCTTGCAGCATCACATATGCTTGCATGATCCTGGTGACCATGGTGATGCGTCTCACCAGCACAACTGGAGAGGTGGTGCCCATGTCCTTCGCCCTGGTGCTGGGATGGTGCAACGTCATGTACTTCGCACGGGGCTTCCAGATGCTCGGACCTTTCACCATCATGATCCAGAAGGTGTGAGACACAAACAGATACAGGTTGTCCTTGCACCTCTTTGCAGATAGGGAGAACTGTAAGAATACTTTTTCCTCCCTCAGGACTATTTGCTTAATTTTTCCTTAATGTCAAATGGACAAGTTCTTGTCTGCACAGAGCGTTTTAGTACTTTCATGTTCTCTCTATAGTGCAAAGGTTTCCTTTAATTCACTCATGGTCTTAGAATCTGGACAAAGGTTTACACAGGATGGCACTGTGACTTGGTGGAACAGTTGGGGCTCATGGTGGCTCTGTCTTTGCTCTACAGATGATATTTGGAGATCTCATGCGCTTTTGCTGGCTCATGGCTGTGGTGATATTGGGCTTTGCATCGGGTGAGTCTACAAGGAGAAAATAATCATATGTTACCCCTGCCAACTGCTTTGGTGTGAATTAAGAGTGCAGGTTTTGATTTAATCTCTGATTGTATGCTGAATAGCTGGAAAAACTGGTGATGATATTCAGCTTCTATTTCTCTGAGCAGGGTCACTTTCCCAGTACTGACTTCTGTTTTCAAACCATGGGTTTGGTTTTCACTTCTTGCTCTTTCTAGGGTGTTAGAAACTAGGATAATTCAGATAATTCTATATTTTTAGAAACTAGGATAATTCAGATAATTCTATATTTTTTTAAGTCAAGGTTTAGGAGCATACTGCATTTATGATACTTGTCTGTGGAAAATTAGATTAACACACATAGCTTTGTTATAGCCTTGAGGATGAAAAGATCATTAATTTGAGAAATAAATAAATAAATAAATAATAATGGTAACTTTGGATTGTTTTATCATGGAGACCAGTGATTCTAATCAGGGATTTGTTCTTGCATAGAAACACATGCAGGTCCTGCCCAGACCAATTTTTTTTTGTCAGAATCTCTCATAGGATTCTGTTGTTCCTCCTAGAATGGGATTCCTCTTGTTAAATTCTCTCCTTTTTCCCCCTGATTTCTCTCTTCCAGCTTTTTACATCATCTTCCAGACAGAGAACCCTGAAAACCTTGGGCAGTTCTACAACTATCCCATGTCCTTGTTCACCACGTTTGAGCTGTTCCTCACTATCATTGATGGCCCTGCAAACTACGATGTGGACCTGCCCTTCATGTACAGTGTGGTGTACTTTGCTTTTGCCATCATTGCCACCCTCCTTATGCTCAACCTGTTAATTGCCATGATGGGTGACACCCACTGGAGAGTAGCCCACGAGCAGGATGAGCTCTGGAGAGCCCAGGTAATCTAGTTAAAGTGGGCATTCCTACCTTATTTCAAATAGCAGCTAGAAGCCAATCAGCCTTTCTTGTCCATACTGTGTCTCCCTAAATGTTTGTTCCCTATGCATGGAATCTCTTGTTAAATAGAATTGAAGTTGCATTGAATTGAAGTTAAATTGAATTTGAAGTTTGCAAATCACATTGCTGCGTAACTGAGAGTTAAATTATAATTATAGGGATTGAATGAGGTGGGTATAGAACACTAGATGATGATTGCAGGAAGGCCAGAAATGTCTTTTGATCCATTAAAAGAAGTTGGCCTGACTGTCTTGGTCAAAAAGCGAAGAAATTCAACCAGTTCTATAGCTAATCAACAGGAAATCCATTTCCTATGCTTTTCTGTGAAAAAGCAGACAGACAAATGGTTAAATGTAGTCATGTGGCAACAGTGGCAAGTTCTGATGACAATTAAAGTGGGTGTAGATACTGTCCTCTTCTCTAGCTTGCAAGAATTACCCTAATCATTTCTATGAAGTATAAAAGGAAAGAGACGGAACAGTGTTTTAAGACCTCCATTACTTCTTAAAAACATGTCACAGTTAGACCTAAATCAGTGACTGCCTTATTTGAAATGGAGTATAGACTATGTTTTTTTCCCTTAAGGAGCTGTAATGGAAATATAGCATGGGTTGGTGCTCATGAGACTAGTAGTTTTGAAAGAGAGTCAGATTTTTTTTTATTCATCTGAGTTTTTTCTTTTTTCTCATTCTAAAGGTTGTTGCTACTACTGTCATGCTGGAGCGGAAACTGCCCCGGTGCCTCTGGCCTCGCTCGGGAATCTGTGGGCGGGAGTTCGGGCTGGGGGACCGATGGTATCTCAGGTGAGTGCTCTTGGAGTGTGTGCATGTAAGGATCCAACAATAAGAATCCAGGGTATGGATGTTCATAAAGAGACTTTCCATTGGTCTAGGGAGTGTTTGAAGTGCTGTCCTTACAGAACACAGACCCTGATCTCTTTTCTGTCTGTATTGTAATAGACAAGCACTGTCATCCTCAGAAAGCTCTGCTGTGCATTTCTTGTGAAACCAGCTGATGCCTTCTCATCCAGTCATCACATTGGACAGACCCCAGGAACTGCATGGGTTGTAGGACTTGAATTTTGCTTTCAAACTTCTTATAATGAGTATCAGTGAACTTCACTGCTGTGCTTGGTTGGCTTTCCCTGTCCCTTAGATACATGAAATGGCAGAGGCAGAATCAATCTATCAGGCATTCAGCACCAAGGAGCTGCCCTGTGAATGACTCAAAATCAGAAAAGGAATAATTGAAGTCAAAGTTTCTTTCTCATGTAAACCTAGTAAATATGTTACACTTTGCCATGACTGCATCAGGCGGTAAAGGCACAGGTCCAGAATTTCAGTTTAGGTGCTGAACTAAAGAACTGCCTGTAGTCTAGATAACACTAAATTCCTCATTATTTCTGATTTTAATCAGTATTTATGCCAGGTGAGAAAATAATTAACTTTTTGGCATTTGCATTTTCTAACTATGACATCTTTTGCTGATAAATCCAGAAGGGGGAATGGTGGCTGTGTGAATCATAGAATCATAGACTCATAAAATATCCTGAGTTGGAAGGGACCCACAAGGATCATCAAAGTCCAACTCCTGGCCCTGCACAGGACTTTCTGCAGGTTTTGCAGACAAACTGAGCCTTGCAGATTTTCAGATTTACTGGGCGGAACAAGCAATATGTAACACTTTCAGTCCAAGGCATGGAATATAACAATATATTGCAAGAGCAATGTCCCAGAAATTCACTGGGAATAATTGGGAGTGCCAATACTCATTGGATGCTGTGAGAAAAGATTGTTGCTGTGATTTAGTTCTGTCAAATCACATGGGTATTCATTATATATGGGTGGGATAATAATTCAGAAGACAACCTATAAGTAATGTAATTGGTGGAAGTGGAGCAGTTAAATAAAGGTTCAGCAAGAGATAACATCCTGAGGCTAGCAGCCATAGAATATCAGAGGAGGAGAGTTAAGAACAGAGAAAATAAATGAACATATGCATATATACAAGGTCTGCCAATTGCTTACAGCTGGCAAAATGGAAAGGGCAAATCACAACCGGGAAATGAGTTAAAGGACAGGAAACCACGGGTAGACAAAGGTACTGAAGTCAGTAATGGGGATGAAGGTCTAGGACCTGTGCTAGCATCTCCTGGCATCCTGCCTATAATCAGTTTCCTGTGCAGATTTTTTCTGGAATATCTCTGTCAGTAGGCCAGTTTTTTGGAGAGGTTTTGTTGATAAGTTGCCACTTTTCTGCTTCATTCAGTTTATATTTTCTAATCCTCTTCCAGAATTGAAGACAGGGTTGATCCCAACAAACACAAGATGATGCGGTACACAGAGGCATTTAAGGTTCAGGATAGGGAAAACTATGACAAAAGTTCAGAAAAGCTGGAAACCAACGGGGACACCTTGTGCAAGAAGGAACTGTCTGCTCTGTCACTGTCCCTGTCACGGAGCACATCCAGAACTAGTTCTCACCGCGGCTGGGAGATCCTGAGGCGCAACACCTTCCGCCAGCTTTGTGGAGAGGTCGGTCCTGCTGTGGATGAGGAGGTCTATGATGTCTAAGAAGCCTCTATTTTCACTCCACAAGATGTGAAGTGGCCCTTTTGCCACGACAGTTGTCTTCTCCAGCTGTTCGTATGCTCCCCATCATGCCACACCACACAATCAGCCTTGGAGAATTCTGCTGGTGAAGATTTTGTGAGCAGTTCATGACATCTGTGCTATGACAAAAGAATGCAATTTTTTCTCTCCTACTTATAAGCATCTCTGCAATTGCACTGATATTTGTACCAAGCTGGTGGGCTTGTTGAGCTATGCAATGCAAACGATCAAAAGAAGCCTGCAATGGGATTTCATCCATTTGCAATGAAGTGATCAGTAAGCTCTCTTCCAGACTGTTACATAGAGTATGATCTTCCCCATCCAGTTTCACAAAATTGCAAGGCTTTCATAGCAAAGAATGACTGAAGTTCTGATTTATGCTTTGATACAGAACAGAAGAAAACCCCAAACTCTCCCAAACCCCACAAACCCTTTAACTGATCTCAGGAATGAAGGTAGTTGTTGACACTGTGATGATTGAAAAGAACTGTAACTACTCAGCTGGCATTCAGGGCCTGACAGATTTTTCCCTCTGAAAAAAGGCAGTCTCCATTAACTGCAGATTCAACATTTCTGGCTTAGTAGGACTGTTTTGGTTTTGGTTTGGTTTGCTTGTTTGGATTTTTTATTGGTGATGGATATTTTTGCTTGTTTGTTTTAATTTTTTGTCACATGAATGCACTTTAAGCTTTTGAAAAGAAGTGATTGCTATTCCTGGGAGGATGCTAAATTGGGAACTTCTTTTCCAATTGAGAGAGTGTATGACCTGGTTAGGTGACTTTCAGCAGTATGAAATTTCAGCAGAGATATTTATCTCCCAAGTAAGCTAAAGCTGGTCTTTTGTTTTTCGTGGAAGAATAGGTTTCTGAACCATAGATCCCTGACTTACAACTGAGCCACCAAGCTTGAATAGTGAGCTCTTATTTAATACAGAAAGAAATGGTGAGGAGATGTTGGATAGATGAATGAGAGCTATTGCAGAGACAGTTCAGAAACTGGTGCTCTCTCTCTCTCTTTCTCTCCGTCTCTCTCTGAAAGTCTAAAACCATCCAAAACAACTGAGGCATCCACGCAGTTCCCTTCCAGGCATGACACTGTGCCAGTCAGTTTATCATCTGCCTCAGTCCACTTTAAGAAAAATGAAGAAATGTTCAGACAAATAGGCAGTAATTTCAGGGTTTTTTTGTATTCTCAGGAGTGTGGAGTTTCATTCCACTAGCAGAAGTTGAGCAGAAAGCAATCCACGGTCTTAACATTTCCTTCCAATAGTACTAGTAACAGCAACTTTGTTCTTTAGGAAATTAAAGGCTATTATCTAGCACTAGACTTTGAACCAAATCACCCTGTGATAATCAAAGCAGACAATGAAAAAGCTGAATCCAGTGGATTTCTGATTGTGTTGAAACACCACTGCAAACCTCTCCTACACCTTCTCGCTTGTAGGTGCTGTAACAAGTATCATGATCTTTGCAATCATGTGTATTTCTTTAATGTCCACTTTCTCTTACTTGAATGCTTTTTTTTATTTTTTTGTGCTCCAATGGAAGACAGACAGAAGGCTGTCACTCTGGAATTCAACTGTATGCTTTTGAGTTGGCTAATGTTACCGAATTGAAGGTATTGCCCAATCTCTTTCGCTGAAGTGCTGTCAGTCCTTCCCAAAACCTTTGGCCTTTACACTGGTGATCTATGGAAATGGGAGCAACATGGTACATTAACCAGAACTGTGAAATGTTGCTCTTACTGTAGATTAATTTTATTTCATGGTGAATAGGCAATAGCAAGAAGGGGACAACTAATGATTTCCAGATCCTATCCCTGGCCCCAAATATAGTAGAATTTTTACTAGTTTGAAAACCACTGAAATACAATTACAATGAAACCACGTACTGTCATTTCTACAAAAGAATTCCCCCTTGTGACAAAATAATAATAATAATAATAATAATAATAATAGTTTGAAGTACAAGCTTTGTAAGCCCTGGTTCTGATTTTTCATTCTTCTTCATTGCTATAAACATTGAGAAATTTGATCTTAGAAATTAAAACAACACTTTGACATGGCAGGAGGCAGAACATAACTCAGTTACCAGTGCTAGGCCTATTTTTGATTTTGGTATCTGCTCTCCAAGTGCCTTCTTTCATAAAATTGCATCCTGTGATACTTAGCTTTCAAACTTCCTGCACAGAACCCCTGCAATCAACAGCATCAGAACTGTGTGATTGATTTTCTGACTTTGGAGTTGCCCAATGTAAATAGGATAGAGAATCATAGAATTGTAGAAGGAAGGGACCTTTAAAGGTCGTGTAGCCCAGAAACTGACCAGGCACATCTTCAACTGGATCAGGTTGCCCAAAGCCCTGTCCAACCAGCCCTTGAATGTTTCCAGAGATCGGGCATCCATCACCTCTCTGGAAAACCTGTTCCAGTATTTCACCATCTCCATTGTGAAAAAATTTCTTACTGGCTCCTATTGGAATTTGACTTCCAGTTTCCTAAAGCGACTTGCATATTTAAAGAAAACAACACCCTGGAAAAAGACCTTGTGGAAAAGGTGGCAGAATATTTTACCAATAGTAAGTTGATTCCTCAGTCTTTTGTTGATGATCAATGCTGCAGACCATTTTTAGAATAATTTTATTTATCTGTCAGAAAAATGGCTGCAGAAGAAAACTAGAGCTGTGGAAATTTGGCAGATTAGTGGGCGCACCAGTTGTTGGAAATATTGAATTTAATACTTAAATGTGGATTAACTCCCCTCTTTCATTTGGACATATATACATGAAGTGCACCCTTGTGAATCTCAGGTGATGAAGTAATAGGAGGCACTGGAATAACCTTTGAGCTGTTTCAATGCAATCTGGCTCTAACTCTATGTTACTGCAGCCGTGACTGCAGTAACATAGAGGCAAAACACTTTCACTGTAATATTCTGCATGAATGTGCTGCTTCAAGATTTGCTTCAAGTTTTGTGCTTTTTGACGTAGTTATATCCTAAAATTCTGAAACAGTATTGCTGCTCCTTGCTGTCGCAAGGTGTCTTTCCTCTCTCTCCTAACAATGTTGCCATGATTTCAAAGCAGACATTCCTCCCCTCCCTGAAAGTGCTAACCTCAAACTGTCTTCTACGTTGCTGAAGTTTATGATAACGTGATAAGAATGAATGTTTTGATCCACTTGCTTGTAGTTAAATGAGATCTATTTTGCTGACAATAAAAATATGGAGTATCTTGACTGCTTCTTTGTGCCTAAAATAACTATCAGGAGCCAATTTTTGTGTTTGCTTCTCTGGCAGCAATAATAGACATTAGTTGACAAATTGTTTGTATTGTCACATATGGGTCCACACTAAATTTTTCTTATTAAATCTGTTGTTCCACAGCAATCCACTTCAGGTATTTCTTTATACAAAGTTTATGTAAAGTTCTAAATACTGATTTCTGGTTCAAACTACAAATTGTCAAGGCCTTGTTTTTTAAAGTCATTGAGAGTTCAGTGAAAACTGCAGGACAGTTCTCTCTTTTACAGAGAAGAAGTTGTGTTTTCATGTTCATGAAATGATGTATGTTGGACAGTGAGGCAACTGTCCTTGCTGTAGCTGCCTGCAATACAATGCACATATATAGTTTTCTCAGTAATGCACATGCAAAACAGATACAGATAGCTTAGTTTTATAATGTACCAGTGTATGATCATGGTTCACTAAATTTGATGTTTACACCACTTCTTAAATTATTATTGTGGTTCAAGTTGATTTTTTGAAAACTTCCTAAATGGGAATGAACCAATTCAACAAATACTTGGTTCCTAGAGGATTAGGGTAATACTTAGAGCCATTAACTATTAATTTTAAGAATAAGGTTATCTTTATCTCTGAAACTACAGCATTTAAATCAAGCTCTCAGCTGTGCACTGAGAACTCTCTGGCAAGAGTTGTGTCCTGCCCTGAGAAATCTACAATCCAAGACAAGAAACTAGTGAAGATATAAGCAAGCATCTCTGAGACGGGCCATATGAAAACCCTCTGGTCTTGCTACTGTTTTATGCTCAGTTGATAATTGCAAATTGTTTCCTCTCTGCTGCTCCAAGAGCAGCACGCTCGACCATCAACCCTCTGCATACCTGAAAACCTTGTCCTTAGAACACCTTCCTACTGATTAATCAAATGCATTGGTTGGCTGAAGTTCTTTTGTTGCAAAGAATTAACTGAGATTGTATGTTGGAAAGAATCAGGACTAGGAAAGAAAACACTGCTCTGTAAGCTCAACCAGCCTATAGTATCAGAATGAATGATTCTTAATAATCTCTGAGAAGTTCTAAGTTAATCTAAGAATTTTAATATAAAATATCACTAAATTCAAGCTTCCAGGGGGACAATATCTGCAACACATACTAATCCACTCTTTTATTGGTGTAGTCAAGCTGGTCTGACAGCCACTTGGCAGCATCATACTATACATTGTTCTGTCTGGGTCATGGATGGAAAACTGAGGAGAAAGTGCTTGCTTCCTAGAATTACCAAGGACATAGCAGGGCAAATAATTAATTTCTTTCCACTTCAAATGAGAGATAATAAAATGACAAGAATAGGTTTTACGGAGGTACAAGGCACACACAGCTGCATCTATGCTCCTTCTGCACATGGATGTCCATAGTGCTTCTGCACATGGATGTCCATAGTGCTTCCTTGTATCATGTTTTATGACAGACATGAAACGGAATCCAATGGATTCAGATGAGACTTAGGTCTTTTTCCAAGCTTATAGTCCTGTTAATTTGCTTGGTCTCCTGGGGAAAGTGCCCTGGACTCTTAAAGCAACAGAGACTGGCTCATTCTAACATGATATTCTGAAAATATTGTTGAGATGCTTGAGAATGCCAGCATGCCTCTTCCTCCTGTGTCTCAGTGTTTGGGATGGGCCTCACCCACTCCCACTGGGAAGACTGTACAATATTCCACATATGAAATAATCAGGAATGGATCATAAATGTCAATGTGCAAGAGGTCAGCTTCATAGAATTGTGTCAACAGCTGGCATTGGTTGTGGACACCCTGCCCCCACATATCAGGGTATCGATCTTCATTCTAAAGCTACTGACCTTTAACAAATACTCATCTCTCTGGGGCGGGGCTGGAGGAAGGAGTGGATCACCAAATAGCAGATGGTGATCCTAGCTGCTCTCCTGGGTTAAAGCATAATAGTTTCAACATGGTCTGGTGGAACCTATGTTGAAAGAAAACGTGTAGTCAGTCCAGGTTTTTAGGTTGTGCTAAGATCTTTAGCCACCACCTTTTCACAACCAGCCTCAGTGCTCTGGGAAGGACAAGGATAGAATATTTTGAAATGCTTTTTACATATGGTACCAATGACTTTCCACCTCTTCTTCACTTCAAACAGGAGTTACCATTTATGTCTTTGTTCAACATTTTTCCTTCAAGATTATTTGATGTATAACGTTGAACACTGTTCAAGTAAAGCAAGAATCATTGAAAGTGATTTTGGAGCATTTTAAATATGACTTTCCAGTATCAGTAGTTGGTGAACAGGGTGCTGGGAGAGCTCTGAAGCATCACCTTCGCAAACTACAAAATAAATTATCACGATGCCCTCTTCTTGACACAACACAAATGATCTAGTGTCAGAACTACCTCCTCATAATACATAATAGGTGACCTATTTAAAGAGAAATATATATGAATTCTGAAAAGTGAGGGCATTTTTGAACCATAGCACAACTGATCACTAATAAAAGGAAAAGGATAGAGTGATATAGTCAGGAACTCAGTATCTTCTTGGGAAGTTCTATTCTAAAATCTTACCTCTCCAGCACTTTCCAGAGATTTGAGTCCAAAGATTCAGGCATATAATTGAATGCTAAATTAATAAAGTCTTTAATTTAATTGTGCCTGCATATCAGCCACCATCTCTCCTATTGACTGGTCAGAAGATATTGCTAATATCTAATGAAATAGATCCTTTAGTTTATAACTGTTGTGTCTGTGTTGTTGGTCATAAGTGGTTCTGAGAGCAATTTTGATGATCTATGCTATGCAATACTTCCTCTCGATGTATATTTGTCTTCATATTTTAAGCAGCTCTTTATCTGGATTTTCTTCAGTGGGAAGGAAGGAAGAAGTTTTCTGTTTCTGTCATTCTCTTTCTTCACTACTTCAGCAGCTCCTTCCCTAAATACTTTCATATAGTTCTTTGAGTATGGGGTAATCTGACAATTTGTCTTTTAAAACTCTTTAGTTTGAGGCCACTCCCTGACAGGAAAGATATGATCAAAACTTTTCCTTCTTTTATTATATGGTAGACTTGCACATTGCTTTTGGGGGTTTTGCAGCTCTGCAACAAATAAGTTCCCTTCTCAGCATCACATTGCAACCTAAATACTGAAACTAATGTTCATAGCCTGTTAGAAAATGAGACTTTAAAGAAAGGTATTTTCCTGGGGCTAAAATACAGAAAAAAAATCTCAAAATTGTGAGATATTCCTCATAGCTTACAATTCAAAGAAGTCTAGAATTTACTTGTCTGTGCAGCACCTCCACTCATGCCCTGAGCTCTGTGCAAAAGGTATGAAAACTAGTACAGTCAGCATGGGCCCATAACAAAAAGTAAAGGAATCTAATTTTAAAAACCCTGAAATTAAGACAGACATAACTGCACCTGCTGTAGTACAGACTGTGTATAGTAATATACTAAAATGGTGATGCCCATGAGAACAAAGGCATAATAATTATTTTCTCACAGCAATGGGAAAAAAAGATACATGTCCCTCCTTCAATGGACTGTTATTCAGAGTGACATTGCTGAAGGTCAGGAATTAGATAGATCACCAATTTACAATACAGTTTTTCATTAACATCTTTGCAGACTCCTAACCACTGAAATCCATTTAAAGGTCTGTGTATATATATGATCATTTTTTCAAGACACTTATACCCAAGGTCTCTTTTGTTTATGTAAAGCATATTTGCTTTTTTTTTAAACTCAGGAACTGTGGGGTTTTACTCCTGAACTTATGTTCATGCTGGAACAAAACACTACATTATTATTAGAATCTTTGTTTTTAGTGATAATTGCATAGCAGATTCAAGAGCATTTTGAGAACTACAGAGTTCAGTCTTACAGAAAAGGTCAGACAATTTCCAGCGTATTTTCTGTAGGCATGCACGAAGACTATGCAAACACGATACAGAAGCAGTTACATAGGGTAACTGGGTACTTAATGTAGGTTGCTTTAAATCATTTTTCCAGGGTTTCACGCTGTTTCATTAGACATCTGTGCTGAGTTTGCAAATTTGGGAGCTGGACTCTTGTTTCATATTATTACTGTGCCAACCAATTTGGGGATTTCTTCCACACTATCTTCTGTTGTCATTTTAGCCATCTAGGCTGCCTGCACAATAATATATGCAGAACATTAATTTAATATATTGGTTTGGGCTGGGGTAGAGTTAGTTTCCTTCACAAGAGCTTGCATGCTGATGTGTTTTAAAATTGTGATTAAAGGGGTGTTGACAACACAGGTATGTTCTGGTTGTTGCTGAGCAGTTCTTGGACAGTGTCAAGGTCTTTTCTTCTTCTCACAGTGCCCCACCAGCAAGGAGTTTGGGGGTGCACAAGAAACTGGGTGGGACACAGCTGGGACAGCTGATCCCAACTGATAAAAAGGATATTCCATACAATACGATGTTGTGCTCAGCAATAAAAGCTAGGGGAAGAAGTAGGAAGAGGGGTGGACATTTGCCCTTCTAAAAACACCCTGTTACATGTGATTGGTGTATTTCTATTTGTTTTGGTCACATCAAACACACACCCAACACACACAGAAGTGGGAATTTCTTGTTTGTAACCACTGAGCATTTTCTTCACTTGCCAACTTCAGTATGCGCACTAGTAACCCTTCTCTGTTTGGATTTGCCACCTACGTGCATATTTTACCTTTGAGACCTGGGAAAAACCCTGTGACACATAGAAAAATAGTCAGCAATGGTGAGAATCTTGTTTGACTAGTTCGACATGCCAATAAATAAAACAAAATCTAGCAAGGACATGAGAGTTTTTAAAAAATTACTGAAAGGGAAGGAAACGCATGAAACAAATCCAGAAGTGACTAACCACTGTTAAACTTTTCTGCAAGTGATGTTTTATCCATTTAGAAGAAAAGAAAAAATTAGAGCTTTTTATTATGGAATACTATATTTCATTAGTATTTTGTGATATAGAGCATAAAGCTAGAAGAGAAGAAATTACTTAGTTTTCAAAGAAGACAAGTTTAGTTCAACTTTTGTTTCCTTATTGCCATATGAGCCCAAAAACAGTTTGTGGGGGAAGCCCATGGACAGAAGTGAGAATCTTCTCTCTAGCCATCTTTTTCCTGTGTTTAGGAGGAGATACAGAGCATGGGTCAAACAAGTTACAATCTGTTTTGTTTGACACAGACTGTGTGAAGAGAGAACTAAGACCTAAAGGGCATGAAACCTTCAGGTTGAAGGGGACATCAGGAGGTTATTTTGTCCGTGCTCCTCCTCAAAGCAGGGTCAGCTATGAGGTCTGACAAGTTTGATTTGGGATTTCTCCAATCTGACCTTTGAATGCTTCTGAGGAAAGAAATTGCACAAGCCCTCCAAAATCTCTTCCAGTTCTGAACAGTCCTCAAAATTAAGTCTTTTCCTTATGTCCATTTGGAACCCCTCTTGTTCTAACTTTCTCTCTTGTTTCTTGACCTCCCACCATGCACTGCTGAGTAGATTTCTGCAGATAGAACACTGTGCTGAACATCCACAGGCAAATTAAAGCAGTGAGAAGCTCACTGAAAAGAAGTCTTTTTCCAAATGGTTTGAAGAAAGTTCAGGGGTTTTCCACATATCACTCAGTGCAGAAAACATAAACACAGACAATGCAGTGAGTTACTGTGGCTTCCTACTAACTTGATTTCACACAGTACCTGGAACAGAGCCCATGATGACTTCAGATCCTATTAATGGAGAAGGTTTTACAGTGGGAAACACCACACACTGCTGTAATAAATATTTCTTAACAATGAACAGGAAGATGCCCAGGTCCTGTTACACTTGAAGCTGAAAAAGAACATGAAACTGATATTATGACATGTAGCCATGCTGAAGAATGTAAAGAAAAAAAGTATTCTATGGCAGTTTACAAAGGGAGCAATGGAAATGTTGGTGATCTGTCATGGTGGGAACCAAACCCTTTCCACTTTAGTGATGCAGATGCCAGGAAGATCTCCAATATAACATCAAAGTTACACTGCACTTAATATTTAATTGACAGGAAGTCTTGTCAGATAAATTCCAAAGTATCACTCAAAAAAAACCCCAAAAAACAACGAAACAACAGAAAAACAAAGGAATTTAAAATTATGAGGAAAATTATATGAAGATAATGTTTTATTTGGATCTGAAAATATTACTAAAGAATTTGCTCATTCTTCTGGCTGAATCATTTGCTGAATCATTAGGTGTTGTCTAACTGAAGACTCCTAAAAACTTTTGACCCTATCTTTTTGCCCATGAGACTCACTGATCTCCATCATCACTGTTCTTCAACAAGACGTGCATGCAGCTATCCAAAATCTGGCAGCACTGATTTTTAAAGTATTTTAAACTTGGAGAGATTAAGTCTTAGATTTCCCTGGAAAATTAATGTACAAAACATTATTGTCTAGGTATATTCTTGGACTGTGTTAAAGGCCTTCACTTGGGGGAGTGCAGTGCTACAGCTCTTACTTTCCATATCCTGTCTGAATTTGAAGTTATATTTTCTCAACTGGCACATAACTGAGCAGTTCTCAATTATTTAAAGTTTTTCTGCTTAAAAAATCCCTTTGTGGCTCTCTCTCAAAACATTATGATAAAGAGGTCAGATGCTGGGCCACTAACATTACCCCAACTCCTCACTATGTCAGCTCAGTAAGTCAAAATATTTGCCTCTAGAAATTGAGAACTTATGCAAAATTTTGTTTGCCAAGTCTCGTAATTTTGTTACATTTTTGAATTTCAGCCAACTAGAAAAATGTTTGAAAAAAAACCCAACCCAGAATTATGAGAAAAACAGTAGCTAGTAACAACTTCTGTCAAATAAATAAGTGGCATTTTTATCATCAAAACATCACAAAGTTGTCAGAGACTCCTCCATTTCACTTTTGTTCACTTACTAAAAATACAGTTTAAAATTGGGCCCCATGGTGTAATTGCTTCATGCAGGCACTGCTATATTTGAAAACTACCTTGTTCTCTGCAGTTATAGTACTACCTGGGTATTTTCAGAAGGCTTTGTGCATGTGAAACTGGAAATGTAATAATCTTAATGATAAAGGAAAATTTTCTGCTGAGCTCGCATCTTTACTTGAGAAGACAAATTTGAGACAATCAAGAAATTATTTTCCAATCTAGTTCATTTCAGTGCATTCTATCAAGATTGTTATGAAGTTAAAGTTAAACCTAAGTAAACTTTTGGTGTTCTCTTTTTCTAAAATCTATAAAGAGAAGACACAAAAGTAGCCTTCTGAAAACCTCAGGGTAAGTCACTTTGGCCAGGAATTTTGATATCATTCAGGAAGTCTGCAAGACTGGGCAATTGATCTCCAAACCTTGAGCCTAGCAATTGGAGGGTTAGGTGCAAGACAGCAGAAATGCAATTTTTAATTGTAAGATGGCAACTGTAGGTTCACAGAACTGTCTGACTAGAACAACCAGAATTTCTCCATTCCGTCTTTCTATTTTCTTGCATTCCACATTTCTAATAAATATGCTGTTTCATGTGGGAGACAATGAAGAGAAGGAAAAGAAATAACGATCAGACTAGAAATAGAGATATAGAAGACAAACAGAAATAAGAGAGATAAAAAAGAGAAAAGAGAAAGTGATTCCCAAAAAGTTTAGATCATGTCTGTATTTTATGCCAACATGAAAAGAAGGAAAAGTTTCTGTACCATGATCACAGGAGGTGGTGAATGCTCCCTCTGAAACAGCTTGAACACTGCACAATATAGGTGATCACAGACCTGCAGGGAGTGATAAATTTTTACACTGAACATGGAGGCATCGCCTCAGATTTCCATCTTTCACTTTATATGCACAGGCTGTATGAGCTTGGTAACACCTAACTGAAATGGGTAAAACATCACAGTCTGAGACAGAAGAAAGGAAAGGCCTCCATGGTCCACAGTTCATTTTGCCTTAATCTTGCCTTGAACAAGTGGAGTGTGTCATGGATAGGGAGTTGCATTAGCCTTGGAGGAGTCATGAATTCCACAGGATATTTATGCATGAGCAAGTGAAGGTCTGTTCCACATCAGTGGCTGAACTGTCATTGGAGTGGTGATGAAGGACTTGAGTTCATTCAGCCTTGGCTTGACTATTGCAAAAAGGGAAACAACTGTAGACATGCCAACAGAGGAAGGATGAGCTCCTGCTACAGACAACAGAGCATTGCTACCTCCGAGCATTCATTCTTTCTCATCAAAACAATGAAGAACATCTGAAATATTTTCTTTATTAGCTGAAAGGACAGCTTGGAGGAATCTGTTTAGAGTCCCTTAAGCTTGCTCCAGAGCTGTATGCATGTTTTATTTTTCATTTGAGAAAACACGAGAATCATTCCATCTGAAGATGTGGTTTCAATTATTCCTGCTCTTCTACTGCTATGTGGCTTTGTCTTTGCCAATTTTCCTTTCCAGAAACTGTTTCTTCTTCTGTTTGTCAGACAATACACAAGACAATAGACATTGTTTCACATTGTCTATTGTCTAACAGAACAATGTTGGGGGGCTTCCAGGCATTATCAGAAGTACTCAGTACTAAAAGAATAAAAGCACTCGTTACTTTTTCAAGCTACAACTCAATTTAAGTAGGTGGAAAAGAAAGGAAAGGATCAATGATTTGTTAGGTCCAACATTTCCCATATTTACTAGACTAGTACTGCAAATTATTTTCATTAATATATACTGAAATCCTGGCACAGCAGAGATCCAAGTGAATGGGATTAAGAGACATTCTGAATTTTGAATTTGTGGCTGAGTTTTTCCTGATCAGCATCCTTGGCCAGCCCATGGCTAAAATGAGCAATGAAAGCTGAATCTCATGATTCTCTTTCAGCTCAGAGGCTGCCAGTACATATGTGAGAAAGAGATGTTTCCCAGAGACACGTAGCAAATGTGACAGGAAACCCTAAAACATTGTGACATGAGGATGGATCCAATACATTGCACACATCAGATTTTGCCAGGTCTTTTTCTTTCTGTTTTCTGCTTAAGGCATAAACAGAAGAAAACAACAGTCTTCAGTAACTGGTCTGCCAGACACAGTGTGAAGTATTTCGTTGCCTTAACCTTAAAAAGTCTTAAAGATAAAACAAGAAGATAGTAGAGGATCATAGGGGTTAAAGGCAGATACAATATTTATGTTTCTCCCTGTGAACTCAGTGATTCCAAAGAATGCAGAGATGAAAAAATCCTGCACAAGATGAGGAAGGTAGAAGGAAAAAATAGTTCTGATTTCTCTTTACAGATGAAGAAGTGGCCACGAGGACATGGAATGAAACAGAAAAATGCAAGCTAGAAAAGCTATTGATCATTGAGGGGGGACAATAACTCCTGGCTATTCCCACAGTCCCTACTAGGGACAGCAATTTCCTTACAGAAGATTAGAAAAAAAATGTGGTCCTTTAGAAAAGCATATAAAAGATTCTGAGCTTTGGCCTCATTCATATCTGTGTGCCTGTCACTTTGTGAATATTCATGTGTGCACACTCGTGTGTATGAATTCACTTTCAGCTTCTGTAATAATATTTTCCTTTCAGTATTTATGAAAGGTGAATATCAGTTTGGTGGCAGTCTTTTACCTTTATATCTTGATGATGTTTTTAGCTGAGTTGTGTCAGACTAAAAGCTTTTTCTCATAATAGCTGCCTAATTTACGTCATAAACTGTCAAATTATAGTTGACATTTCCAGTACCTGTTCATGTTGGGCCACGTTAGTGTTCAGATCTCCCTGCTTCAAAGAGAAACAACATATGAATCAAGCTTCTACTCTGAGGAAAATATGAATGCTGCAGGATAATAATTAATATGTTGAACTGGAAAAAAAAGGAGAAATTAAATGCATTTAGTAAAATTCAATAAATTAGGACTCAGAACTGCAAAGCTAACTTTGAAGTTAAGTGTGAGAAGAAAGAGAGAATAGAATTTGTGTACATACACATATACATATCCATACACATATATGTGGCTGCTGACTCTGCTCAGCTATTTAGAGGGGTGATAGAATAATGGAATAGAGACGACAATGGGTTTACATTTCTCCATATTTCTGTCTTTCATACCTTTGATAGAAGTTGCTTTGTAAGTGTAAAACATCTCGAAAACATTGAGCTTTTTCTCTAACACACAACTCTTCTGCAGCATCTGTCTCTGAAAGAACAATGTCAGCATTGGTACTTTTGGGCAACAGATGAAGCTCATCAAAAGTCCTGTGCTATAGACCTCCTATTCCCTGGCTGTTCTGGTAAAAGCTTTCCTTAGTAAGTGGAAACATATGCAGATGTACAATGCTGGACACATGCTCCCAGTTTGCGATTGCATCTTGGTCTGTAAGACCAAATCATGTGGTCAGTTCAGCTGAAAACCTTCCTCATGTTTGGTTTCAGGAGTCAAGATAAATTGACAGGAAGCTAGATGAAAACAGGCTTTCATCTAGCTTCCTGTCAATTTATCTTGACTGTTGAGTTGCCATTAACATTTTATATTTCTATATCTTTAGCTATGCAAAGATGTCAAAACCCTTGACATATCCTGTGGAGTGGGACATAATTATTCATCCTAGCAATAGTCAAATTCAAGGAGTTGAAATGAAGACTCATTTAAAATTCCCATAGTTCAGAGGGAGCTTACTTTCAAATCAGGCACACAAGATTTGAAGACCCTTGAGAATTCAAACTAAATACTGTCCAAAATTGCACAAGAAAATACTACTGGACCTCAACACAGAAAATTGCACTTGCCTTTGTTCTTACATGTTCCAACCACAGAATTGTCCTCCCATCATGACCTTCTATAGCAATGTCGTGTGGTCCAATTTTGCTGAGATTTATAATTTGGCTCTTTGTGGATGGAGAGTTAGCTAATCTAGAATAAGACTGACTGGCACACTCATTAGAAATGAGCATTTCCTGTGCCACAGCGTCTGAATGAATGCAGAAATTCAGCACTTTCCAGGAGCAGCAGGTAGGGTTAAATTGTTTAGTGGCAATTTTCTGTGTTGACAATTCTCTCTTCAGTCCATAAATATCCAAATAGTTTATAACTGCCTCTTCTCAAGATTGTTTTTCCCATTGGACATACAGTCAATCTGTAGTGGTGTTGTTTCTCATTCAGACAACAACTCTGTCTGCATGAAATGTTCTAGCAGTATGTCTTCTACTGTTTTCTATAGCCAGAACTGAAGTTTTAATAATAGCAAAATTACAGACACCACTGATGGCTATCAGCTTCCAGATGTACGAGGCAAATGATACTAATGATGCATAGCTGAGTGAATAAGCTCCTCTATTTAGAGCAGTGATGTCCTAACAATGTGCTCAAGTGGGGCTGTTTCCTCCTACAGACCCCTTGTATTTTACCTTGTCTAAAGGCTCTTTGTTCAGGAAGGTGATGCAACTGAAGAACACATTAAAATGCTTTTCCCTCATTCCTTATATACAGGTGATGTCAGTGTTTGTTAATATCGTTATATTTAGAGCTTGTTTTCAAGCTGGGAGTTATGTTAGCCTTTTCTTTTGTTAATGCAGAGAGGTGAAAGAGTCAGTGGCGCTAAATTATATGTACTGTGTGCCATGAAGGGTAATGGAGGTTGATTCCTCCCTATAACTAGATTATACTACCATATAGTCCTGTTCACAAAGTTATCAAGCTTTAAATTAATCACACAACCAGTAAAAAATAAAGAAATCTCATAAACAAATGCAGGATCATGAAAAACATAAAAACAATGGCAGCAGCAACCAGGCATAGTTCTGTACATGAGGCCATCTGCTTGATTCCAACTAAAACTCCTCAGTTAATTTCTGACATCAGGCAGTGGTTTTCCCTTAATTTTCATCATGTAAGTATTAGGCACTGACACTGCTCAGTGTCAGGTTTTCTCAATGGTCCACAGTGGGAGACTGCTCCAGACAGGATTTCAGCCTGCTTTGAGTGCCTCTCTCAGTTACAGACTGAACTTGTTGGCTCTCTGACTAGTGACATACACATATCTGCCACTTATATTGGGTCCCTGCCCCTGCATGTTGTGCTTTAAGGAAATTTCTTTTCTTAGCAGTCGCTTAGCAGGATGTCCCTGTGATAAGATACTTCTTATTTTCTAAACATGCATGTGTGACTAGTCCAAATTAATAATGACTGCAGGTTAGTGATTTTTATGACCTCAAAAAGCAGAAATAGTTAGAGGTGCACATTTTGACTTTGATTTCTCTGCAAGTAGTCTACTTTTTAACAGCAATTTCACTCACTTGGGAGCCTTTTCTATATTATGGTAAATATTTAGACATCTGCATTTGTATCAGAACTACAACAGCATTGAGATACTATATAAGACTCAACAATTCATGATATCCTTTCAATTTCCCTTTAAAGGAGGTTTATTGTATTACCTTTTTTAAAATGGAAGAAAAACAATTCTGAAGAGGTGACATCTTTGGGATTCCAGTGAAAGTGTCCATTTATTTCATATTTGCACTTCAGATAAACTGTAGTTACAGAAAACAAAAGGAATTTGACTCTATTGCTTGTCTCAGTATCACTTTGGAGATCTGCTATCTGCTTTGACCTCAGTAGCCTCATTTGCAGTATGAACTGAATGCTTCCAGATCTCAGCATTACGGCTGCCTTTCAATCAGAAATCCAGAAGGGATTTTTAACATGTCAAGAACACTTACTGGAAACTGCTGGACCTGTAGTAGCTCAGTTCTAACTGAGAACATTATTCCATAAGTATGAGGACATTATTTACTGTCACCCACTTTCAAATGAGATAAAAATTTCTAATACTTTAAAACCAGCTCCCTAAAGACTAAATGAGAGACTGGAGTTACATTGATTTTCAGGATTATTTCCTCTTAATATTCTTGGTTAGTTCCTTTCCTTTCCTTTCCTTTCCTTTCCTTTCCTTTCCTTTCCTTTCCTTTCCTTTCCTTTCCTTTCCTTTCCTTTCCTTTTCCTTTTCCTTTTCCTCTGAATTTTGGAGTTCTTTTGCTTCTGATTTTTTTTTCTGGTCTGTGTCTTCAGTTCTGTTTACTCACTAAGTATTTCCCCCTTTCTGAAGGTCTTTTGCTTTCTTTCTTCCATCAAAATCCCTCCATTACCCCTGTATTTTTCATTACCTCAACTTTCTTTCCTTATCCTCAACTGACTATGAGAATGCTACTTTAGACTGTTCTCCACATCTTCTACTTCAGAAAACAGTAGGAGTTGCAAAGGTTATCAATATGGCCAGGACTTCACACCTTTTGGGAACTTGGCCACATTGCCCTTCAATGAACTGTTGAATATGGTGTTGAGAGATAGTGCTCGAATTCTCCAGAGAAAGATTTGTGAATATCACCTTCCTCACTCCATTGTTATTCCTGGAATATATTTTTTATCAATAAGAGTTTGCTTACTTGAGTTATTTGCTATTTCCATTCTTTAAAAATATCAGCAAGTCTGTCAGGGAGGAGACCCATTACTACATAATTTTGAAAACCACTACAACTGAGTATATTTGTTTTCATATCTGGTATACTTTACAAGGCTTAATTTATAGGATGAAGAACATAAAGCAAGATTTCTTGCTTCGTAGACCTCAGGTTAAATTTCTAAAATATCACTTTATGTGGAGCAAGACATTTTTAATTTTCAAATTAAAAGGTTGAGTCAGAGATTGTTCTACCAAAGAGTATATTATAAGTAAGAAGTTTTGGGTATGCTCCATATTTAGGGTTCGCTTCCCAAAGTTAAATTGCAGTTGAAAATGTCTGAACAAGAAAATAATATAAACAGTATCCTCAAATCTTGTTTGAAGGGTCTGGGAGGGGGGCAACAAAGATGACCAGAGGGATGGAGCACCTCTTCTATGAAGGTGGGTTGAGAGAGCCGGGATTGTTCAGCCTGGAGAAAAGAAAGTTCCAGGGAGACCTCATTGCAACATTTTAGTACCTAAAGCCTTTTAAAAAAGGCATGAATCACCTTCTACACAGGCAGATTAGGACAGGTAGAATGGTTTTAAATTTAAAAAGAGAGACTTAGATTAAACATTAGGAAGAAATTCTTTACTGTGAGATGTTGAGGCACAGGAACAGGTTTCCCAGAGATACTGTGGGTTCCCCATCCCTAAAAGCATTCAAGGCCAGGTTGAACAGAGTTTTGAGAGCCTGGACTAGTGGAAAGTGTCCCTGACCATGGCAGGGGGTTTGGACCTGGATGATCTTTAAGGTCTTTTCCAGGCCAAACACTCTATGACTTTATGATTCTATGAAATACCAATTTTTTTTTGCCCTTGGCTGTGTTGGGAAGGGAGAAAATGGAAATGCAGGAATGAATCTTCATGTAAAATTAGCTAACTCATGATCAAATTCTAATTGAGAGAAAGTTCTTGTTAGTGTGTTAAGAGATAGGACCATAAGCCCACTAAGGCTTAAACATGCGTTGCTAAAGCCAGGGCAAAGTGGCTACCCTCTGCAATGGTTCATCACAGCAAATTCTGTACATAAATTATTCTCCTTCTTTGCCATGCACAATAACTCTTTAGCATTTCCTACATCTCTTGCCTATGGAGAGTTGCAAATAGGAAGAACATAAAGGTAATTTACCATAGTAGTATTTGTGATTATCATTGAAGATTGGGAGCTAATTGGTCACAGTAAGACAAATAAAATTTAGTGTTATTGCTCCCATTTTGTACAAGATGGAACTGAGATATAGAGCTGAGCTGCCCAAGGAAATAGCTGTACTTGGCAGCGCAGCTGCTGCCACATTAATGTCGCTTTACTATACACCTGAGATAAATACAATGGTGTGGTAAGAAAAAGAAACATATTTTCCTCAATCCATCCTACTGGTTATATACAATACCCTCTGGATGGGCTCAGATCAACTTCAGGCCATGCAGCCATCCAAAGGGACCTCTGCAGGCTGCAGAAATAGGCTGACAGGATCTTCCTAAAGTCCAACAAGGGGAAGGGCCAAGTCCTGCACCTGGGAAGAAGAAATCCCATGCACCAATATGTCCTGGGAGCCACCAGCTGGGAAGCAGCTTTGCAGAAAAGGACCTTGAGGCTCCGTTGGACACCAGGTTGACCTTGAGCCAGCAATGTGCCCTTGCCACAAAAAAGATTGCATTAGACAAAGTATTACCTGCAGGTCAAGGGAGATTATCTTTCCCCTCTACTCAGCTCATGGAGGCCACACTTGGAATTCTGTGTCCAGTTTTGGACTCCCCAGTACAAGTGGACATACTGGAGAGAGTCCTGCAAAGAAACATGAAAATGATTAAGGGACAGGAGCATCCCTTGTATGAAGAGAAACAGAGATAGCTGGGACTTTTCAGGCTGGAGAAGAGAAGGCTCTGTAGGGGATCCATTAATCTGCACAAATATCCAAGGAAAGGATGCAAAGAGGACAGAGCCAGGGTCTTTTCAGTGGTGCCCAGCAATAGGTCAAGAGGCAGTAAGCACAATCTGGAACTCAAGAGACTCTGAATGAACTTCAGGAAATGGACATTTCTGAGTAAAGATAATGGGCCAACTCTTCAAAGCACCTAAAGGATTGTTAGGGAGTGAGAGAGTTCATCCTGACTGGGCAGGACAGGATTTTACCACTTCTAGGCCTTTTCCTGGTCAAAAGTCTGACTCTTGATATTTAATCGCTTTTCAAGCGGCTATTCTTCAGCTAAAAGGACTAAACTAAATGGTGCTTGTCTGCTATTTCTCTTAAGTGGTCCTAAGAACGCAAGCATCTTTGCTTCCCTAAAGGAAAGGCTGGTCNTTTTTAATTTTCAAATTAAAAGGTTGAGTCAGAGATTGTTCTACCAAAGAGTATATTATAAGTAAGAAGTTTTGGGTATGCTCCATATTTAGGGTTCGCTTCCCAAAGTTAAATTGCAGTTGAAAATGTCTGAACAAGAAAATAATATAAACAGTATCCTCAAATCTTGTTTGAAGGGTCTGGGAGGGGGGCAACAAAGATGACCAGAGGGATGGAGCACCTCTTCTATGAAGGTGGGTTGAGAGAGCCGGGATTGTTCAGCCTGGAGAAAAGAAAGTTCCAGGGAGACCTCATTGCAACATTTTAGTACCTAAAGCCTTTTAAAAAAGGCATGAATCACCTTCTACACAGGCAGATTAGGACAGGTAGAATGGTTTTAAATTTAAAAAGAGAGACTTAGATTAAACATTAGGAAGAAATTCTTTACTGTGAGATGTTGAGGCACAGGAACAGGTTTCCCAGAGATACTGTGGGTTCCCCATCCCTAAAAGCATTCAAGGCCAGGTTGAACAGAGTTTTGAGAGCCTGGACTAGTGGAAAGTGTCCCTGACCATGGCAGGGGGTTTGGACCTGGATGATCTTTAAGGTCTTTTCCAGGCCAAACACTCTATGACTTTATGATTCTATGAAATACCAATTTTTTTTTGCCCTTGGCTGTGTTGGGAAGGGAGAAAATGGAAATGCAGGAATGAATCTTCATGTAAAATTAGCTAACTCATGATCAAATTCTAATTGAGAGAAAGTTCTTGTTAGTGTGTTAAGAGATAGGACCATAAGCCCACTAAGGCTTAAACATGCGTTGCTAAAGCCAGGGCAAAGTGGCTACCCTCTGCAATGGTTCATCACAGCAAATTCTGTACATAAATTATTCTCCTTCTTTGCCATGCACAATAACTCTTTAGCATTTCCTACATCTCTTGCCTATGGAGAGTTGCAAATAGGAAGAACATAAAGGTAATTTACCATAGTAGTATTTGTGATTATCATTGAAGATTGGGAGCTAATTGGTCACAGTAAGACAAATAAAATTTAGTGTTATTGCTCCCATTTTGTACAAGATGGAACTGAGATATAGAGCTGAGCTGCCCAAGGAAATAGCTGTACTTGGCAGCGCAGCTGCTGCCACATTAATGTCGCTTTACTATACACCTGAGATAAATACAATGGTGTGGTAAGAAAAAGAAACATATTTTCCTCAATCCATCCTACTGGTTATATACAATACCCTCTGGATGGGCTCAGATCAACTTCAGGCCATGCAGCCATCCAAAGGGACCTCTGCAGGCTGCAGAAATAGGCTGACAGGATCTTCCTAAAGTCCAACAAGGGGAAGGGCCAAGTCCTGCACCTGGGAAGAAGAAATCCCATGCACCAATATGTCCTGGGAGCCACCAGCTGGGAAGCAGCTTTGCAGAAAAGGACCTTGAGGCTCCGTTGGACACCAGGTTGACCTTGAGCCAGCAATGTGCCCTTGCCACAAAAAAGATTGCATTAGACAAAGTATTACCTGCAGGTCAAGGGAGATTATCTTTCCCCTCTACTCAGCTCATGGAGGCCACACTTGGAATTCTGTGTCCAGTTTTGGACTCCCCAGTACAAGTGGACATAATGGAGAGAGTCCTGCAAAGAAACATGAAAATGATTAAGGGACAGGAGCATCCCTTGTATGAAGAGAAACAGAGATAGCTGGGACTTTTCAGGCTGGAGAAGAGAAGGCTCTGTAGGGGATCCATTAATCTGCACAAATATCCAAGGAAAGGATGCAAAGAGGACAGAGCCAGGGTCTTTTCAGTGGTGCCCAGCAATAGGTCAAGAGGCAGTAAGCACAATCTGGAACTCAAGAGACTCTGAATGAACTTCAGGAAATGGACATTTCTGAGTAAAGATAATGGGCCAACTCTTCAAAGCACCTAAAGGATTGTTAGGGAGTGAGAGAGTTCATCCTGACTGGGCAGGACAGGATTTTACCACTTCTAGGCCTTTTCCTGGTCAAAAGTCTGACTCTTGATATTTAATCGCTTTTCAAGCGGCTATTCTTCAGCTAAAAGGACTAAACTAAATGGTGCTTGTCTGCTATTTCTCTTAAGTGGTCCTAAGAACGCAAGCATCTTTGCTTCCCTAAAGGAAAGGCTGGTCACAGCCATCAACAGAACAGTGAAACATAAATTAGGTTTGCTTGTGTGAACACACATTCCCACCTAACCCGAACCTGAACTTAAGACCCTCACGTGAGGGTCATGACAGGCAGGTATACAATACTGAGTTACAGGAGTCCCCCTTGCCCCTTCATTCACCTCTTTGGACAAAGACGCTCATCCTGACTGCCCCAGATCCAAGAAGGCAACAGAGGTTCATGTTCCCAGTCACTAAGGTTCTCACATATACATGTGTATATGTTCATATACAGCTCCCTCCCAGCACGCAATTCCTCTGAGAGCAAAGAATCAGTCTTATGTGCACAGGGGCAGCGAGACTGTCTGAGTTCATAGGGTTTATTCTCATGCACTTCAGCAGACAGACTGCACCCAGAGACCCTGCTCAAGCCAGCCTGCCAAACCTGCAGTAGATTACAATCATTCCAACTCATGCTTTACAAATCTAAATGAGTTTTCTTTGATTTCTCGTCATGATTAGAGAATGAAGCTGCCGTCCTTGGTTTATGGTGACAGCTAGATGATGCTGTGGCTTTGTTATGTCTTTTTAGCAAGAGACCTGTAACCCAACTGAATTTCACACATCAGTTTTGGGTTGGTGTGCTTTGCATGCTCATTCAGTTGAGTAGCATGAGAGATATGAAACAAAAGCCTGATTCATGGGCTCTCAGATGTTTTTTATTGTTGATACAGAATGATCAAATTTTCATCCAGGGACAGCAATTACCTGCAGGAATTATTAAGTATGCGTAACAGAAATCAGCATTAAAGAGATCTTATGAAGATGGCTCCTTTTCGGTCTCTCTGCTGATATATTTTTGTTTTGATGGCTCAAATAGGGGGAAAGAACATCTTAAGACATCTGAAGGTCATGGGCAGCTGTTACCCAGGGCTGAGTTTTAAGCATGTTGAGATAGGGTTGCTATTGTCAGAAAGAGACGTAAGAGAGAAGTTTGCCTGGAACTTAAAGCAGAAAAGCTTCAAGCCAACCTCCACCTTCTCCTGTCATTAATACTATTCCTGCTTCTGCAGACAGAGACAAAATATACCTGAAAGAGAAACAAAGTGAAAAGAAGTGGAGGCAAATTGGAGCCCCTGACAGTATTTGGTACTCTTCTTATAAATCTGCTGTTTATCTTTGAAATCTACTGTTGCAAATATGTTCTGGAAGTCCTGTGTGGAGTATAGATAAGACTATGGGAAGCACAGCAGATTTCTTACAACGTCTGAAGGAAGCTGCCTCTCTTTAAAAGAGGAAGTAGTATGGGAGAGAGGTGTGTGCTTTCTGCCTTTCACTCAGCAACTCTCCATCAGGCTGTCTGTCCCTGAAACTCAGCCAAGTTGCATCCTTAGCCAAGTGTTGCAATTCCCTGCCACTCTTCTGCACCATTTCCTGCAGAAGCATGATTTCCACTTGGGTAGTCTTAACCTCAGGTGGGGTAGTCTTATCCCAGGAACAGGGGAAGGGCCATTTACACATGAGAGGGGAAAAGAGATGGAGGTGATGGTTTGAGTTAAGCTCAAGTTGAGGATGGCACAGCACCATGGAGATGGCCTTGCCTAAGTATCATGGGCTGCTCTGGAGCTCTTTTTAGACACTTTACAGGGTGACAGGACTCAGGTCAGGTGTCTGGATGAAATCAACCTCTTGCAGCAAAAAATGTGTGTAGAAGGCTTGCTGTACCTTTCTGCATTTTGCTCCGATTTTTTGTGTGCATTTGGGTATTTTTAGTATGCTATCCCCCTGATGTTTACCTGTTTTCTGCCCCAAACTTGTGTTCATTGGGTGTTAAGAAATGGACATTCCAGAAATGCTAGAAGCAAACTAAAGGACACTACAGCTCAATGGCACAGGTAATTTGACAACTGAAAATTCAGCAGCTCCAAATTGTGAGGGAAAACACAACAAAGATCATATGACTCTCTTGCCATCATTAATAGTTTGTGTTCTTGAGGGATCCATATTCTGAACTTTGGCCCAATTGCAACCAGAAATTTGGTGTGTCACACCCAAATTATCACATATCATCTCTGTCTCTTCTCTGCTGAAATGTTTATGGAGAAGGACAAATTTTTAAAACATTTTAAAATTGTGTGACTGTGCAGAAGAGTAAAACAGAGATTACAGGAATGTTCCATCATGCCCATGTAAGGTCCTAGGGGAAGAAAATCAGCCAATGGAAAGCTGTATTGGCCTCTCAGTGAGGCTGAATTTTTGTGGCCACAGTTAGATGAGGTTATGTGCTTTGAATGCCACTGAGAGTAGAAGTCTTCTCCCTGTGTCCAAACTCACCTACATTTACTCTGTCACCTTCCTTGTGCCAGCACTAATGCTAATGTTGCTGTGCTGCAAGCTGAAGAAGAGATGTGAGCTTGCTGCAGAGAACAAACCTGAGAAAAATATCTGTTTTCAGCTGGATGGGTTCTTCATGTGTTGCTGTGAGCTGAACATGAATTAACCTCAGCACAAGGAGGTACAGATGACTGCATGCCTGAGGCACAGACAAGGGTGAGGCTGAGCCCTCCTGGTCTGCCCACCTCACCCCAGTGGTGTGCTGTTGCATCCCAGGACATAACATACCAACTACTGATCCATCTTGACCTGCTGCCAGGCTTTTGGCATCCTTCTTTTCTGGCAGTGGCATCCTGTGAGGTGGGGGATAACCAAACAGTTTGAAATTGGGATGGCAAAGGGACTACCACTGCAGTCTGCTTGGTGAATGGGCACCAAACTTGTTCTTCTGAGCTTTAGCTATTTGAGAAGTATCTCATCCTTAATTTCAGGGAGCTACACATAACAATCATCATTGTGACTAATTTTCAGGATCCATAGTGTACGGGCCATAGCATCTGTGTTTCTGAAACAACATTTACAAGAGAGAGGGCATGATCAAGGTGAGCTGCTGGTCTATACCCGGGTGCTCAGAATACAACCAGAGGAAAAAAACTCCAACTATTTCCAGGATAAAAAAAAGTCACAATCCTAACATAGTACCTGCTGTGGACCCTGTTCTTGCAAGGTATTTGGGGAAACTGAGTACTGCAATGTGGGTGATTGTGTCCTGTGGGTGGCCAAACAGGTGAATCACAGGACTGGCTCGATCAGCTATTTATTCTATTAAGTCTGAGGGTGTGCATACTGTAATTGTATCTTGCTTAATCATGATTAAGCCTTGCACCTGAGGAGCTCATGAACATGGAGGCAGTAAAACTTGGCTTGAGAACCGAAGTCCAGAGGGCCAGTAATTGTACAGTAACTAGAAAGTTAGCAACTGGAAACCTTTCCTCTAAGTCCTCCTACTCTATTACCAATTAATGCCACTGAATTAATGAACTGTTCAAAACAAATAATGGAATTAATGGAATGTGTCTGAAATGAGGAAAGGGGTGGGATGTTACAATACTTGCATTGTTAGCAACTCCATTTTTTAAATTTTGGTCTATTTAAGAGTAGGAATAAAGTAACAATGGGAATATTGTAATGCTTAGGGCTGGAAGTAGCCACAAGCTGAATGAGAGAAGACAACAGTCACAGAGCCAACATCCTCCAGAAAATTTTCTCCTGTCCCAGTCTATAAAGGAGTTCATTCAGCCTTGGTTATCATATCTTAATAAATGAGGTGAATGTAAGAATGGATACAAAAGCTTATGTAAAGTATAAAGAAAATGTGACATGAGAAAGTGTTTAAATTGTTTGGTTTAGGAAGATTAGAAACTGGGAGAGTGTGTATATAGAGGGAATATTTTCTAAAACAGTGAATGAGAAAGAAGAGGTTGATCCTGTCCTTCACAGAGTAGAAGAAATCAGAGAAGTTGTTAACAAAAACAAAATTTCCTCTACAGAAGAAATGCAATTTGCTTCTAGAACAGTAAGTTTTCTACAATGAAAAAATTAAAGTGCAGAAAATCTAGATCTTGGGCTTTTTCTTTGTCTTGTTCAGAGTTTGGGTTTTTTTGGTGAGGTAGATTACATTCATACCGATGTCCAGCAGCATGAATCCCCTGTATGCAGTGGGAGATGCAAGAGACCTGTTGAACAGCATTCTCCAGGTGAAGCTCTGCCAGGAAAGGGACAGTTAAATGTCCTGCAGATTCTCCCATCATCACTGCTGTTATGTGCTGGTTCACAGGACACCCTCCTCGATAAGCACACTTCACTGCCTTATATAATTGAGTGTATATGTAAGTTGTATCCATGAGTGGATCTCATCCTGATGTTGACATTTAAGAAGCCTCTGTCATCTTTCTGCATTGTACATCTCACTGGTCATTCTCTGACGGGGCACTGAGTGAGCTGTCATTGTGTCACGCTATGGCCAAGGCTATGTTACCCTTGTTTCACAAAATAAGAAAGAAAATCATCAAAGCATCATGTAACCTTGAAATTTAATTGTAGTGAATGGCCTAGGATGACTTGTACTACCTCTACTTATTTTCAAACTTATAACCTATAGGGTAGAGCTTCTCTTTTGGTTATCTCATGTCCCCCAGTAGGTTGATTCAATCTATGTTGATTGAAAACTTTGACTATATCTTAAGGGGCAATATATTGTAATTCTCATATGCATTAAGAATACGAGTAGGTAGATTTTCCCCAGGATTTTACTCATTTAAATTATATATATTTTGATTTTTCATTTTCAAATTATTAAGTACCATTAGATTACCATATATCATTAGAACATGCATAATATTTTTTTCAACACTTGCATTCCTGATGTAGGAAAGGCCAAGTGCTATCAGTTCATGTTTCATGTTACACCAAAGTTGTTTATTCAGATATCTAAAAAGCACCCCACTGCCCAGCAGGAACTGGAATTTCATGTAGAACTGTCTGGGACATTCTTCTAGATGATTACATAGATAACATGCCAAGGAATGCAGCACTGCTAATAGAGTATTAGGAAAGTAGTCATTACCATAAATGACTGTATTTTTAAGAGAGACTTTTTCTAACAGGTTTATCTAAAGTGTTATTATGTAACACAAACAGCCCACAGCCGTTGCATTTTTATGAGGTAAATCCTATTCTCAGTGACACTGTCCAAACTCATTGACCTCAGTTAGCCTGTTCAAGTGGGTCCAAGAACAGATGACCTTCTGGCCAGCATTCACCTCCTCTTCTGTTGTCTCATGAGGCTACACAAACAATTTAAGGTTTCTTTCATGTTTGAAATACAGTTTAAATTTCTTATAAAATTAGAATAGAATAATTCTTGTTGGAAAGTCCCTTTGACAATCTTTGAGTCCAAACTTAACCAAAAGTTAAAGCAAGTTATTAAGACCATTGTCCAAATACTTCTCAAACTGACAGACAGAAGGATGCTGTGAGAAAGATCATTGAAAGCCTTACTTAAATCCAGAAAACCTTCATTGAGTGTCTTTCCTTCACCCACTAGGCAGCTGATGTTACAGCAGAAAGACATCAGATTAGTTAGACAGGACTTTAACTGTGCCTGATGATTTGTTTCCTTGCTCTCTAAATGCCTTTCAATAGCATCCAATACAATCTTCTCCATAATTTCCCAGGTACTGAGGTTAGAGTAACAATTCTGTAATTTTCTGGATATTCATTCTTGTAAGTTGGAATAATGTAGGCTAGCTTTCAGCTTCCAGTCAGGAATGAATTCCCCAGACTCCCAAGCCCTGTGATAACTGAACTGTTTAGTACTATTGTTTTTTGGCAGAGAACTCTGGTCTAGTAAGGAAAGATCATGAATATTATTTGGAATTCTGCAAGAATTAAACTTTCATTACCGTAGCAGAAGAATACTTGGAATTGTTCCTTAAAATTGGTTTAATCAAAGAGATCTAAAATTACATACAATAATTTTAGTGATTTTAAACTTAGACTGACTGTAGGCTTTTCTAACTCAGTATACCATCTTTGCCTATACCCTGTGCTACATGGCTCTGAAAAAGGTAAAAGAGCACTCACGGTTAACACCTTGGAAAATAATTTATTCACTGTTAGCTTTTATTTTGAAACAAGGGCTGTGTTTTGGAGATTTACTTCATTGTCCCTAAAGTATTGCCCCAGATTTATTGTTTTCAATAATATACTGAATCTAACATTTTGGCAATTCTGATTCTTTTAAAAAGCAACTAGATATGATCTGCTTTGTTACTTGTTCGTTAGGAGAGGAAAGGATGAAGTAAAAGGTTGTCCATGAAGTAAATTTGACTAAAATAGCCACTATAGGATGCTCTGTTTGGCATTTACTCCTGAAAGACTTCTGGTGATGTAATGCTACCTTTTACTGCAAAACTGTGAAAACCTCAAAAACACAGTATTTATTTATATCTGTGAAAAAGATCCATACTTTCTTGGGATAGAAGAGCTGCTACATAAGAGTTTACTAAGACAGTAATTCTAATCAATGTACTTCTTAAATTACATGTAGGTATGGAGAAGCAAAGCAAGGAAAGCAGCAAGAGGAGAAAGGATGTAGACAGGTTTGCTTAATTTCATGCCAGCTGAGTCCCCACAGCATATTCAGAATGATGAATAGAAAAACTAAAAGGTGACATTAATACATAAAGAGATTATGTGTTTTGATCAGAAACAGATGTGCTGAAATGAGACTTGAAAGGGCTGCTAGCATCAACTTCTTGTGTAAGATAGACCAATATCAGTCAGTATATATTGGAACTACTCCTGATTAGAAACTGTATGAACTTTGCAGGATCACTTTCCAGAGAACACCTACTACTGCAAACAATAGCAGTGTTAGAGAGCCACTTCTAGTCTTTTTTGTTATGAAAATGGCAGATGTCATTGTAAATGCAAAAACTAAAAGGAAGTTTCTTTATTCATCTAGACCAACAGAACAATTTTTGATGGAGGTCTTTATTTCACTTATAGGAAACTTCAGGTATGTATTTAAACTATTTAAAAACAGATCTATTTTACCTGTGTATTATTGTTGTTCCTATTGTGAATTTTGCAAGTTTTATAAAGTTCTGTTCTCTGAAAGGAAGTATAAATATAAAATTTTCTGTAATACAGACTTCTGTCTTCCTGCTTTGTTTTTGTTTTGTTGTAATTACCCATATGGAAGCCTTTAACCTCCAGGAGAGTTTCAGCTAGCTTGACATCTATGAGCAACCTATTCTGTGAATTCTTAAAAGTATTCGCAGAAATTCCATTTGAGTAGCAGCTGGGATGCATCTAAGGATTCTCTGCTAAAACCCCTGGTGTTTTGGAAATCAGTTTATCAAGAAGTTGTGGCGTCACCAGTGATCTCAGTGGAGCACAGAACATTCCCCAGCAGCAGAAATATCTGATAGTGTGGCACTGCTGGTATGTTTAAGTATCCAGTAAACTCTCTGAGGTAAGAGCCACATGATGCAGTGAAATTGCTCTTGAACCCTGTGACTGGCCTGGTGACCATGAAGAGCTCAGCAGGCGTGCCTGCAGCACACCAGAAATTCGGTTCCTTTCTGTGTGCAAGACTCGACCCAAACTACAGGCTGTGGCTGTTCGTGTCATCATTTTGTTCATGACACAAGGTTAATGTCAGAAAGACATTTGAAAAGAGAACACATTATTTTCACGCTGTTTTTCACGTATACTCTTTTCTCTATGTGTTTCCCCATCTGAAGATAGTGTGATGTTGTGTAAAAGGGATATATGCTCTACCTTGTCACTATTATATAACAAACATACCACCAAAGCAGTGCCTATTCTAATGATCACTTCCCTGTCTTCTGTCCCTCTTTCTCCCTTTCCTTTTCTAAATAAGTTTTGCCACAGACCTATGGAAATATTTTTTTATTGGCTCCCTGAAAGGGCATCAATAAACAAAACTTCAGACACATCAATTCCACTGGTTGCCATTTGCCTTGGGTGTAATAAAATAACTGAAATTACTCATGCTCAATAAATGCCACTGTGTTTGTGTGTGTTTAAACTTTTCCAGACTCTGTTTCAAAATCTCTACAAAGGGGGAAGAAAAAAAACTTAAAATACAGCTTAGTCTATAGAGACCTACTTAAAGTGGAAGGAATTAATCCAGTAATAACTGGCCGCATATGCACACAGATTACAGGGCTAAAAATTGAGAGCAAACACTAACTGCTGTTTTTTAGAGTTAATTATTTTATTCTGGAGGGACACAGAACCCTTTCTATGCTGGTTTCAGACAGTGCAGAGTGGTGAACAGGTGATATATGAAAATAGAAAATTCTAGGCCCGTGCTTTTTTGTAGCAGGATGTAAGGTAAGAAGGCAGCAGAGTGTCTGTGGATAAACCTTTTAGGACCAGGGCATTGCTCCTGTTACTGTTTAGTCATTCTGTTAGGAAGATGGGAGAATGGTAAATGAGACCAGATTCTTTTGCTCCTGGGCTCTCTTTCAGATTTCACTGTGAGCTTAGTGTAAAACTGGATAACATAAAGATTAATGAAAAGAGACAAGGAGCATATGACTGCTGTTCATGCTGTCATCAGCACTGCAACAATTAACAGAATAAAAATTAAAACCGAGTAGTTTTATGAGACATTGGGATCTTTCTGGCAATCTGGATCCATTCTTAGAGATGTAAGTCTTGTGTGGGTTGTTTTTCTGCTTTTAATAATACAGCTAAATAAACCAAGATTATCAAAGAAGACACCTATCTATAACAATAGACAGGGTGTGAGGGGGAGCAGAGAAATGAAAACCATTTTGGAGTACTAGAGTACAAAGAAATCAACAGTCAGTGTGAAAATCTTGTATTGAAAGTATTATGCAAGAGAAAGAATGTAAAATGTTAATTAATATGTAAATTGCTAAAGCATCTGAAAAGTTAAAAAACTTGTTGATGGGAACCCTAACAATGAATCAATGATTAGAGAAACATGCCTGACACTGAAATGCTTTAAATGTACAGTCCATACAAGTATTAAAATAAATACAAATGAGAAGTGGCATGTTACAACTCTTAAGTATCTCCACAAGGAGAAAATACCAGCCTGGCAACAGCTCTGTAAAGTACCCGAGAATGATGTAAGAAGAAACAGTGGCTTGGAGTTTAAGCCAATGTTAATTTTAAACAAAAGGAGTGATACAATCTGTAAGAGCAGCATTGATTAACTGGGAACAAAATTCCGCAACAAATGGTAAATTTTTAATCATCAACACTGTCTTGAAAACAAGCTCCATCTAGACAACTTTACACAGGGCTCTGGTATGTGGAGAGGTATAAGCATGTAAGATGTAAGGAAGGTCAGCCTATGTGATTTTAGGGCTGCTTCTGGCCTTAAATTCTAGTAATCCCGTTTATTTCAAAGAGGTAGTGAGCACAAACTCTGTAAACATGAGAACAGGGTGGAGAGGAAGGGTAGTGAGAAAAAAGCTAGGAACAGCTACAGAGAACCAGGTTCAGGACTTATTATGTTACAAGCATCACCTTCTGCCAAAATTGTGATGAATCACATTTTGTCTTTGACCTTGTACTTGTCCTTCTACGCTGGCTAAAGCCAGAGAACACCCTGCATTCTGAGGAGGATGTCAATGCTGTGCTAGTCAGCTGCAGAACTATTTAGTCAGTAGGAAGAATGCCTGTGCCTCATTAAACTGGTTCTTGTATGTTGCAGTTGGAATTGTTTTGCTCTTTGTGCTACCATTGCATTCTGTGTCCTCTCCTCTTTTATAAAATGGAGCAGAATTGGTAGAATCATGGAAAGTTACAGGGTTGGAAGGGACCTTAAAGGTCATCTAGTCCCAACCTCCCCTGCCATTGGCAGGGCCATCTCCCACCAGACCAGGTTACTCAAAGCCCCATACAGCCTGGCTTTGAACACAGCCAGGTTGAGACATCAAGAACTTCTCTGGGCAACCTGTTCCAGTGCCTCATCACCCTCACAATAAAAAGTTTCTTCCTAATACCTAACCTTTGCTATAACCAGAGACTGTCAGTCACATGAGGGGTTTTGCTTATACTTTGACTCTTTGAAATACTTGTGTGCACTTGCTGGGTTAATCATTGCATGTGAAGTTACCTCTTATAAGATTGCATCAAATAGTGATAACCTGCATATTTAAGAGATAATAAATCTAGTGAAGAATTTCCAGTCTCTGTTTAGATAGTATATTGTGCGAGAAGTGGTTGCACAGTGCACAACCAGCTGAAATACGCATGATCACAGGCTTCCCTCCTGTTTCTGGATATTGGCTAGTATTATAATCCAATCTTGAGTTTTAGTGATTGGAGCCAAGGCAATTAATGGCTGCTGTCTCGTAACTCTTAAACACTCCTTTACCTCACACATTAAAGGTACTTGCCTTGAAAGTTACAATTTAGGATTCTAGGCACAACTCTGTGTGACAGAACCCATTCTATATTTTATGGGAGAGTGGACTGAGTACAGCAATATCCATGCATGAAATAACTCTTAGGATAAAGTGAAAGCTAATTTTAGATAAGATTTCTAATTTCTGGTATGTAATTTTTGATGATCTTCCCTTTTCTAGCAATGCTATTTTGATCTGTGCTGTGGCTGGGGTTGGGGTTCTGTAAGTGTAGAGCACAAACCAAAAGAAGGCTCCAATGCCCTTTGGTGTCTTTTGTGCAGGAGCCCATACACCCTGCATTGAGCTGGTCACTAGTCAGTCACTCTTTTCTGATAGAAATTCTGTGCAAATATATGAGTAACAGCACTGGTGTAAGTGAAAAACAGACTAAAGACAGACCAATATTCTTTTGTGTTGCTGTAGAATTTCTAAATCAGCTTATTTTTCTCAGTATTTTAAAACCGTTCAAACTGTTTTCACATTTGCAAAGGTAAAAATCTCATCTTTCCTTTCCTGTGTTTCAAGGTGTATGTGCTGGCTTTCTGAGTGGTTATCTGATTCAGGCTTTTTTTTAAGCGAAGGACTAAATGCTACAGCCTTGAGTGCAGTAGATCAAAACTTAGGAAGACAATAGAACAAGAAAGTGTGAAGAAACTCCCAGTGGGAAATATTTTATGTAGGAATGTTTGTGGTAGGTTAGGTGCCTGGGATTTACTCAGTTTTTTGGGCAGGTTTTCTCACCTGTAGTGACGCCTGTGCTGCCTTGGTTGCATTTAAAGCTTGCTTAGGTGAATAAGCTGGAAGACACAGTTGTGACATCAGTTTCAAATCCCCAAGTAAGACAATATTTTCAGCTACTCAGAGAGAAGAACAGCTGTATTTGCTCTCAGCTTAATAGTTTACATGTTTGGAAGTGCAGCACACAGAGAGCAGAAATGTGGAAGTTTTAGGATTATGCAGCCTGTATTCAGAACCATGATGCATTTTGAAAATTTTTCTGTTTGTATCTCCACTGGGAGGCAGAATGCACTGGGTATCAAGTTTCTGGTATTGGTTTAAATACTTCTGTGATACGTAAGAAAGAGGTCTCATGCATCAGCTCCCTTAAAAAAGTTGCTAAACCTATTCATTCCTGGCCTTTGGCATGTTGGACAAGTCTACATTTTCTTTCACTAAGGGAATACAAAAGCCTGCAATCACCTGGATCACAGCTGATTGCAAATAAGTATATATTCAGCATCTATAATAAGGGAAGAAGAATTCTGCCACAAATTAGTGTAACTAGTCTCTGAGGGATTGGCCTAGATGAGTTTCCTGTTGTGTAGAATCCAGCTTAACTCTGTATCAGAAACATAACTCTGATTAAGTAAATGTAAACTCTCTTAAGGGAGTCTCAGACATCTGATTTGAGCAGAGTAGTTTTAATTTCAGAATTGCTGGAGTTTTTCTAATTGTTGTTATTCAGAATAAATGGCCACACAGTTGTTAAAGAAAGTGTCTAATGAAACAGCAAAGGTTTATATTTGCTAACATGGAGCCAACTTGGGTTAAGAAAATAAAAAACAGTTTATGTTTTGCTGTTATGGCTTCTGAAGCAGAACTCCTTCAAGGGAAAATGTCATTTCAGTGGGTATGTAGGACACAGATACCAGAACTTTTTTATGTCCAAGTAGAGATAAAATAAACTTCTGTTTGACTGAGCATTTTCAGCAATGGTTATCTTCACATTCAACTGATCGGGTTATCAGAAAAGCTAAACTCCTATGAATTCTGATGGAGTGCTTAGCCATAGAGCAATAGATATCACCCATATAGAAAACATTTTGCTATTTACAAGGGGTGCATGTCTGCTAACCTCACTCATGGTATTGTGAGTCAGTGCAGAGAAATTATGCAGCAGCTGATTCTTATAACGATCAGATTGAATCACCTCTATCATTCCCTTCTGCTGCCTGGAAAGTTCTATTGTGCCTTTGGAATCTTGAGAACAAGCCCAAATCATCTGCTTGTTTATGTAGGTGAATTTTTTTTAGTTACAAAAGAATGTAATATGTTTTATTCAAAGATGGTAGGATTTTTGTGGGGAGAGAGGAACTTCACTGAAAACTCTTTTCAAGGGGTCTTCAGTGTCTCAGAATGCAAATCATTATGTACAGCAAGATATTCTTTTCTTCGAAAAGATCTTTTGGGCAAATCTTGTTCTGTAACTACCAGCCCTCCTTCCATGCAAAAGGCTTCACTCTGAGCAGCACGCAGGAGTTTGTAATGAGGGGCTCAGGAGCCAGAAATGTGGCACAGCTCAAGAAAATTAAATCATGCAGACTAAGAATGCTACCTTAAAAAAAAATAAATCAATTATTTGTATTACAAGAGCTCTGCCTGGGAATGAGAACCAGGTATATAGTTTTATGGACAAACTCCCTGACATTTAGAGGTAGCAGCTGCATTCCAAGGTTGTAAATCTGGCCTCATAAAGCCTGTGAACTTTTTTATATACGGGGTCTGATATATCCCCGGTATCAATGGTTTAGCCAAAGAATAGAGTTTAGGGGGGTTAGGTTGATGTTTGTAGCCACTTGAACTAAAGCCTAGTTCAAATGGCTTGTATTTAATTGGAGTTGGCAAATACATGCCTTCTTTAAACATAGATAAGCTGAGCAAGTCTTTATATGTCAAGTTCAGGCAGAGATGAATTTCCTCAAGCCCTCCCTGTTCTCCACTCAAGTCTCTGCTGCTGCCTTGTGTTCATTTATTCTCACTGCAGCAGAATGGCTACATCCTCACCACAGACTGCCTGTGGTCCTAGAGAGACCAGCAAGAATGAGAGTTTCATGTTTAAATAAACATTTGAGATAGTCATTTGAGGTAGGCTTTTTTGTGCTGAGTTGGGCAAGGCATCTCTCAGCTCAGCAAATTTTTTTTCAGTGTTAGAAAAATAAAATAAACTGTTGTTCCCGCCTCAGACCAAATTCAGTTTCAAAAACATAAATCACCACCATGTGCCATGAGATCCGCTGCCATTTCAATGATGGGCTTGTTTTCTCATGGACAATATCACTAAGAGGAGAGAGGGGAGGGGAGGAGTACCAAACTAAAGCACTGCAAAAATAAACTCGTCAATATATGTATCCTGCTGTTCTTGAAAAATCCATGTTGCTCAGTTCTGTGTCCTGGACAAAATTATACGTTTATCTTTTGCAGGCCACTAACACATCTGTCGGAACTGTTGTTACCTAAACTATCAGCCAAGCCAATCCTAGCTGGATATCACAAGGGAGCAGATGCTCTGTTTGTTCAAATAAAAGCTAGTAAAGTTCTGTCCTTGGTTAAATACTGTGGCACTCATACAGTATTTAAACAAGTATAAATGAAATGACAGCCTCAAAATCTGGAAAGGCTATCTGACAAACTGAAATCATAATTAGTGACCCACCATCAGGCTTTAAGGATTGCTTTAAGGATTAATAATTAAACTATAAAAAGATTTCATAATTGTATGAACTTCCAAGAAAAGTGACAGAATCTAACTACTTGAGTCATCTTAATATGAATGATCAGTGAGTAACACAATCAAACGTGTCTGGGAAGAATAAGTCTAGTGAGGCATGAGTAGAGATTAATTCCTCTATTGAAAGGTAAGAAGAGCAAAAAGACAAGGAGCTTCTCCTTTTTCTCTTCCTTTGTTGAGTGGGACTTCATTGCAAACTAGCAATTACATTTCAGAGCATGGAACTACCAGTCAAGTGCTATTTTGATACTCTTCAATATAATTTTAATCAAAATATATTTAAAATTCCTTACTAAAATCATTGCGCCTTAACCATTCTCAAAATTCAACTTTAGCTACCTGGGGAAAAAAAATAATCTGTAACAAAAGAATGTAGTTTCTTGATTCCTGAACAGTTTACAAGTAGTACACACATGCTCTTCCACAGCCCTGTAAGAAAAGTTCATGAGATCTGTACAACTGTCCAGGCTTATGTGGATACACATACCCAAACAGGTAATGAGCAGCTACATAAAAAATAATTCCAAATAATATAGAATATATGGTACAGAAGTTTGATTAAAATTTTAATTAAGGGGGTATTGCATTTACTATGTCTTCACAAAATTTTAATAGTAGAATTTATAAATTCACTTTAGGCATTTTAGCATAATGAACATCCCGCTGAGAATAAAGACAGAGAACACGTTAGGCACAGATGCAAACAATTTTAAGGCAAAGGTAGAATTATACAGACATTGATCTTATTCTTAAAGATAAAGCAATAAAATTGGTAAGAGTGGCTCTAAAGAGCAGAGGGAACTGAAGAAAATAATTAGGCAAACCCAGAAGATTCAGGTAGAATTATGAGAGATCCTTCAGCACAAATACACCTCTGTAAATCTGCAAAACAGTCCCCTGAAGCACAGAAGCCCGAACATTTGTAATCTAAAGGACTGAGACTTCAGCAGTGGCAAAAATGTGATTTTTTTGACTACCCACAGTAGATCACAATGAAATGACATTCCAGACTTTCAAGTACATTTTCTTCTGAGAAAAAATATCACCTTAATCTTGACTTTTCCATATTTTAAATTTCCTGCAACAGCATGTTCAAAATTTTAATTATTCTGTAATCAGCTACCAGGTTTTTTTTTAACTTATCTTATAAATAATTCAGACTTAATCTGATAAATTCTTGACTCTCCCTAGGAGTAAAAATTGACAGGAAGACCTGATTCATTTTCCTGAGGAACCTGCAAAACTGAGGGACATCTACCTTGCTGCCATCTGCATTTTGGCCTGTTCCTAACACTGAGGACATCATAGTCTGCATGGAGAGAGAGAAGCTGTAAAGACTTCAGAACAGCCCCTTTTTCTACGAAGTGCTCAGAAACCCTGCAGAAACACATGAAGGGAACTTACAATACTTGGTAGAAGTGTTTCTCTCATCTTTTCGTGGGAAACTAATGGAGGATCAGGACCCACTTTCCATAAAGAGTTTAGGGTAAATTATGAGCCCTATATCTTCTTTCAATGTTTCATTGAGACTAACATCCAAATACACGTGCATGATATCTTTGAGCAGAAATGCAGTGAAACAGAGGTCCTGGGCTGTGATTTCAGATGTTTATATCACCCGTTGAACCATGAGGAACTATGACAACCATTTATCTTACCTATCTTTTTAATAAATCAGGTATTGCAGTGCTGGTAAAGAAGAGTAGCTGGCAGCACTACCTAGTGTTGTGCAGAGCCAGTGAATGCTGAAAAAATGCTGACTCTATATTCAAGTATACTCCTGTCCCTTCATCTTTTTCAGGTCTTTCTTCTTTGGTTTCTGCATCGCATTTTGGAGATGCAGGTCAGAGACACACTGGTCTTTTAATTTTGTTCGCCTTTTATATCCATGGTGTGATACCTTGCCTGCTGGCAAGATCTGCTGTTACCCCAATCTTGCCCTTTCAGTATGTGTGTCAGTAACTGCAGGATTGACTTCTCAATTTCTTAAGCACAGCCCAGCTCATTTAAACCAGGCAGAAGGGTTTTCATTCCCTCTTTATGAGAAGCATGATGCTGCATGTTGTTAGTACATTTTCTTAGGGTATCACCTTATTTTACTTAAGTTAATAAAGAGATGAAGAATTTCAATTTTTTTTCCTTTTGACAGATTAAGCTGGCTAGGTCCTTACAAGCAGAACCCCTGTGGCTCTCAGTACCAGAGATAATTACAATGGGCATGCAGCCAACCTTTATGTTACTTAAAAATTATTTATTTCTCTTAACAATGACATCTTTATTTTCAAACTTTCCAGAGGGGTCATTATGTATTTTATTGAACTGAAGCTCCCATGCTGGGATGGAGCAAGATGAAAGGTTTGAATCTTTAATTAGGATTCTTTTTTATCCAGATTTCCTGATTAGAGCAGAACAATGAGAATCAAAGAGACAGCTGTGTGTTCTGACTGTGTATTTCCATCTGTCAGAAAGAAAGGATTTGGTTACTGAATTCTGTACTATGGCAAGAATCAATGATCCAGTCTACTTGAGACTGGTTGATGAACTTGAAATGGGAACAGAAATCCAGAAATAATGCCAAGAATATGTGCAATTTCTGCATGGATCTCAGATGTTGCATGCTGGGAAATGCTGAGGCCTGGCTGTGCAAAACTAGAAGGTAATTTGACACCTTGTGCAAAGTCTAGTCAAGTGCAGTAAATGTGCAATAACCCTGGAATGCTGAATTACCACCTAAGTCAGAATTACATTTCCTTTGTGACATCTTCATCAGCTCCCTAGTCACGTAAAAGCTGAATTATAGATCTTCTGGTTATGCAAAATGTCTGATCTATAAAAGGTGGATCATTTATATGCATGTCTTGAGACTTCTCAAAGTGTTCACTACCTTGAGAACAAAATCCTCCCACCAAGTCTGGTTTGCTGATGCAGCAAAACTCATTTCCTGTAACAAATGTATTTATTTTAAGACTATGAATGGGCAATTTTTATTGTTCCAGGCTTTGGGAATCTCCCATGCTCCAGGACTTGGAGGATAACGAGCTATTCAGAAACTTACCTTTTCAAGGATGTTCTATTTTATTTACCCATGACTCAGTTTCTTGATACCTCTGGATACCTCGCCTTCACTCCTAGAGGTGAACTGTGTACCTACACCATCTAAAACACCCATGTCCCTAACCTGTGTATTTATGACGACCTAAAAAGCCCATAAATCCAATTTTTCCGTGGAATGTATCCCATTCTCAGCTTTTTTTCTCTGTTTCTTTTTTCCTATTTGATTTGTCTGGATTGATAGTTGAGAAAGATCACATTGTGATCACCTCTGCAAACATGTTTCAGTGCTGACAGAAGCAGTGTGGATCCAGACGATGCTTTTCCTATCTGAAGCTCATTCTCACAGATGTTGCTACACAGACCTGCCAGAGAAAGCAACGTAAACAAACATGGGGAGGAGCCCTCTCCCTGAACAAACACAATTCATGAGAGGAGAATGCATCTGAAGTTCTTGTAAGATCATGTAGCCCCCAGGAGCAGTAGCATTTATTTGTAGTTTTGCCTAAATTTCAGGGTGAACACTACATTTTACCCTGTGAATTTTTGGAAGGGTAGGTAACTTTTTACAATGCTTTCATAGCAACTCTGCATTGTGCGAGAATTGCATCCACCTATTTCAGAAAAAAGTCTAAAAAAATGTAGAGAATAGTGATTTATGTGTGAAACCTAGTTATGGTCAATTTCCTATCTATGAACAAGAACCTTCATTTCTCTGTACCTCAGCTTCTCCATCTGTAAAAGATCATTAATTATTTCAGAGCCATAAACAAAGGCTGCTTCACCAAAATCTGGTGGAGCAGCATTTCCAAGTGCTTGAGATACTCATACAGAATAGATTACAGAGTATAAAAATATCATTGGGAACAGAAGTAGAATAAACAAAGTGCTAAAACACTTTAATAAGAAATGCTGACAGTGAATTTGTTCACTCTGAGTGGCAATTCATTTCACAGATCTAATATCTGCCTTTGGGTCCAAACAAATTGAATCCTGCATGGATGAGAAACTAGATCAGATCTTATGGTCCTCCTCATAGGACAAAACCCAGACTGTCTTCTACGAAGTCAGTCCTAACATGAAAATGAGATGAGTCTTGAACCGACAATTTCCTGAGATTTGAAAGAAATCTTATGCTTCATCTCCCTTGTTTCATTGTCATGGAAATTATTGAAAATCCTGTGGTTTCCTATTATCTCTCAGTTTTCCACTAATAAAATATCTCTGACTGTGGATTTCTGGTTGTTGAAGTTTTTCTGGCACATTTGATATTGTGTGAGAGACAATAAGGAAATTATGTGTTTCAGGAGAGACTGCTCTTCACAGTGCTATGGTGAAAGAAACCATCAGTTTGGGGAAGGCGATAATGGAAAATGGAGATGTTGTCAAGAATATCGGGCCACTAAATAAATTTTCAGTCACAACTGTTACAATCTCGTCTACTGTGGTATTCACCTGTGGGTTAAACAGCTGTGTTTTTTTTATTTCTGACATGGGTGTCTCTGCAACTGTCCACCTTTTCTTCCTCTATCAACCTGTCTAGTCAGTAGCATGTGTGTGTCTCTTCCATAAAACCTAACTTCAGAATTGCCAAGGAAGACAAATCCTGTAAGAGAACTTGTCTGCATAAGTTTGGTCTTACAAAAGAAGCTGGTTTTGTTTTTTGTATCTGTACCCTTATGGAACTGTGACCTGTGGGGAAATGCCTGTCTGAGCCTGCAGGCAGCCTGACACAGTGAAAAGAAGCAGTAAACTTTAACCCTGTAAGATAATGGTATTGACAAGAGCTGTTAATGACTTCACTGTAACCAATTACAACACTAATACAACTAATCTGAAACTTCATACCATGCTTTCTCCCTCATACTGTGCCTAAAACCGTCAGCTCTTCATATGCAACCATGAAAATATTCTGCAACCTCAACTGTGGAAAGAAATATGCAATATGAAGTTCTGATGCCTGTGGAAAGTGATTCTAAACCAACGTCAGCATAAAAAATTATCTAAAGAACCCAAGAGAGCAGACTGTGCAAATGCATTCACATTGTTAATAATGTCTTCTTTTCAAATGGAACTGTTGTTCTGTGGGTCTAGATATATTATAAAGTAACGTTTGAAATCAGACATAGCTTCATGGTTTGCCCCTTCAATTAATACAGATGGCTTTGTGACAGTGATACTATTAATTTAAAATTTAGATGTCTGAACGTATGTATATATGAAATATTCATATAATCTCTTATCTACCCTTCTGAAATTGAAAAGCATTGATTCAGAGTGCACAGACTTGTGATTTTCTTTCCAAGGCTGTCTTTCCAATTTCTTTCTCATGTGGATGCATTTCCTTCTTCCATTCTCTCCTATAGTGTCCTGTCATATCACAGCACACCACATCATCTCTTCTTACCTAATGATATGCTTCGAAAAGCAGATATTCAAAAAGGCCTCAAAAATACAACAACAAAAAAGGGGTTGAAATTTGGTAAGCAAAAGTGTGGGCTGAGTATCAGGAAATATTTGTGATAGTATGGAACTGGAGATATAAAGAATTAGGCACTTAGCAGACAAATCCCTGCTCACTTTAAATTAGAGTAGATAAAGTAAAGAAGTATTATTAATATGCTAACACTCAGTAGGTCTCTCTCTCGACACAAAACATCTGTCTATGATAAAAAAGCTCTCTTTTTGAAATGCTGAAACACCTCTGCTGCCAGGATTTGGCAAGGCAGAGATGGAAGATCAGCATAGTGCCTTGTTGTAGGAGAGAATAATCTTTTCATTTTAGTGTTAATCTGAGTTACCCCTGAAGAGCAGAAAATCTCTGCAGGACAGGTGGAAAAGGATGCAAATCCAAAACAATATTTTTTATTTTCATATTTAATTTCTGTTTTAATTTCTCCAAATTTCGTAGCTTGCTTTTTGTATTGCTTCTTCCTATAATGCCGGGTTTTTCCTTTAGGATACTACTGGGCTGAATTGTCACTTGATAAAAACTAGAATAATTCAATAAATGCCAGTATTTTATTTATGTTAGTCAATCAGCTGGCCACTGTATTTAGGAATTGTCAATGCCACAAACTGTAAGTGTAAGGAAATAAGAAGAGAAATTCACTATTACTGTTATACTGACACTCCATTTTTAAGCCAAATATCTGTGTGGTGCATATATGTATATACCTGTGGTGTGTACAGAAACGTGTACTTTGTGCTTATATATGACTTTACTATGTCTATATTACATTTTTGCTTCCATTTCTTTCCTGGGAACATCAAAATCTTCTGCTACTGAAACTAACACTGTAGATCTTTCCATTACATTGAGTTTTCAATATTCTCCTTTAAAATTGTTACTGGTCCACTATCTAAATTCCCACTGAGAAAGCATGAAAATTTCCAAGAGGGTCACTTTTCGCTCCATGTAGATACTTAATAAAAACAACTTTTCAGAGAGTTAGACATTTTTCAAATCAAATCTGCTACAGATGGTGGTCTAATCTTACTCTTGATTACTTCACTGTAATATAGTGACATTTCATTGAAGTAAAGGCATTTTAAATGAACTACTTTTATGAGGGAAAAAAAGAATCCATGCAAATAGAGCCATTATGAGGCTGATGAACTCCTTTACATCCTACTCACACTATAAAATAAGATTGAAGTGGGACGTAAGCCTTGCACTGTGCATGATGAACTTCTCTTACATGATGAATGCTAAGTAGGTGCATCCACTCAGGTTCTGTATTGCCCTGCTAATAGAGGCCATGAGTAAGAGCTAAGATTATAAACAGGAGTTATGATTAATATAAACAATTCCTTTCCCCTTTTGTTTGCCCTTTCTAATGTTTGTAAATAATTATTTTCTTTGTTATGCTTCCACCTGTATTTCATTATATGAATGGCTCTTTCTCTCCATCCCCTAAAATCAAGGAGATATTTCTCTTTTAACTCCTGCACTAAAACGAAATGCTGAAAAAAAAAAACCTGTTATAAATTATGCTTCTGGCTCTATGGCTTTGCAGAAAAGAGTCTGGGGATACTGATGGATCACATGCTGAACATGAGCCAGCAATGGGTCCTTGACACCAAGAAAGCTAATCCTGGGCTGCATTAGTCAGAATGCTGCCAGCAGATTGAGAGAGGTGATCCTTCCCCTCTGCTCAGCTCTGGTGAGGCACCACCTGAAGTCCTGCATCCAGATCTGGGCTTCCAAGTTAAGAGAGACATGTAGCTGCCACACAGAGTCCAACAAAAGGCCACTAAGACAATTTAGGGAGTGGAGTTTCTTTCCCATTAGGTGAGGCTGGGAGACCTGGGACTGTCCAACATGTACAGAAGTCTGAAGAGAGTTTTTAAAGAAGGCACATCTGGACAGCCTATTTCAGTGGTGTCCAGCGACAGAAAAAAAAGCAACCAGCATGAACTAAAGAACAGCATGTTCCATCTGAACATCAGGAAATGTATTTTACTGGGAGGGTGATAAAGCACGGGAGCAGGTTGCCTAGAGATGTTGTAAAATCTAGATTTGCTGCATTTTCAGTCATTCTGAGGCTCTAAGTCCACAGCAGTTTCTTACTTTAAAATGATTCATGGGTTTGCTTGTTTGTGTCTTATGTATTTGCTCAGTCTGTAAGTTCTTACTTCCTTCTCCTTCTCCTCTGAATAACATAAATCTTTCATTTGCTCTGTCTTTACTCTCTGCTATGACTTGATTCTTGTCAAAATAATTTTCCTCTCTTTTAGGCACCCCNTTACTGTTTTTGCCTTCAGCAAATAATTCTGGAATGTTGTTGTGGGAATTTCAAACGAAGTGGTGGTGTGTAAATGGAGACATTTGTTGACACACAGCTCTCCCTCTGGATCATTTGAATGATACTTTTCAACCTCATGGTGAAAAATACTCTGTCCTAGGTAGACTGGTAGACTACAAACTTGAAAAAATGAAATTAGTTCTCCAGTTTACATTAATAGGTTAGGGATAAATATACACTTCTTTTTTATCTATGCCACCATGTAAGTAGATGATTAAACAAGACAGAGGAGATCCAAGAATGGATCCTTGACCTGACTTGGTATGCCAGAACATGAAAAAGCAGAGGAGATCGATGATTAGGACATCATGGATACAACTGCTTAAGAACTTAAGAGTAGTTCAGTATTGTGGGATCTTGACTACAATGGATCAATTTGAAGAGAGGACTGGAAGGGGTGCATGTTATTTTTTCTATCTATCATCAGCTTAAAAGACTCGGTAATTCACATGGTGCATTCCTATGGGAATGGGATCACAGATCCCAAATGATGTATGGACAACCATCGAGTTGCTATGATGAAACACAGACATCACAGCCCTGTGCAATCCAAAAGCACAGTCAGTTTTATAACAAATGACAGGATAATTTTCGAGCATGGCCATCCAGGTCCACTAAAAGACTTGAACACCTAAACGCCTGAGCCTGTGATCCATAGTTGCTCCAGCTTATCTTTTTCAGTTTCAGAGAGAATGTAGTTTAAGAATTTCTTTCCTGAGTTATTTTAGACCCTAGGATACTGCTGCTATGCTTACCCATCAGATCACACATATGTGACTTAGAGTGTATCTCATCTAGCTTTGCTCTGGCTGTACCTTGTAAGGGACCTATCTGATAAGTACTCTCCCAAAGCAGGCATTGAAAAAATTGATAGGATACAAACCAGCAGTCATCAACCAGCATTTGGCAGGTGGTAAAGCCTACCTTTGATAGGGCCATTAGAGATTCAGAAGTTCTGGATCACTTTAATTTTTAAACATTTTATATTTGTGAATTCCTGACTGTAATTAAAAAATACTATAGCAATATGGACCAGGATTTATAACTCCTCTGCCCTTGGAGTTTCACGAAATTGAAGTCACAGCTTCATTCCTTGTTGTATTTAAGAAGGGTTTACAACGCAGGAATAGCTAGATGCTGGATTCTTCTGATGAGGTGCTGAACAAGCAAGGGAAAACTGTGTCTAGGGAGGAAGTAGTAGACACTGATATATTTTCCTTAATTCAGGTGGTTCTTGCAAATACTTATTTTCAGATTTGGATAGCAAAGTTCTCATAAAATTGATCTTGTGTAGTCCAGACTTGATTTATGGATCATTTTATGATCTGTTATATTGAAAATGCAGATTAAAAACTACTTAGCATTGTAAAATGCCAATACAAACATGCATTTTTTGAAAACTCTCCTCTAAGGGTAGTGCTTGACAGCTGGGGAAAAAAAATAAAAAAGAGTGCACTTTCTATCTACATAGAATGGGTTTCCTAAAAAAACATTTACGTCAGAAGGATCAGAGTGTCCTGATTGAGTCAAAGAACTCGATTGTGAAAGGCTTACTGTGATCTGTGGGTGAACAAGCAGCAAACAGTCAGTGTGAGAGGCTGGTTTCCTGTCCATGTAGAGTACTAATGAGACTGTTCTGTCTGTTCTTCATATTCTCTTCTTAGAAAGGAAGGCAGAAAATGTGATGAAGAAGAGAACCATAACAAGGATGGGAGGACCAAACAAGATGTGAGACAGGGAGACATGTAAATATTTCGGTTTTCTAGAATATAAAAAAGCAAGTATGTGACCCAATGATGGTGGAAAATGCAGAAGTATCAGATTACAAACAGCTCTTTATGCAAATTAAGTAGTATACAAAAAGTGCTAGGTAAACTGCAATTAAAAATTATCACAGTCATGGGAAAAAAACAGTCCAAGGTATCTCGTAGATTCATTATTCCTGAATTAACTAAGATTAGATACCTTTCTAGCAAAAATTCTTCAGTCAAACATAATTTAAACTCAACAGTAGGTCAAGAGGTGAAGTGTACTGTCCTGGAGGGTAAAGATTAATGTTCCCTCTTATATCTGAACAGTAGAGACAGTAAGGCACATTATAATTACTGTCTTTTCTAACAGAGCAACATGAATAGATCTATTTTTAAACAGCTTGTTTCAGATAGTGCCTTGTCATTCATATCTGTCCAACTAGCTGACTTCTCTGAATAAATCTGATCTTATTTTTAACCTCCTGTTAACTTGCAGAGTTAGTATGGTTCAAAGAGGGCAAGAATCTGATCTCAGCAACAGAACTGTTTATAAATGATCAATCTGTTCCAGCTGTCCAAATGCACGGGCAGTAGTAGGTTTGGCTAAGTGTCCAAAATGCGATGAGAGTTGCATAGATATAACTCAAATTTCAGTTGTAGCCAGCAGCCTGTATAGTTTCTAGTGTCACTGTAAACTGGAAAAATTCCGACCTTGCTTAGCACAGCCTGAATTTAAGGAATTTGTTTTCACAAGCAAACAGCTTTATCACTGTCAGCTAAGCACACTTGGTCTTGGATAAGAGACATAAATCAGGCCAAACTATTAACTATTTCGGGCATAGATGACAACCCATTGCACTCACACTTGTGACTTGCAGCACTTGAGTAAAAGACCAGGTTACTCTGTCTGTTCAAGGAACAGAGGTCACAGAAGAAACCAGAAGGAAATTTCAGTATGTTTTCATGAATCTGCATGTTTCAATTGAGAATATTTCAGGAAGAGAATTTTCTCATCACCCGGGAAAGGGAAATGAAACAGCTAAGCTCCAAGACTTTTTGAGGGCAGTTCTGTACTTCAGCACACCGGGACACTTCAGTTCTGTATTTCAGCACACCAGGGAGAGCAATTCCTCTTTGAACAGGTCCCAGTTACAGCTCCGCAAAGTCTAGAAGACATAGTGGCTTTTCATTAGCTCAGCAACACTGAAGTGGAATAGCTTTACACAAAGAGCACGATGACCTTGAATGCCACAACAAAATGTAAATTCTGAGAGAGGTGCCATTTGTTCCATACAGATTTGAAGAATGAAGGATTAGATTAGCTTTTTGGTAGAGCAATGAGGTTTGCTCTTCCATGCTGTCTTTTCATAAAATCCAAAGATTCGAATTTATGTGTGATCTGCAATCCTCAGGAAGCCTGGTACTCACGAATAGTTGCTAGCACACAACATATGTAATCAGCTAAATGCATTACCCATCTAGCACTACCTGGTTTCAAGAAGAGAATTTATCACTTTTGTCTTGAACCCAAATCTACTGCCTAGCTGCATCTCTAGGTGTAGAAGACATGAACTTCATGTAGAAGACACAAAATCTTCATGAAGAAGAATTGTGTAGCCAACTGGTGAGAATATGTGCCAAAAGCAGGGTGGATTCAAGCTGGTTACCTATACTTGGAATACCCTCAGGTAGACCTGCTGTCTGGAATCATGACCAAGGAAGATCCAGTAGTAGGGACAGCTCTACCCTTGTTTAGTAAAGCCAAGCTCCTTGGTGTTCCCACCACACTCACAGGTTTTATTCATAATATATGAATTGTCTGGGACGAGCTACAGCAGCTTCTTTCTTTCTAGATAGCCCTAGGTGCTGAATATATTTGTGCTGAACAGACTCTTTCAGCATTTCTCTCCACTGAGCAGCTTGTGCTCTCTCAATTAGCCCTAATAGAGTGTTGTCAAAGCATGCACTAAGATTACACCCTTCAATTTTAAAACAAACAAACAAACAAACAAACAAACCAGGGACTTCAGCCATTTCACCTGTACATTCACTGAAGTTACTGGGGTGCAAAGCACAAAAAGCACTGCGTAAGTCATACTGTCATTAAGCCTTTCCTTAAAATCATTTCAGGCAAGGAAGAAAAAATCTTAGCTTACGTGCTTGTCTTTGAATGCTCTGGTGAGCAGGGCCTGCTTCTGGCAGAAACATGCCATAGCTTAGTGAGGCAAGAGTGCACAGGCATGGAGCTCCTGGCTGAGAATTTCACTTGGCTGCCAAAGCAGCATAGGTGGGAACTTGCTTGCCCGACGTGCTCTCTGGCAGCTCAGAACATTAACTGACATAGTGGTGCAGATCCAATTATCTGTCTGGAAGGCTGTCCAGCAACAGACACCAAAAAGACAGGTTCAAGGAACCTCATCAGGAATAATTACAAAACAGCTTGCCTTAAGGTGAAGCTTCTTCCTGTTTCCAGACATTGAAAGTTGGTGTTCAAGCACAAAAGACATTACTCTTTGAAATATATTCTTTCTAGCTATAGGTATGATTCTTCTGAGCTTTCACACAAATGCCTAATACCCTTAAGAAGGTCTGTCCACCGGTCCCTTTACATTTAGTTTATCCATTACTCTTGTACACTGCCTGTTATAGAAATAATATGGAGTAAAGGTGGGCAATAACTTGTTAGTCTCCCATTGCTTCTCTGGCAAAGAACATAGCTCTGTAAGACTTTTTTGGCATTGTTTCTCACTCTTCTGGTGAAGGGAGGACACGAGGTGCCTAGGTGAGCTCACTCCTTTCCCTCCTCATTCTCATGCCTACCTGTTGGGGGTGCTCATATACTGCAGGGCATCCCAGACGACTGTGGAAACAGAATGTACAATTTCTGACTTCAGATGATTGAGAAAAGTAAGATCAGGGTATTTCTAATGCTGTTGCCATGATTGCCCTTCCTCCATGCTTGAACAGTTAAGGAGTGACATGATGGCAAATGACACAAGCTGCATTGCAAAACTGAGAACCTTTGCATCCCAAACTACGTAAGAGAATAACCACCTGAAATTTGGGAACACACTGGGAATATAGAGAATGGAGACACTTCTTACAGAAAAGTTATCCATTTGCAGTCAAATGTGATGCCAAGCCTGTTCCTTGTGCAGTTCTAAGTCTCATTGTCAACACAACAGAATTCAGGCTCCATTTAATCTATTGAATTTTTTTTTCTGCATGTAAGTTTCTACTAGGCTGAAAAGAGGCCATAGAATTCAATCTAGATTGCTAATTTCTCCGATAATCCTGACCATTCAAAGTATGGAAAAGAAAGTCTGCCTTGTTTCCCCAAATGGCACACAGAACTTCTAGATTACACTCATATGAAGATGCATACATGCACTGTTGTCCTCTGGTGAATATATATGGAAGGTGCTAGAGACCACAGATTCCCCTCAACATCTTGTGCTCAATATGCTTTCTGAAGAGGACAACACTTGTTCTGTCTCAGATGCCGTGGGTGGAGCTGACAGTCAGTCAGCAAACATGTGACTGGATGTGTGAGTAGTACAAGCTTCCAGAAACCCCTTAAAAAGCACAGACTGAGATTTTCTAGGTTGGACTCTAGTCAGATATGATTTGGGGGTTTTTTTAATCTTCACACTCTCTTTGTACTGTCATGAATGCTTTATGCATGTTTCCTTTTATTAGTTTTATATTGACTTTTTAATATTTTGAAAAATGCACTGCTGTTCCCTCTTCAGCTAAAAAAAATTTAAAAATAACATTACTCTAATGCTGTAACAAAGGGTCTGAACTGCACTGGCTCTTCTAGTGCAACTATTCTGAAGCACCTCCCATCATGTTATTGGACTCTTCAATCACTCTTAAACGTGGCTTCTTGGTCTTTGTTAGGTTGACTGGGGGAATATTTAAATCCATACAGGAGTAGTATGTGAAGAAATTGTGACGTTCCAACCTTCACAGCTGGAGAAATACACAAGGTTCATGTCTAGTTCAGAGTGAGCAAACAGATGAGCACAGATCAAAAGAGTTGGGGTTATTTCCTCTCTAGACACACATGGGGTATCATAACTGGGGTCTTGTTTACCAAGGGCATTTCCATTTCTCTTCCTACGTGTTGATGAGGTAGACAAGTGTAGAGTTTATGAGTTCTCCTCTCAAGCTCAACTTCCTAGCAATAGATACAGAGATACAGTCCCAAAGCTCTGCTCCTATTCGAAGCAGATTTTCCTATAGGCAGGTACTAGTCTGTTTGAAGGGATACATAAGCTCTGCCATTCTGGTCACTCTCATGTGCCTGTACCAAACAACACTGTTTATCTCAAGAACATCCTTAGCAGTTTTTTAAGGACTGAAGTGACTTATGGGACTGGTACCATTCCTTGATCACTCTTGACAAAAACTTGTGAAAGAGTTTCACCTCACTCATTCCAACTGTCTGTTTGAAGTTGACTACTGCACGTCTGCATTTTCTTCAAAAACAATATTCAAAGAACTGTGCCTAATGGCTAGGGTGAGAAAAAGAGGAAATATTTTTCAGCACCAAAAGGTTTCAGACGTTTTTCATTCTACTTTTCATTGTAAGGGGTTCAGAAGAAAACAAAACCCAAGATCTGGGTACTCAGGATTTAGGAGTATCACAGGTTATGCCTTTCCTCACAAGAATGGGCTTGTGAGAACCAGAACCTATTTGTTTCCCCCTTCACTTACAGATCTTGCAGGATGGATTCTAGGAATTATTATTTATTTATTCTGTTGCAGTCCCATAAATAGAGATGGACTGTTTCTCACATCAGCACAAAAGATCAGCAATTCTCATCATGGAGCAGACCCAAGAACTGCACACGAAATAGCATTGAATTTCGAACCCTTTACTCTGAACCTGTTTACCAGGTGACATGTGTTTTTGCTTACCACATACCGTGCACTAGCTGGAACTTCAGTTCTGAACTGAGCTGGCACACCAAGTGATAGCTTGATGCTCATCTCTATCTGAGGAATAATTTCTCACACCACGATGGCATTCTTCTGAAAAAAAAGCTAATTTTTTGTTGCCTTTATTATGTCTTTGCAGCTTTGCTGGGCTCTTAGCCATAAATAAAGCCTGCTGATGACTTTGTAAAGTTGTCAGATACCTTTTGTTGGCAGACAATAGGCAACAGGTGGTTGTGATCTGTCCAAGCCATTATTCCATCTGCGCCCCGTGTTATTATAACCTTCCCTCCCCAAACCCATTCCCAGTGTATGACATCAGCCACATGTAATTGTCACCAGTCATTTAGTTCTGCTTTCAAATCACGGCAATGTTTTTGTTCATGGAACAGGACACGCAGTGTGCACTCTCTGGGTGCACTGTCTTCAAGTAGCATACTGACATCTTTTTCTTACATTGAAAATCCCTCTGAATTCCCCCAGAACCTTTCCAGAGTCTGAGACTAGTGGGATGAGGATGATGTAAACATCACACTTCAACTGGTTCAAGTTGATTCAAATGGACTCGCATGAGCTGGATGCTGTTTAGAATCTTCTTCTGGTGACCAACCAGGGTGATTCCAATACGCTGGATATCTCTGCAAAAGAACAGAGGACACAGAAGTTGTTAAAATGAACTGCTTGCTCTGAACAATCTCAGTCCATTTTGTTGTAGATGCAAATCAGCGTGTATGGATATGTGTGTGTGCCGATCTGTGTCTGAGAAACAGCTGACAAGGCTTCTGCTTTTGTTTGACAAATGTGTGTGGGTGGAGGGGGTGTTGCCAGAACTTGGAAGGTACAAAAAGACGCAGAGGAATTAGGCCACAAAAAGGATCAGAGGGCTATCTCCTACAGAAAAAAAGGGGTTGGAGTTGTTCAGCCAGGAGAGAAGGCTCCAGAAAGATCTTTCTCAATATATAAAGGGGGTTTATAAGAAAGATGGAGAATGACTTTTTACCAGGCCCTGTAGTGACAGGACAAGGGACAGTGGTTTTAAACAGAAATAGGGTAGGATTAGACTGGAGATAAGGAAGGGTGACAGACACAGAAACAGGTTGCCAGGAGAAGTTGTGGATGTCCCATTCCTGTAAGCATTCTAGGTCAGGTTGGACAGCGCTGTGAGCCACATCATCTAGTGAAAGGTGTCTGCTTATGGCAGGGGTGTTGGACTAGAAGATCTTTAAAGGTCCCTTCCAACCCAAACCATTCTATGATACTATGAGAACTAAGAGAACTCCAAGAAGTTTGTTTTTCTGGATCCTGTCATTTACATAACACTTACACCCAGTATACGGTGTGGCTGGTTCTAAACGTCTGCTTGAAAGTGGTTGTTATTATCTGTGCTAGCTGTCATGAACATTCTGATGTAACAGGCTCTCTGCAGCACTGACAATACATTTTCTGATGCACGCTGGATCAGAATTAGTGCTTATAGATACAGATTACAAGTGTATTACGGCATGTGTGGTGTCCAGAGGTCCTAGTAAGATGCAAAGAAGAGTGGCTACTTTGCTTTGGCTTCCCTCTCCTTTTTCATGTGTATGTATTTTCCACACAGCCAATTTCTCAGACTGCTTTCACATTCTGCATGGAAAACTCAGTGTCTGATATCTGTTGCTGTCTGCCCTGCTACTTACTCGAGAGTCATGCGTGATATGACATCGAATGTAGCCAGACCAGCCTGGTCAAAATTCTCCTTGTAGCGGCCCATCTTGATAGCATCCAACCACTCATGGGCATTGCTGAGGGAAGGGAAATCTGGAGGACAGTTGCTCAGGAGAGGCTGAGTTGGTCTGCAAAACAGGCAGGTTTTAAAACCCAAGTTATCAGCATCAGCTGAGCACACTAGCAAGGTAAGAATTATGAGAGGGAGAGAATGCAGTCTCTGAAGAGGACAGAATGAAGAACAATGACATTTGTTCTTCATGCCCTCACTCCTAAAGTCCCACCTCGATCTGCTGTTTCTAGGCTTCCAGTGTCCCTTCTTCTGCCTGAAAACAATCAACTGACCCAAGAAATCGATTCTCCCTTCCCATTGCCCATACTTTCTCAGGCACATTCTCTTCTTGTTGCCCAAGATCCTTCCACACTTCCTTGGTCTAGACCTATTAGCTGGGCAAAGACCTGCAGTGAGGAAGTTTCTGAAAGAGACATGAGACCTCATACACCTTTTATCTTTGTGACTAGGTCTCCCTCTTCTAAATGTTCTCTTTTGGTCAGATAGTGACCTATGAGACAAGGAGTACGTTGTTTCAGCTCCAACACCCACCAGATAAAAGAACTGCAGTAAAAGGCATATGAGATGACTGTTTAGATTTCCTGTTTTCCTCATCATCTGAGTCTGTCCCAAAGCTGTAACACTCTTCATGTGCTGCTTTTAGTAAACTGGGCATCATAGATACTTTTCCCCTCCTCCAGCTGTGGAGTACATTCCACTGAGACAAGATTTATAACCACAGGGATAAACCCTCCAGGCTAGCAGGATGTAATTCCGTCATCAGCCCAGCAGCCAACTAACCTTGGCACCATTTATCCCTCCAGAGACTTCTTCTTTGCTGACCTCCTGCCTCTTGTTCCATCAGACTGCAAAGTGCAGTTGGGAAAATATGTGATGTAAGCTGCAGTTCTAATTATTTGTATGCAGAGACTTCCTTCCCTCCATAAGATAAGGTCTTCTTTTTCTTCATCATCTCTTGTGGTCACACAATATGGTGTGATCACAGAATACCTTGTGCTGCTGCACCCAGATGTGTACCTCCCTTCATTCCCTATAACCCCTCAGTCATTCATCCTCAGTACAACTCATCAAGATTTATCTCCTATCACATTTGGCACTCAGAGCTCCCCATTAACTCAATCAGGATATACAGTTTTCCCAACTTGCTTCCTCTCTTTTTTTTCCTTCTTCCTGTTTGTTCCCAGTCTCAAAAGAGAGGGTTAGAAAAAAAACTGTATAGCCTGGTTTATGGCTTTCTTTTCCCCATGATGCCTTCTGAGAGACAAGTCCTATTATTTTGCATTAAATCCCCATCTCACCTGCTGGTCCCAGTGCCAATGGCTTTGAGGGCTGATGGCTTGCGAATCATTTTATCCAGGGCACTGACTATTTGATCAAATTTGGGTCTCTGGACCCTCTCCTTCTGCCAGCAGTCAAGCATGAGCAGGTGCAAAACAGTAGGGCAGTCTGGGGGTGGTGGCAGGCGATAGTCCTGGTCAATGGCATTAATTACCTGCAGGAAAAGAAGAACAAAGCTTTATAACAACTGGGAAAATAAAAGACAAAAGAGCTTCACTCACTCCGTGTGTGTGGCTTTCTTCTGCTTGAATTGATACAGGACAGAGAGGCAGATGTACATCCTCACCACTTCTAAAACTTACATCCTGATTGGACATGTCCCAGTAAGGCCTCTCACCGTAGGACATCACCTCCCACATGACAATGCCATAGCTCCAGACATCACTGGAGGAGGTGAACTTGCGGTACTGGATGGCTTCAGGGGCAGTCCAGCGGATGGGGATTTTGCAGCCCTGGGAAGCAGACAGAAAGCAACCAGAATGTAGTGAGATAAGGACTACTTGTGAAAACAACATCACTGAAACAACCAGATGTTAGCAGCACAACACAACCTGGAACACAGGGTGACAGTCCCATTGAGTGTGTCTTGGAAATATTGCTGGTTAAAATTCATACTATGTTCAAGGTTTCCACCTTGTTTTACTGACAAGTACTAATGAAAAGAGAGAATCATGCCTCCTTGCTGCTACAAATCCCATTTTTTAATACTTCCACAGCTTTACTTTACAGCATTTGAAAGTGGCATATAGCAAAATCGTCCTGAGTTGCAATCATTTGGAAATATACAGTCATTTAAATAATGCCAAATTGCAGCACTAGGGACAGATAGACTGAGTAGCTAGCATTAATTCCTTTCTCTTTCTATCTTGACCTCTCTAACTGCAGGTATGACCTGTAAGATGAAATGTAAGGTTCTTCAAAATGGAAAGATCTAAAAATTGTTCCACTTTTCAGTGACTGAATTCTTCATCCCCTTCTTTTTCAATCCACCTGTTATACTCCTACCCCTTTTGTAGTATGTGTGACAGGTGTCACAACTTCATAGGCAATAAGATCATTTGATGGTTGGTTGTAAGCCCATAAATACACTTAGGCCATTTATCTTTTCTTTAGGAAAGAAACCCAACTCTTTCTTCAAAGAGTGGTAGTACAGGATTGTAATATCTCCTTCAGTCCTTTATCCTTCCTATAAAAAGCTAATGAAAGGGGGAAGATAATATCTATATCAGGCTGTGAGGTTTGACCTATTCACCACACAGGTTTGACCTATTCATGCCACAAAGAACAGCACTGAGACTTCATATGACAGAGAGACTCAGTTATTTTTAATTTTTACTGCTTTGGAACAAATAGCCCACAAGATAGAAGGCTCTACTACACTCCACATAGAGAAGGCTTCTCTATGGTCTCAAGATGGACTAAAGAGGGTACACCAAATCAAGGAGGAACATAGGAAAAAATCATATCTGTCAACACCACAGTAACTCCCACCACAGCAGTGACTCACCAGACCCCCAGTGTAGGTGGGATTGGAAGCATCATCCTCCAGGAAGCGGGACAAGCCAAAGTCTGACACCTTGCACATCAGGTTACTGTTGACCAGGATGTTTCGTGCTGCCAGGTCACGATGCACATAGTTCATGTCTGACAGGTAGCGCATGCCAGCTGCAATCCCCCGCAGCATTCCCACCAGCTGCAGCACACTGAACTGCCCTTCCTTCTGCTGCAGGGGGGGAGGCAAACACGGGCTTTCATTGTCACAGAACATGCAGCCAACAGGGGAGACTAACAAAGAGCAAGGTAACAAGGAGGATTTTTGAAGTTAGAGAACACACATCTTAATTTCAGCTCAAATCTGAAGGTTCGAGGATAACAAATAACAAAGGAGGGTGGGCTTAAGGCAATGAACCTTAAATAAAATTAGACATTGGTGATCTTTTTCTCCTCTTGTGGCCACATCCCCTTTTAGCATCCTACATCTGACCTCAATAAGTACTAAGATGGCCAAATGAATGTGAGCAGACAAATCTGCTTTTACTGAGATCTTTACAATGGCATCTATGCAGTTCTACTCAATGGGTTCATGTCCTCTTCAAATTGTACCTGCCAGAGCATTTGTGGTTGAATGAGCACATGAATCAGTAAGAAAGGAGAACTGAAGCAGCTGTACTACATAGATTGTCCATATTTGTGTTTCATTACTAGAAAACTCGAAATCCAAAAATAACTGCAAGTTTCATTACTTCATTACAATGTTGAGACTTGAAAATATTCTGTGAAATAAAGTCTGAAAAACATTATTAGAAAGGAAAAATTTGGAACATGCACATAAGCAACTGAAAGGGTGTGTACAAAGATTTGGTACTGTTTACATTAATTATTGGAGTTGAAGAAGTCTAAAATACTGAAATTTTATATGGTTGTTGAGTCCTTGGGAGTATTTTAATCATGTTGGCCTGAAACCACTTACTGTGGCTATTTGCTATCATTTCTATTGCACTGGAAGACCTAGGGAGACAGGAGTGATGAGGAAGAACAGGCAAAATTATCAGGTCTGAGACTGGCACACAGTGAGATGAAGAGGTTAATGGCTGTGGGAGACTCTGTGGTACCCTGAGGAAGGAATCCAGCGATCCATTCTCCATGAACTCTGTGACAATCATGACTGGTCGGCTCTTGGTGACCACGCCCTCCAGGTGGATGACATTGGGATGCTCAAATTGCCCCATGATGCTGGCCTCGCTCAGGAACTCCCGCCGCTGTTCCTCTGTGTAACCTGACTTCAAGGTCTTAATAGCTACCATGTATTCACGCTTTCCTGGGTGTTTCAGGCGCCCAAAACACACCTCTCCAAACTCTCCTGTCAGGGAGGGAAGAAACACACCTCAAGTAAGGAAACACAGCAATGGATTTTAGTCAGATGTACTAAAGCATTATACTGTGGACGAGTTCGGGTGATGTTGGAAATTGGGTTATGGGACCATTCAGATTAAGGTAAAGTTTTTGGTGAAGATTGGAGACTACAACACCTTCAGGGTTCAAATGAGGAGTTCTGAGTCTTCAAAGGGTGTTTTAAACTTGTTATAGAGCCAGTATCTAAGGGTTAGTAGGTTAAAATAAATTTTAGTAAAAATGAAGGTTCAGATATCCTGGGACACTTGATGTACCGTGGATCCATGGGTCCATTTCAGGCCAGTAGTGTGCCAGGTCTCAAGGTGAACAAGAAGGCACTCTAAATAATCTGCACATTCTCACACTACCTGATCCGATGACCTCCTCAATCTTGATGAGGGACACATCAATCTCCTTGGCGAATTCTCTAATGGCTTCATTGGGATCTTCATAGGTTGAAGGATCAATGTAATACTTCACTCCGAGTCCTGCAGCGGGGGAAACAGCCCAAAACATCACCAGAATCAAACCCTGAGACACACAGGTGTTAATGAGTCCTGAAAAGAGACAGCCCTTGCCATCTGTTGCTCAAATACACTTACCTCGTGCACCAATATACTGCTGCAGGCGGTCTGTGTATGGAGTCTCTCGCCTTTTACTGCAGGGCACAAAGGAAAGGAAAGTCAAAACACACACAAGAGTCTCTCATCAGATGCCGGGGCAGGCTTCTCAGTGCAAGGCTCAGAGAATCCTTGAAATTAGGGGTAGAAAATGGATGTTAAGATCCTGCCCATCTCCTGGTAACCAGTGCAAGCTTGTTTTCTAGTGGTGGTTTTTATACCACTGTTGGCATTCCCACTTTAGAAATGACAAATTATAGGGCTTCCAAGACTATCCTGAAAAAGAATATTACAGTTTAACACTACTGCCTTGGAAGTTTTCTTGCTATTCAGGCTAAATTTGCATTTTAATTTAATTTAATTGCAACAAATTATTTTTTTCAATTATAATGTATGCTTTCTTCTGTGATACCTTTTAAGATCTTCAAAAATATTCTAAGAGCCATTTACTCTAATGCTTAATATATATAGATCTCCCCCAATTATTTTTCCTCCTGGCTTTGTTTAACAGCATTTACTTTGGCCATTCTACTTGTAAGTATGGTACCCAAACCAAACCACACAGACCCAAACAGATGGAAATCTGTTCCTTGATGTGATTTTTGCAAGTGCAGATCAAAACAGGTATGGTCTTTATTATCGTAAGGTTTATTGCATATATGCATCTAACTTCCAGTAAGCTTAGGTCCTCCTCAGCATAGGCATTTCTCAGATTTCATTCTCCTTCTGAATGTGTATGATTCAATCATTTATTTCCCACACAATCTAATTATTCTAGAAGTTTCATTCTATTCTTTGTTTGCACTAAATCTATTTGCCATTTTCAAGCTACTTCCTTTCTTCCAAGCAATGATCATTAAAAAAGAAAAAAAAGTACATTTCATGCTAGTTTCCAGTCATCCTATTAATTAGACCAGATTGTACATCAAACCCTACAGTATCCTGCAGTATCCCTGCTGTCTGCATGGATTTGTGTCAAATCATATTTTGCCGTTTCAGCATGAGATCTTTTAGCTGCTGATTCAATTAGCATTTGAAGGCAAAGTATCATGAAACATTATGTTATTTTTCTTTATGAACATAAATAATTCTGACATCCTAACAGCTAACTGTATTGTTCTTACTTGTCAGTCTTATCTCTTTAAATTCTGCTTTCAAAACCAGTTTTACCTTCAAAATTTTTTCTCTTGTGCAAAGAAATTGGCTTTGATGGGGGCCCATACCTAAGACTTCTAACTCTGCTGTTGAAGCTGGAAGCCAGGTCAATAATGTTTTTTATATGTTATCTAACAAATTAATTGTTTTCCTATAAAAATCCAACAAAACAATTAGCTAAAATAGGTGTTTCATAGTACGTATTGCCTGAAAACTGTGTACCAACAATTTATAAAAACAAGTTAAATTCATAGCATTTGACTCTACATATGTTCAACCTTTTAAAGAACTACTCATTTCATCTGGTGTTCCTCATTTTCTGCATCTTCAAACTTACTTTTCTTATCAAAGACAGATTTAAAATAGAAATTTGGTATCTCCCCTTTTTCTGAAAAACTGTCTATTAACTGTACATAATTCTTTAAGTATAAATGAATGTATTTTTTATGGTATTTCTTCCTATGTATATTTACAGATGTCATTAATGTCTTTCCCCAACACGATTTTGGTAATATTAACTTATTCTGGGTTTGGTTTATTTTTTTTAGAAAAATATATGCTTTATTGAGCTGTGCATATAATATCACATTTCCAGCTGTAACACGAAATTGCATTTTTAACAGATCAAAGCAACGACAGGAGGCAACATTTCAAATATAACAATATTTGATAATTCTTTTCTTTCCAGAAAGAAAAATATTAAAAGAGAATATACACAAGAGGAGAAAACAAATGTAGAAAAGGGAAGAGAGCTAAAAAGAAATCATTAAAACTAGACGTCACTTTCTAAAGTTAAGCAGTTTATACATTTTTTTAGGTCAGCAGAAAAAGCTAAAAAGTCCCTCTTGTGCAAAGGCACAGTAGAGCAAAGATACAGAAATCCATTAATGACAATCTAGGGGATTAAGTTCAAACCTCAGTAAATTCAAGGAGCGGGTAATGACTGTTTCTTTTCTTCAAATAACAAAACCCCCATTGTTTACTTTTGTACCTCTACAAAAATAGCAACCCTTACTTTTTTTCTCTTTAAAATTTCTTTTTTTTTTTTCTGTAACAGATTATCTCTACAATCTTTTATATGCCCTTTATTCTTTCCAAAATGGAAAGTGGTAATTGCTTTCTTTAACCCGTATTTTATGAGCTAGTGTTCCATGGAACCATTGGGGTTGTATAGATTTTGTTCTTCAGCAAACGAGCCCTTGTCTCTTGGTCCTTGGTGAAAGGGTATTTATCACCTTCTAAATAACTGGATATGCATACTTATTCCACCAGTCCTTCTCCACTACATTGTTTCATTCTCCATTTGCTTGCCTAAAATGCAATTTACAGTTCCTCATTCACAGCAATGCATTTAAATACCTTTTGAGTACCAGCTTTGAAATGCTTTTCTTGTGTTCATATTGCTAACTAGCCAAATATCAGCTAAGTACATGAGTGGTTTACCAAAGGAGAGGCTCCTCAGATAGGAGTAATGGGGCAGGATCTTTCCTTAATTAGAGAATGGTATCTCAAGGACATCTGGATAAATGCAGATCAGGCTGTTTCCCTTGGAACGGGGTAATGTTGCGGGGATAAGGAAGTTCCACTGTCTGAAGTGCACATGAGCAGGTCAAGGAATTCACCTCTTGAAGATGATGGCAAGGATGGCAATGGCAGCAATTACCAAGAAGGCCAGACCCCCAAGCGCTGAGCCCACGATCAGTGGCAGTCGGTCCTGCACCATCTCCGAGCGCTCCCCTGGCAAGGAAGACACAACACACATGCACATGGATGCAGAGGACTGGAACTCTGCAGAGTTTCACTTCTGCTCACCTAGATCTCACCCGTAATTTATCCCCACCAGCCCTTTGCTCTCCAGTCACTGTGCTTCTCCACTGCCTTCTTTCCTGCATTGAAAAGCCAGTGCTCCCTCTGAATCCACTTTCTCTTCCCCTGCTCCACTGACAGCTGACAAGCCACTTAAGCACAGGCTAGCTCTACACCTGGGCTGCAATCCCACTGTTCCCTATTAATGTAGCTTGCTGGTGACATACTTGAGTATCTTTGATCCATACCAAAAGGATGGGGATCCTGCTGGAAGGCAAGCTTCTGCACATATGCCTGTGTCCCACCTGTCTTTTGGACATTCACAGAGCTTTCAGCTGTAAGATGTACCATGACAGCTGGGACCCAAACTACAGCACTGTATAGTGCTATGTACTGCCACATCCCCATAAAGAGCTTTTTACTGGCACACTCTGCACCCGTGGGTCAGAGGCACAGAGGCAACAAGGAGCAGGGCTGGGGAGTATGGCAGTAGCACAAACAATACCCTCTGACAGCATGAAGCTTCTCTGACTGAACAAATCTGCATATGCAAGTTACTATAAACAGAAATGCAAGTTGAGTAGGAGTGTCTGGTAGCAGTGCTCCAGAGGATAAGCCAATGCACTCAGGGACACAGGCAAGTGGAAGGTGATCATGTGCAGACCTCGGCACACAATGGCAGCACTTACCTCCTGTTAAAGTCTGGAAATACATCTTCCCACTGTAAGGGCCGTAGCCAACTGCTGTCCTCGCACGCACTTGGAAAGCATAGATCTTGCCTGGGCTCAGACTTGGTATCGTGGCCATGTTGGTCTCACTAGTTAAGGTCAATGAATTATCCTCATCTTCTGCCTGTGAATGTCAATGACCAAAAGGGAATGTGAAACTTCCGCCTACACTGCTCACTCTCCTCATCAAGGCATGACAGTTTCCATGTCAACCCAATATTCTTTGAACCTTTACAGAGCCTCCCAACAACAGCTGCTATTCCAGACCTTACTTCCTCGCACTCTCCTCATTCCTCACTGCTGCTTTTCATTCCCCCAGGCTGGGCTTCCCACAAAGCTCTGCTAAAGACTCAATTTTAACAAAAATGAAAGACAAAACTTTGTGGTTCGCTTTCTATAAACTCCAAACATTTGTATCTCCTAGGAGAATTCAGAGCAAGAATACATGCAAAGCTGTATCCAGGAAGCTGCTACACAAGTTATCACAAATAGCAGTCCTTTTTACCACTAAAAAATAGTAGCCCTGCAAAATCCTGCAAAAGTATTTATGTGAAAGACCAGTAATATGGAATGGGAGTTCATCTGAACACCCTTACGCATCTCTTCCCCTCAAGTCAGATGAATTAGCAGTTAAAACACATAAATGTCACAAGACGTGAATGGAGGACAAATTTGTATTTGCCACCCTGTATTTCCAGCACACAAAGAGGTATTTGCCACTTAGCGAATGGAAGAGTGCATTCCTCCTCATAAAATTTCTTAGAGATGTCTGTCCAGGCATAAATGGGGACACGAGACTTCTCCTGATAAACAAGTTACACACCTGCAGTGAATCCAGTTCCAGTGAACATGTTTAGAAACTTCAGCTCCTTCCACTGTCACCTGTGTCAGCTGATACTAAACTTATAGTTAGCCACAGCTTTTAAGCTTAAACAAGTGCCTTCTCTTTTCTTATAATCTGCCTTGTCCTTAGATGCTTCCAAGTTGGGAAATGCAGATGGACTGATGTCAGATGACATGTATATCACAAACTTCTGGTATTGCTAAAGTTTGCTCCTTCCTCATAACTGAAGCATTTTTTTCCACCTTGTTCATCCTGATGCAGGGGTGCATCTCCCAGACAGAAAGTGCTCAGTATCACCTTCTGCTCACCTTGTCAAAGTAGCGTAGCTGGTAATCCAGGATGATCCCATTGGGTTGGTCCGGCTGAGGCCACGACAGTGTGATGCTATTGGTAGTACGACTCACCTGATGCATCATAGGCACAGCAGAGGGGACTGGAATAAAAGACAAAAAGGAGAAATTGCAAAGGGATAAGCATAAAAATGAACTATAATTGAATATTCCTTATGATGAGTTAATAAGTTAGGCCAGCTCTTCCTTTAATTTTCCTTAATTTGCATTATGAAATACTTCGTAAAATAACCAGAAGAAATCCAGGCAGAATACTACTGCACTGGAGATACAGCCATTGACAACTCAGACTGAAAGAAAATGAAGAATTCCACATCCCACTGATTATGCCCTGGAGACAAGAAATTACCTATATTTTAGCAGGAATATAATTCTGATCTTCAAATGTGCAATTTTTACATGCAAGATGAGAAGGTGCTTAATGCCACTGCCTTGTTTTAAGATCACACTTGGACAAAGAATACTGGTAGTGGTCAGAACAAAGGCAGAGCACATTCTCTTCTGCTTCTCCCCCACACTGTAATTCTTTTCCTGGGGGAAAAAAATCAAGTATGGGCTACCAGAGTAATAGAGGCCTTGCACAGGAAGCATTCTGGAGAATGGAAATTCACTTCTACCAAAACCATTCATGAATCCATGTGCGCGCACACACGCGCGCGCGCACACACACACACACATTCTCCGGGTTTGTGTAAAAGCTAAGAGTGTATGAAAAATTTCAGGACAATTTTAAGAGGATTTTTCAGCCTGCTGGCTGTCTTTCCACAAAGCTCTTCTCAAGTTTTGCTTTCTCTCTGCAAAGAAAATATCATGTGGCCAAGAAACCTACAGGTAAGCATCTAGGGTATCCTCATCTTCCTAATGGATGCAATATTTTCAGCAACATTTAAATTTTCTAGAAAAAGCATGCCAATAAAAAGCTGCCACCAAACTCCACCAGTTTTAGAAAATAGATGTAAACTTCCTTGACGTGAAGAATGAAGCAGAGACATTTGGCAAATGATCAAAACCTGCAGAATAGCATTTTCTGCCCTCATTAATCATGAAAAAGATAAAAGGATTGTTTTTAATAACAAGATAAAATTATTCTGAAAAATGTATTTCAGATGGGCTTCAAACAGCTCAGGCAAGTGGGAACTAATTTAAAAATGTAAATGAAACAAAGTAAGAGTCTAAGCAATAAAATGCTTTCTCTCCTCATTACTCCTTTTATTTTTACCATTGCTTGTCCTTCAAACAAGATTACACAACTACTTCACCTGCCAATGAGAACGTTGTGACAAGAATGGAAGAGAGCAACAATTAACGAAGACCATATGTAGCATTTAAGATGCAAATGAATAACACTATATTAAAATGTCAGGAGGTAACTTGTCAGTTAACATTTGACCAAGACAGATTCTGCTACATTTAATGTTCCAAAAAGTTTAACTCTATTCCACCCAGACACCAAGCAAACACACAGGAGAGGTGCAAACCTAAATGCACAGCTACACTACCAGGGATCAGCCCACTTCCTTCTAAGATTTTACAGAATGATCAGAGTGATCTTCCTTCAATTCCTCTCCTTCCCACCTCTAACAGTTACTCTTCTCTTGCTTCTCATTTCTTCTGGATGCCCAGTTTTTCCCCTACCTGGAAGAATTAATCAAACAAAGAAATAGCAAAAACATCACTCAAGTGTATCTCTTGATCACATGCCACAGCATTCTAGAATGTTCCTAGTATCAGATATATCCATCACTCAGGGTAATCAGATGGTGGTGGAGGGGAGACAACCAGAATACTGCAGTCTATTGTATTAAAAATAGTAATTTCAGTGATTTGCTCCGAATAAACAGACACTACTTAGAGCAAAAGCCATTAAAAACTCTCAGAAATAAAACCAGCTATGAACAGCAAGGCAAGTTGTCTTTAATCTGCCTCTCTGAGACAGAGTTTAGATTTTGATACCTATTTGCCTCCCTTTCAAGCACCTAAAAATTATGAAACACTGGCCAGGGAGCTCTTCCATCACTTGAAGCAAAAGATATATCAAGATTTCTCCTTTGAAAAATTTCATACTAACATGGTATGAATACTAATACTAAGGTGATGTGCAATGCAAATGTAATTGTTGGTGGAGTAGGTACATATTTTCTGTCAGAAGTGTATTATAAGGTTATTCTTTCAGTGTTAATACATTAGGAAATATAAAGTTCAAGATTTTATGTCTATGGACATTCAAAGTACAATACATCTGCTGCCACAGAAGTGCTAGATGAGTATTTCCCCTTGTTTGCATGTCAACTATTAAAAATGTTTATAACAGAACTTTGCTTCAAAGCTTTCTTTTGTATACACAAATATGTCCAGGTCTATATTGATTCATCAGCTTTATTCTTTTTTTTTTCAAGCGAAATTTAGAGACATAGACATGTTAGGTCCCTGTCTAATGGCAGCTGAAATCACAGTGCCTGATTCAATCCAATCTGGGCAGTTGGAGTAAATGATCATTGTAGGTTTGTTTTCTATTCTATTCTATTCTATTCTATTCTATTCTATTCTATTCTATTCTATTCTATTCTATTCTATTCTATTCTATTCTATTCTATTCTATTCTATTCTAATTTATTGAGAGCAAAAAACATGCTGTGAGATCAGATCTTTAATTAAGACTGAAAAAGCAGTTCTCTTTGTATGCAATTTAAATAATAGAAAATGTATAGAAAATTCTTGCCCACATAAAACCAATTAAAGCTGTAAAGAAGTCCAAACACCAGTTAAATACAACTCCCAGATTCTATATTTTGTGGGTTGTCAGTTGCAACCCTTCTACATTGCAGGATAAATTCTTTCCTGGCAGCTGACACATACCTGCAAGACTAAAAATCTATCTCAGTCAACAGACCAGGTAAGTAAGGAAGTGAGGACTCGTGTAACAATACATGGCAATCCCCACTTATGCAGAGCACAGCCAAGTGCCATTTTCAGCAGACCTTGAGCATTTCTGGCATGTGACATTCAGTCCATATTCTATTCCATGACGATACTTCAGGAGAGTCACTTCAATGTGACCCCTTTGTGGTTCTGCCTGGAGGACTCCTGTGGGGTAATTCCCTGGAGGGAAGAGTGACTCCAAAAAGCTAGTTCATGTGCAAGGATTGCCTCTTCCAGGTACAAAAGCAGTCCATCCCAACAAGCACAAATTCAGGCAAAAAATGCCAACAGGCCTGCATGTTCAAACAAGGAGCTCCTACCTAAACTCAGACAAGAAAGGAAGTACATGGAGGCAGAAGCATGGACAGGTAGCCTGAAAGGAACACAGAGTAATTGTCTAAACATGCAGACTCATGGCTAGGAAAGCCAGATCCTACCTGGAATCACACCTGGCACTGCATGTCAAAAGCAAGAAGAGTTTCTCTAAGTACAGAGGTGGCTCAAGGAAGAGGGAAAATGTGGCCCAACAGCTGGGTGGTGCAGGGGTTCTGCTGACACAGAGCATCTTCTTCACATCAGTCTTCACCAACAAGTTTTACCTTTAAGAACACCAGGTCCTGCAGACCTTGGGAATTCTGCAGCTGGGAAGATCTTCCTCATGCCAGATCAAGTGACTGAATATTTAGGCAAACTGCATCATTCCATGGGCCCTGATGGGATTCATCTTTTGGGTTGATGTCATTTTGAGGGCACTCTTGATAACCTTAGAATCATCTTTGTGTCTGTGAGAAGTGCCTGAGGACTAGTGGAAAACAAATGTGACTCCCTTCCTCAATGAGGGAAAGAAAGAGAATATGCAGGCAGCTAAGCCTCACCTTCATCCAAAGGGGTTGTTGAGTCTCCAGCCTTGGTGATATTCAAAGGTGTGCCGGGTGTGGTCAGGGGTAATTTGCTTGAGGTGACCCTGATGAGCAGATGGGTTGGAGAATATGTTCTCCAGAGGTATCTTCCAAGCTTAGCCCTTTTCTAATTCTGAGGAGCAGTACTGACTAGATATCCACAGAGTACAATAGGAGTTCAGACAACTGGCTTGTGGGTCATCACTCGTCCAGGATCCAAACTAAACCCTGCCAAGGCCTGCGTGTTATATCTACTTATTTATGTGTTTTCTTCCTCTTCCATCTTGCCCCACAATCTTCTGAACTTATACAGTTTGATCAACCTCAGCTAGGCCTCTAATGTTCACTAACACACCCCTACATTCTCTTATAGTTATTCACTTTTGTTACATCTTCAGGTATCCTATTCTCCTCATATTCCAAGCAGATAACATGAAGACCCTAGCTTTGCTCCTAGCTTTGTTCCACCTTCCCAAATATCATCTTCTGGGAAGATCAGTCTGAACACAGCATGGAAATTTCCTTTTTGATGTGTTTATTATCTTATCATTATTTTGAAAATGTCCTACATTTTTCCACATATTTCAGTTTAGTTCTGGCCCTTTCTCTAAATACCCAAAAATCCTTTAAAAGTATCTTGGATTGTCTTCTGTCATAACCTTGTACTTTTGCTCCCTGTGGATGAAGAGTGCTTTAAAAGGGCAAATTAGTCAGTTATTTTAACTTCCCTTCCTTCTCTTATTATTAGTTTTTGTGTATGCATTCCATTCATGCTTAATAAAAAGGAAAATAGCCTTTATGACACAACGTGCCATGTTTTACTTGGTATTTTATACTTACACTTGCTCAAAAGGTTTCTGACTCCATTTAAACAGTTAGCAAGACCTAAATTTTGAAAACAAGCACATTCGTTCTCTGCTCATGCTGCAAAGATTGGGCACAGTAAAGAGAGAAACTGGAATAGTTCCTTTTTGTGGAGTGACCATAGAAATTGTTATTAATTCCCAGTCGTAGTTGGGCAAATCCATTAAAGATGGCTAAGCTGACAAATGTCATTAATGTCACTGAAGAAAAACTTAAAATTTAAAAAGAGTATTTTTGTTGTTCCTACGTGAATAGAAAACAAAAAAGTTGAATTCTTCGGGAACTTTGGTGACTTCTCAGGGTTGGCAATTAGATCACAAATAAGCAAACAGCTAATGACTTTGAAAAACAATGTATTTCATTCAGAGGACAATGAACACTCACACTCCACTTAGAGTATCTGCTGGCTTTACCCTGGCAAAACACAACAGCATGTGGCTTTTGACAGCTCTCTTCTTATTTCTTTCTTGTTTTGAACTAAAAAATGCCTTTGTCCCTGCTTTTGTCAACTAAGTCTACTATACTCTTTTGGCCCTCTTTGGAAAAGCAAACATCTTCAAGCAATTCATCATTTCCCTTCACAGTCTCATAATCATACTTGGCATGTAATTCCTTTCCTCTTCTCACACCATTTCATGTGAAAATCTTCTGTCAGGTCCTCTTAAACTTCCTGGCACTACCCAGAAGTGTCCTTGTCCCCGTTCAGCCTCTTACACAAGCCTTCAGACTGTCTAGCACTCATTTCTGCAGCGCTACAGATTTTTGGTATTGCCAGGTCCCACTGCTCTGATTCCCACTGATGCAGAAGGCTGCTACATATATTTTCACAGGTACAAGGCAACCTGGTCAAATAACCTTTATCTTCACATACCTCTATTAGTACTCAGAATGTCTGGACTCAGCTAAAAAAAAACCCAATACATTTGCTTTTAAAAGTCTGCATTGATTTGTTCCAACATTTAAATCTCTGCTGCCTTTCTTTTTTCCTCTTCTTTCTAGGAATGTAACAACTGCCTGAACTAATAAGTTCAGTAGCATTTCTCTGGCAACAGACATTACTACATGCTTCAGTTAAAGTTGCAGAGAAAAAATGGTAGTTACAGGTAGTTACAGCTGTGCATAGAAAAGGTTTCTTCACAGTCCTTTAAATGAAAACCTGACTTCTGTCCCGAGACATGAGAAGAGATATTTGTTTACCCTGATAAGTACACTTGAAGATGTTAAAATAATGTATAAAAATTCAGTCAGTTTTATTTTGTGTAATAATATGGTAGGAGTTTAAGTTCTTTGCATTCTTGTGTGTCAGGTTCACACCTGTGAAGAAGTATAACTTCATTAGAATTACATAATTGCCTTTCATCATGTGGTTCCTGCTATCTGGAACAGCCTTCCAACATCTCTCTATACATCCTGACATTTATTTAGGTATTTACCTCAGCACTTCAAACCTGAGCTGAAAGCAATTCCCTTCTCTTGTCTCATCTCTGTACAGTTCTTCCGGTGATTAGCATATCATATTTGCATTTCACACTATTACTATCCAAACAGGTTTTATTACTGCTATCCAAACAGGTCTCATGTTTCAGGTTAAGTCTTACAGTAAAGGAGGTTTGTCCGTGCCAGCCCTTCTAATTCTGATTTCAGGCACATGGTCACTGAAGAGCAGGAATATCATAATCAGTCTGCCACAGAAAAATGTGATTGTGTAACCAAAGGATCCTATCATGCTCTGAAGAAGGGCCAGAAGACTGTGAGGGGTAAACAAACTCATAGAGGAACAGTGTTATGGAGACAAAGATGAAGAGTGAATAGGTATCATGGGAAGAAGAAAAAGTAGAACTGTTTCTACATAGAACATTGCTTAAATTACCTCTAACAAAGGGGTATGAGTATTTTTCAGACCAACAATTAGAAGAAGAGAGAGAACTCAACTGACGTATGAGTAAGCAGAATCTTCAGAAACTGCCAGGACTGGAGGGTCTTTTTTTGGGTCATCTTTAATTCAATGGAGAGAAAATTTTTGCTATGGCCCTTTATCCTGACACTAAAACCTTTTTCTGGTTTGCTTTCTTTTTTTTTTTTTTTGCGCCTTCTTCTCTCAGCATGTAAAATCCTGAAAGTTCTATCTCTGCTTGTATAATAATAATAATAATAATAACAGAAATAATAATAATTGTTACAATAGCACAACATCAACAAGCAATGCTAAAGTGAAAAGCTGCTGAAGGGATCAAAAGGAGGGGGTATGAACGAGACAGGCCACGTGATGGAGGAAGCAGGGCCTTGTTAGTATGAGCTGTCAGTACAAATCGAGGGCAGCTCATCTCAAGCCCACTCCTAACAATCCCAAGAAAGAGCAAGGAAAGAAAAACTGCAACCAAATAAAAAAGAAGCCACTCAGTACACACTGATATTTAAGAAAGTTGTCTTTCCCTGAAACAGCTTTACTGAACAAGAGAGGCACCTTAGAGAGAAACACCCAACATACCCAAGACACCCAGAGACACTAGGAGACACCTGGAAGAGGAGTGGTCAGGAAATTCAAACAGAAACAGAAGAAGAGGGTAGATTTGGTGATTCCGGGAAGGAGAAGGAAGCAGCTGCTCAATTAAGTTATCTCTGATATAGATAAAGAATGTTCAGATGAGAAGCATGAAGAAAGAGAATTCTGTAGGATGTTAATAGAACACCCACCTTTCTCTATGAGAAGCCAAAGGAACTGCGTGGAATTACCATACAAATTACCCAGCCACATTTTACTGTAAACAAAAACTGATCACCCACTTGCAGCCAGTCTCTTAAGGGTACCAGGGATCCTAGAGGTGCTTTGCTACTTGACGTCTGTTAGGTAACATTTCAAAGGGAACAAACAGATCAACCCCTTGGCATCTGTTAACAGTTGGAAATAAGTTGGGGAGTATATATATATTCCCTTTCTTTCCATATGATAGAAGCAGAAATGATAAGATGTGATTTAACCAAGCCCTTGATGACACATCTGGTTTCACAGCACTTCTCTGGAGCTTTACCAAAACCTTGTTTTGCAGGGGTTTCCACACTACATTCTGGAATCTCATATGGTATTTGTTTCAGTTTAATATTTACACAACTCTAAATGTTTGCAGACATTTTCTGTCACTCAGTTCAAAATGTTCCCTTTCTTTCTCCTCTTCATCACATTACTCCTCATTATGTCCTCTTAAACAAGCTGTGTATAATTCCTCTCTGTATTAGCTTATACATGCTTATGAAGAACAACATATGCACAAGTCTCTTAATGCCGACATTTAGCAGAACCCTACGCCTGGATGTATGTGTCTCTCTCCAGCTCCAGTCCTTGTAAATGGTATTTACAGGAAACAGAACTCCTCTGACTGTCTACACAACCCATTAGTATCTTAGTTTAGTCATCCCCATGGTTTAGTTTCTAGTTACAAGGATCACGACATCTTCGAATATAACTGCATAACACATTTTAATATTTCTACCATATAAAGAGTGAAAAAAAAAAATGTTTCTTAATGACAAGAAAATAAGAAGATGAAATGGAGAAGAGTGGAAGATACAGAAAATTAATAGCTTCTCTGGCAAATTGATGCTCACAAAACCCTTGTCAAACCCTAATAGTGTCCCCTCTCTTGCACAATGAATAAATGTGCTCTGTCTGACCCACAGCGTTATGTCTCTCATTGGAATCTTCTCCAGGGCAGCTTCCTCCCCAACAATCACATCAGCTGCTAAACGTGAGTTTTTCTGCCAAGAGGGAAGAATGGAAAGCCCATTTAGGTAAGGAAGGAATGAGAAGGGCAAAAGTGAAACTGTGGAACTAGCAGGGAAGGGTAAAAAAAGGCACAACACATGAGTAAAAAGACAAAACTCCAGGATTCAAAAGATAAAAGCAAATCAAATGAGAGAGAGAAGTAGAAACTTTGGGACTCGGATGCAGGGGTCTCCTCACCTGACTGGCTGGTGCTAACATTGATGGTGGCAAAGTGGGGCGCTTCTGAACTCAGCTCAGTCACCAAGTTGACAGCCTGGATCTCGAAGGTGTAGTGCACGCGGGCCAGGAGGTTGGAGACCTGGACGCGGCTCTCGGTTAGCCCCACCTGGCGTGGCTCGAACTGCACGCTGTCCCCGCAGCGCACGCACGGCCCCGCAGACCCCGCCGGGCACACCTTGCAGATCACGTTGAAGAAAACATCCTTGCGGCCACCCAGGTCCTTCGGGAGCCGCCAGGTCAGCAGCACGTTGGAGCCAACGATTTCATAGCTGAGGTCACGAGGAGCAGAGGGGATGCCTAGAAAACAGAACAAAGGATCAAAATCCCACGAAAGAATGGGAGAGACATGAGGAAAGGCAGGAGGCAAAGCAAAGGGAAAAGAATGGAAAAACAAGTTGCTTTTTCTTCTCATTCTTACTCTTTAGTTGTTTCTTTGAGCAAGGCTAAGAAAAATACTCTTTGCTACACCAAGCACACACATTAACAAAGGAGCAACTGTATTAGCACATTTTAGACAAACAAAATTACAAAGAAGAATTTTTGTTTCAAGGTGTGACTTTTTCATTTCCCTGAAAGAACAGACATTGTTTAGGAAAGTGCCAATCCCTTGAAATTTTAAACTTTACACAAGCTTAGTAAATATTTCTCTCTACTGAGACCTGTAATTCTCTCCTTTGGCATCTAATATCTCTGAACTTTCTCAGGCTTCAGTTAACCTGTTGCGTCTGTTCCAGGAATTGGACACCAGTTTTGCCTGCAATTGTTCGTGGTGCCCGCCAGATTCCTCAATGGCACCAGAGGTAAACTCTGACTGCTGAAAAACTGCCCATTCTGTGCATCCAACACTTCCCTTGATGGCACAGAGACAGTGAAAAAGAAGATGAAAATGCAGAGGGTGAGAAGAAGTGATGGGGATGAAAATGGGACAAGACACTGTACCCAAGAACAGAAAAGTTCAGAAAGGTAGAAGTAGGCAACAGAATTGCACTGCAAAACCTGGGCACAGACACAAAGCAAGGTGGGAAGGGGGGGGACAGAGAGGCTGAGCTCAATAACAGGGAGGGGTAAGGGGAATTATTTACAGAACATTATTTACAGAACATTTTCCTCTGAAGGCTGTAATGAAACCCAAGAATCCTCCTTCTCACTATTACTCCGCAGTCAGGTGCAGGAGCAAAGGGAAGTTCTGGGTTATTTCAAAGGTCTTGAGAAGAGGGGAATTGCAACTCCCCTCAAATCATTTGACACATTCTCTCTCATTAATTGCCCTTCTCACTTTCAAACACTTCATCCAAATGCTTACCAGTGCAAGGAGCATCAGAATTGTCTGAAGCAGAACGATAGTACCGGTTCTGACACACACATTCCCGGGATCCTGGCAGTGGAGCGTGGCTGTGGGCAGGGCACGGATGGCAGGGATCATCTCCCACAGATACTTTAAAGAAACCAGGAGCACAGGCTAAGACGAGGAAAATAAGAGAGGCAAAAGGAAGAAAATAATTAATTTAGATTTCAGAAACACTGTAATCTTATTTACATTTAACTTGTGCTGCTGGGAGAAGTTATTGCATAGAGCTACTACTGGTTTTGGTTCTTTGTAGAGCATATTTTGTTCAAGTTGCCATTTCAAAACAGTTGATTTTATTCTATATGTAAGTGCTTAAATTGATTCACTGGCAGATGAAAGAGAACCAGTCCTGAGACAGCTTTGGCCACCTCAAAATAATTGTCTTCTCACTGTTCACTCAAAGAGCTTTTAAATTAGAGAAACCAAGGAGTCCAGCCAAGTGATTTGTCTTGAAATATCCAACAGTGACCCACACCTCCTTCCCCCCACCCAACAAAGGCATAAAATTGGATTTTTTACGCAGCCTGGAACAGTTCAATTGCTTAAAGTAATATACACTACCATTGCTGATTTTGCATTAAAACTGAGAGCAGGCACTACGACTGGCACTCCTATTTTTTTTCCTGTGGGTCTGAAAACTTCCCAGTAATGGATAAAAGCATGTTAATTAGTTGAATTTAATCTACAAATGCACAGGAACACGTATATGCAACAAGCCGAAATAAGGATGGAAATCCATCCTACAGTGAAAGAAAACAAAAAAATAATTAATTAACCATATGGGAGTATGGTACATTCAAGGTTTGGCAAAGATGCCCAATAGGAGAAGCTTGGACCTTATACTGAAGTGCTAGGATACAGCTTTTACTACTTTTATGTAAGTTTTCTAAATCTGATTTTCTATATAAATAGATGCAGCTCTTCTAGATTTTATGGACTAACAAGCTCAGATGAAAGTTCATTTGCAGCTGACATTTGGTTCATTAACTTCACAATAAAGAGTATTTACAAGGAATGGGAAAGTTTCAGATAGGCCCCAGATAAGCATTTGATGTCAAAAGACACAAGGGACACCCTGAAGAGCAGAACTGTTCTAATCGTTACCATAAGCAGAATATTCCAAAGGATTGAGGATAGCAAAAAGTTACCTAAAAAAAGCAAAACAAATAAGAGAAGAATATTTTATAGATGCATTATATGAAATTAGGATCATATGTGTTCAAGCCTCTGTGGCTACAGGCACAGCCCAGAAATAACAGCCAACAACACCTGTGGAGTCCCACCAGGTTTATGCCTCTTGTATTACTTCATCTCCTCTGTCAAAATTCTTCGTGGATGCAGAGCAACCTCCACATGTACACAGAAAAGAGAGGTAAGTCCTGGAAAAATTCAGACCATAAAGGGGACTTCAATAACTCTGAATGATAGCTATTAGATAGGGGAACACTGTTTCTTTCCAGCACTCAAAAAACGACAACATTCAGTGTGTGATACATTGTCATTTGGAAAGGAAAGGGGAAGAAGAGACTGTAATTTTTCATGTGATGCATGATGGTAAGAAAAGTGCAACTGCCTTTGCCTTCAGGCCTTTATCCAGCAGAAAATCAAATTACTCCCATATGGAGAGATACGTCCATATGTTTGCATGGACAAAAGAGAGTATGTAAGATTTTTGTCCACCTTATTCACCTTTCCCTCAATTTTAGGCCCTCTTAAGAGCCACAGAAGTAGAATATAATATTCACACTTCTTGGCAAATGCACCTGTACTGAAACTATGAGTAGTACGAACAAGAAGTTCTCATCCAACACACTGCATAGTCATTCAACCAAAATTTCAGGAATCTTTCTTTCTTTATTTGTTTCAAGTTTGAGAATACTGAACTTAATATGAATGTCTTTATTTTCTTAAAAGTAATTTTATCTTATCTGTTTTTTTCTTGCATCAAACTCCTTCTTGAGCTTTTGTTGAGGCTTAGAACTAATGACACATTCATTCCACTTGTCAAGGCAGACCCTGCAGAATGGCTCTTTTCTTCCATTCAGTATTACAGCCTGATATCAAGTAGGACAATGACCCTGCTGCTAGTCATAATAGTGAAAATGAACAGGTAATGGTAATGTCTGCCATGTATGTGATGCTAAAGGGAAATCTGTAGAGGGCACAGACTTTACCCCTGAAGTACAAAACTGTATTTACCCTACAAGGACAGAGCAAAAAGATTTCAGGTAAATTCACCTTTAGCCCAATTGCAAATCAAATGGAAAGATAGCAAAGCTGTGAATGAAGAATTTGTCTGGTATTTAGTAAATAAAATCAATTTTAAAATAAATATGCTGTGTTAAAATAAATAAGCATTTATTTTTACACAGTTCTTTGACGTCTACTGGCAACTTGCTGTTGCCTGGGAATGCAGGGATGAGGTCTGCAGAGATAACACACTGTTGATGAATTAGCCAAAGGTAGTAAGCACAAGTGCAGTGCTGCAGGTTTTATGCAATGGAACAAAATGGTGCAGCACCTCCTCAGTAAAGAAAGGCAGTCTATGTAGGTAAGAGCACTTCTGTATTGCTTAAAAGGCCATGCAAGGTTTCATCAATGCTATGGGCAGTCACTCCAAGCAACCATAAACATTCAAAAGCTGCTTGTAAAAAACAACGAACCAACACACAAGAACTGGACAGGGAGCAAGAACACAAGACTGGACAGGGACGTGGTGTGAGCTAATGGATAACAGTGTTATCTGCTCATATATATCACTGATGCAGTATGCTACTACGGAGACAACACTTTGGAATAGCTGTGTGTAACAAACACTAGTTATCAAACACTTACACCTGTTCTTAACTGCCTCACAAAATCTAATTCCACTGCCCATGCACTGTGCTTAGCATTACATGTCTGAACCATATGCAAATGTAGGTTATTGCTGCCTCCCCAAGCACTGTCCAATGCCTTCTGTCTTGTCACACTGAACTGATCCCTTGCAACCTAAGGATCTCTTACTGAGGCAGCATCTATTTTTTAATGCAATTCCAGAACTGTAAGAGTCACTCAATGAAGAATTGTTTATTTAGGCTCAAGAGTAATGACACCATGAGAACAGGTGACTTAACAGTAAATTACAGGTTTAAACAAGAAGAGTATTTCCACCAACTAAAGTAGCAAGCTTCTGAGAAAAACTTCAAATATGAGCTAAAAAAAAAAAAAAAATAAAAAATACTTCACTGCAGCTGTTCCACCAATGAAACAAATTTCAGTAATATGCTCACATGTCCTATGTGCTAGACCAGAGTAGACTGATCTGTTGGCTACACCAGCATGTCTCATATGGCTTTTGAGGTTTACCTGTGAAAAACTAGATGGAGCTCAGAGCTGACAGCTGGAACTAGCCTCCCATTCAGAGGCACTGATCTTCAAGGGGGACTACAGCCACCCTACTATACTGGAGGAGGAACACAGCATAGCATAAGCATCCCAGGAAGATCCTGGAAAGGACTAGGAACTACTTCCTGACCCAAGCAACAGAGAAGGCAATGAGGGGAGGTGCCTCCTGGATGTGATGCTCACAAACAAGGAAGGGCTCACTGGTGATGTGAAAGCTGAAGGCAGCCTTGGCTACAGTGATCATGACATGGCAGAGTTCAAGATCCAGAGTGCAGTGACCAGAGCAAAAAGCAAGCTTACAACACTGAACTCTGGGAGAGCAGATGTGACCACCTGGGTGACCTGGAGGACTGCTGTGGGATAATTCCCTGGAGGGAAGAGTGATTCAAAAAAGCTAGTTCATGTGCAAGGATTGCCTCTTCCAGGTACAAAAGCAGTCCATCCCAACAAGCACAAATTCAGGCAAAAAATGCCAACAGGCCTGCATGTTCAAACAAGGAGCTCCTACCTAAACTCAGACAAGAAAGGAAGTACATGGAGGCAGAAGCATGGACAGGTAGCCTGAGAGGAACTTCGAGGCATTGTCCAAACACATAGACACATGGCTAGGAAAGCCAGAGCCTACCTGGAATCACACCTGGTACAGGATGTCAAAAGTGAGAAGGGTTTTTCTAAGAACAGAAGTGTCCTAAGGAAGACTAGAGAAAATGTGGGTTGACTGCTGGGTGACACAGGAGAAGTTCTTCACATCAGTCATTACTAGCAAGACCAATCTTTAGGAACTCTAGGTCCTGGAGACCTTGGGTAATTCTGCAGCAAGGAAGATGATCTATGCCTTCTACTCAGCTTTGGTGAGGGTACACTTGGAGTCCTGTGTTGAGTTCTGAGCTTTCCAGTACACTAGAGCCATTAACATATTGGAGAGAATCCAGCAGAGGGCCATAAAGATGGTGAAGGGTATGGAGTATTTCCCACAGGAGGAGAGGCTGATAGAGACGGGACTGCTCAGCCTGGAGAGAAGGCTTCCAGCAATCTCATGAATAAGCAGAAATAGTTGAAGGGAGGAAGCAAAGAGGACAGAGCCAGGTTCTTTTCAGTGTTTCTCAGTGATAGGCCCAGAGGTAAATAGCACAAACTGAAACACAGGAGGTTCCCTCTGAACACAAGAAAACAATTTTTTACCATGAGGGTGACTGAGCCCTGAAGCAGGTTACCCAGAGGGGCTGTAGAATCTCCTTCCCTAGAAAAATTCAAAAATAGTGTGGATCTAGTGCTGGGATACTTGCTAGAGATGACCCTGCTTGTGCAGGATGGGGGTTAAGGTGTAGTCCAGAGATCTCTTCAGTTCAGTTATTCTGTGTTTTCCCTTAAACATGAGCCAGTTAAAATGTGTGGATAGAACCTTGTGGTCTTGGTTGCCTCACTGCCAGATCATTCATCACATAGATGACTGTGGGTGGGTGGACAGGGAACAATGAATGCTAAGTTCTTGACACTAAACTATATCTCATTTCAGATGTTAAGAAGTGAAATGAGAATAGGACTGTCAGGTTCCCTCTGAGGGAGGGGCCTGAGAAAAGACTTTAAACAAGACAGAAAAGTGTAAAGAAAAGCAATAAGGAAGAGATTCATCTGCTTGGTTCCACTCACATCACAGAAATTGCACCTGAAGAACTATGGAGTGGAATACTGAGCAATTTAGGAGGGAAGATCTCTCCACAGTGATTATTTTTTATTGTCTAGTGAAAAAAATAATTACTACATAAATCTATAATCTCATGCTGTTATTTCCAGAAGGGATGGCAGATACAGAGAAACAATCATGCTTTGAAACTCTCATTCTGCCGCTGGGTATTTCTATTTCCAGAAGAAAAACAGCAAAATGAAATCATATTGCATACTGCAAGCAAAGCAGATCTACAGCGATTAAACATGAGTCACATCTCTCTCACCTTCCTAATAAAACATAGATGGAAAAAGAATACTATAGCCTAAATTTTGTTGTTGCTTATATTTTACATCTGTAATTCTGGCCAAAACAGCTGGACTGAATAAAATAGACACTAACTGGCCTCCAGCTACAAGAAGCTGAAGAATAGCCTCCAAAGGCAGGCACTGCAGCTTTCTGCTTCACAAACTTTCACTTCCACCATCACAAACTTTCTGCTTCCACCTGAACCCTGCCTCTGCATCCAATCAGAGAGCTGCTTACATTCACAAGCACCTTTATCCCTTTCCGAAATTGCTTAAGATAGGCTGCCCACAGCACTCAGGACTTTAGCCCACAGATAGCAATAATAATTGTTCCCAGGACATGGAGCTTTTCCTGGCATTGCCTCAGTCCAGTCACTATAAATAGTATATCGAAGGTCAAGTCAGGAGGAAAGAGAAAAAAATTCCCTGGCAATCTAAATAGGCAAAAGCCACTTCCTTTTATTCAAGCAGTTACAGTGAGCCTAGGGCTGTCTTTGCACACACAGACAGAATCCATCTCTCATTTGGTTCTGAATGATCTTACTTTGCATTCCCTTCTTACTGCAGCTCATGGCATCAGGTCCACGTGCTGTAGTCCTACAGCCTCTGCAGATGACTGCGCTCACTGGAGACAGTCATAACAAATACTCAGACTGAAGCAGGGCCCACTGTCACCAGGACTAGTAAGTTTTCCTTCAATGAATACTACCACTTTCATCCCAGAGAAAGCCTGAACAAGAGCAGCTTCTCCTGAAACACCTCCACTGTGTTTCTGCAGAACTTCACACAAAACATGAACACCAGCCAAGCCACAGGCCTTGTCACTGGTGATAGCACAGCTTACCATCCCCCAGCACCAGGACTTTCCAAGAAAACACAGATCCAGCTCTGATTGATTCACAATATCCAATGCAAGGACAGAGGGTTGTAGAGCTAGCACCTCAAGGTCAGAGCAAGCTGCCACTTCCCATCGAGTCGAGCCTACTCTAAAAAGAGAAGGCAGAGTTTGGAGTGCGCAAGCGCTTTTCCCTCAGCTTGTCTCAGTCGTTTTTCATATCTTGGCACAGTGTCAGAATGCCACAACAGTTCAGCTGGGCACAGCTCATCTCAGACACTGACCCAGTTTTCCTCAGCTCCCCCTACAATGCTCAGCCTGTGTTTGCCTGACTGCTCACTGGAGACAAGTTCCACCTAGGAGGCCAGAGGAGCAGCTTCTGACAGACTTCTAGCAATAACAAACAGCAAAGCCAGCAGAGAAAAGTGCTGGAATCATGGAGTGGCAGTGGGGAGAGGAGTAAAGAAAATGAAAATGAAGAGATGACAGACCAAGAACCGAAGAGGTAGAGAAAGAGGCATTAAATGCTCACTCGGACAGTAAGGGCAGAGGCTTAATATTTGGAGAACTAAACAAAATGCAGCAAGGGAAAAAGGACCGAGAAAGGCAGTTGGGAACTTCAAAAGAGCTTTAGGCACACCCAGCAGTGACTTTAGGGAATGTGATACAGGTGACATCAACTTTTTGTATGCAGATATGACTTGAACTGGACTGGGACACAAGAAGACATTTGGAAGAGCATAAAATTGCTCTGTTCTTGATTGAGACAAGTGATCTGTTTCTTATATGGGAGTTCTGCTCCCAGGTGTACTGTGGGGCAGCAAGAATAAATACTAGATGTGAGAGTATTGAAAATTAACAGTGTCAAAGTTGGCACTGGAGTCAAACTGGGAAGGATGAATGGACACATGATTTTGACACCTAGGGAAAACTGGATGTGCAGAGCTACACAGGTCCTCAAATAAGAATGACTCTAGGCAAAGGGATGGAGTTTGGCACTTAGAGGGCAGGATGATGGAAAGGAGTTAGCAACTGATAATATAGTAGAAATATGTAAACATTTAGACATTACATTTCTCAAACTGCTAGAAGGACAGCATAATTAACATGCAGAAAACACACTAGAAAATAAAAATTGTAGTGCCTTTTAAATAAAGCACTTCTCCCCCCTGCCTGCCCCCCATGAGTATATCTGTGGCTATGTTATGGTGGCAGTAAATTCCTACTGGGCCAGGCTATTCCACAGTGAGTGCTACTGTGCATCTTGCATCTTGTTCTGAATAAGGTGGGATCAGCCAGGGATAGGAGCAAGGCACAGTGACGCAATAGGGCCCTGGGTTGATCTAGAGTTTCACAGTTACTACAACTGTTTGGGTGGGGAAGAGATAGTGGAAAATGAAAGAAACATAAGGAGAGAAAAGTGTGTCTTTTGAGTCTTACAGAAGAGCATCAAATCAACTGAGATAAAATAAATGAAGTGACTAAGAACTCTTTCCTGCTTAACTGTTGATAGGAGATCAGTTTAGTAAGGGATTTTTTTAGGTAAAAGAGGTGGAGCTGAAGCAATTACTGGCTAATTATATGTGGGAGAACTGCCAGGGAATGGGTTGTGTGAGAAAGAAAAAGGCAAAAAAAATGAAAGATTTGGGCAGGGTAGGACAGAATATGAGTAGACAGCAAGCACTTGATATAGGAAAAGAAGCAAACTACTTGAAAAGCATCAAAATGTATGTGCAAGCAGCAGAAGAAGGCTGGAAAGCTAATGAAAGGAGCAATATGGAAGAAAAAAATTGAAAAAGGTAATCTACACCAAGGCACCAAGCATTATTGTCAACTGTGAGTTTACCTCGAAATTAAATTTCTTAACCAGGAGAGCCTAAGACTCTGGGTTTGTTCATTTTGAAGCAGAGCAGGCTGTGGGGCAGGAGCTTATGGCTGTCATCAGCCACCTAATGGGAGGATATGAAGAAGGTGTAGGAGTGAGGTGGCAGAACATGAGATAACAGACACAAGTTGTAATAACCTCTTACTACATCTTACTAAACTCTTCTTCTACATAGGAAAAAGTAATTTCACCATGGGTGTTGTCAAATATCGGAACAGTTGCTCAGGGACATTGTGTAATCTTCATCTTCAGTAATAACTAAAACTAGACTAGAACAGGCCTTGAGTGACCTAACCCAATTTGGTCCTGCTTTGAGCATGGGGTTGGAGAAACGGCTTTCACAAGTCCCTGCAACGTAAATTATCCTGTAGTTTTAAAGGAAGCATCCTTTAAGTGATTAAAATTTAAGAAGAGCTTACTGTGCTCTTTTTCAACTTTGCTACTAGTATGTGTGCATTTTTAGCAGACTATTGAATCTTTTACTTCAGTATAAACCTTAACATTCTCTTAGCCTCACACACTGAAAAAGGTTTATCCAAGCTGGTGAGAAAGGGCATTTTTTAATAACACAAAAATAATCATGCAATATTCTTCCCAAATGAGACCTCAAACAGTTCTGTGCACACTAGCTTGATCCTCTAGTTATCAGTAACACAGATGTGATTCCTTCTACAATCAGAAGAGACTGCTTATAGCCAAAGGACATGGGCAATTTTATGGAATCCTTACAGTTACTACAGATGATAGGCAGACCTTTGGCTTGCTAAATACTCTTAGAAACAAACATCCAGAGAAAGAAGAGAGGAGAGGCAGCCATGTGGATGGCTAACCTTGGTAAACACCGAAATGTCTACCCAGCCACCCTCTTACTTTCTCTCCCTCCTCAGCAAGACATAGGGAAAAAACTGGATGAGAAAGCTCGTGGGCAGAGGTAAAGAAGTTATAAAGACAGGGAGCTTGTTTACCAATTACTATCGCAGGCAAAACAGACTTGGCTTGGGGAAATTTAATTTATTGCTGATTAACATAGATTTGGGTAATGAGAAAACAAAAACAAACATTAAACCAACACCTTTCCTCCTCCCTCTCCCAAGTTCAGCTTAACGCTTTTCACTCCAAACTTGTTCCCTCCTCCTCTTTCTGGCTGGTGTTTTCTGCCTCTGGTTAAGTATGTTTGTACAGAGGTGCCACACACATGGCTGATCAGCTCAGCTCTGTCCAGAGCTCTGTCCCTCTTTATTTGGAAGTCAGCTTAGCACTTCATCAGGCAGCCATTCCTCTTCTTTTTTTGGTCGACACTGCCATTTTTGAAATATTTTTTAAAATGTCCCAGTCATAAATTCTAAATATTATTTTCAAAAGCACCTGGTAATTTAAATCCAATATGATTTAGCAAGGCAAGGCACCCTGTGTGTATACATCTACAGAAAGAAAAGGAACTAAGGTCCCAACCTTCTTTTTTCCTCTGTAAGCTGCCGTTCTCTTTTTCTGACTGTTCAGCACGACAAGTCTACTCAGATAAAGCCAAAAGTGAATCCCACACAGACTGCACCCCACATCAGCCAAAGGGCTTGCTAAAGGTTGCTGTTTCACTCTTCTATTTAGCTGGAGAAATCTGCCATATAGTAACATAAAGCAGGCAGTCTTATAAAAGTAAAGGAAAGAAAGTACCTTAAACCATGATGGGGGCAGGGGGAAAAAAAGGGCTTTCTTATCTATCTGCCCAGAATGGCTCTTGGCAGATTTGTTGTTCTAAATAAAGTGGTAACAGCTGGTCCAGGAAGGACTCCACAGGCTTGCATATGGTGAGGGGGAAGGCAATGCCCACACACTCCAAAGTGTAAGAAGGAAACTTGCTTCTCCTTCTTATCCTCGGTTGATTCTTCAGTCTTACTAAGAACACATCTCTGCATTATCATCAGTAGAAATCTGCCCTTGAGCTATTGCTTTTGTTCTGTGCTTCATCTAGAACACGGTGGCAGCTCTGTGCCATGGTATACATCTGTTCTTAGGAAGGGAGAACATGTACAGAGGAGAAGGGCTGGAGAGGACTCCAGGCAGAGAAACACCAAGCAAGGGGACACGAGCTGAATGTGGCTTCATTCAGCTTCAGACAGGACAGCAACATGCTGTTAGCAGAAGAGACATGAATGATGATCAAGACAGAGTTTACAAGGAACATGAGAAGAAAAGAATACTCTTTAACATTATGATTTATATTTGGTTGTCATTGGCTGCTCTAGGCTGCTCATGGAATCCCAGGAATTATAGGAACCGACTTTTGTAGCTTGATAGACTGTCATTATTTCAAGTTATCCCTTGTATTATGATCCATGTTCATCTATCTCCAGCTTCTATGACAATGAGGCTGCAAGGAAGTATCAGCTTTCACTGAATACTATGAAAAATGGAAGACAATTTTTTAAAAAAAAAATCCTTATTTTTATTTGGCAAGCCAAATTTCTTTCTTCATTTTTTTTTTTTTGACTGCTTAAGACTACTATCTGAAACTAAATTATTGACTGGCAGATTATTTAGACTGTGAACTAGTCATGCTACTGATGCAGACAACAAGTTTAGTGCCATACAGAGCTGCTCTACGTCAGAGCTTACTGTCTCTGGAGCAGCACTAAATGAATGTAGTTACATTTCTCTCAGAATGAGCAGGATAAAAGGCACACATATTCTAATTATTCTCAAAGTTTAAACAAATGAAAAGCACTTAACAATTTTAATTGCCTTCTAAGTCTCCAGCACAATGACCTGTATTTTAATAAAGCTATTTTGCATGACCCAAATCACTTCATGAAGCAGGAATTTAAGGTAACATATTGACAACCATTAATTATTTGTTGCATTTGCACTCGGTGTTAACCAGAGTATTTGTACATTCCATGTCCGAGTTGAACTCTTGCTTGAATAAATCCAACTTTTAAATTGTGTCTGCGACCAAAATTGAGTTCCACATGACATTTATTTTTTAGACTACTAAGTGTAGTGCAGCAACATTTTACATGGAGAGGGATTCTCAGTAGATGCGTATTAAAACAAAGGAAGCAGCAGAAGAATATAATACACAAATTATATTACCAACAAAATCAGTTTGCTCTAATGGACTGTCCTAAGCCTGAGATAGCAACACAATCATGACATTAGACTGGGTGTTCAGTCTTGGCCAGATTTTAGCCCAATACCACTTCTGGGTGATAGTAATGTACTCTACTTCCTCCTACAAACATTTCACAGAAATACCATTGGCCCTGGGGCAGAGAGTACATTATTGGTAATGATGATACTATTACGACTGCTTTTTCTAGTCAGGACAGGCTCACAGAGCCACATTTTCTCTGTCCCATAACCAGGCTACTGCCATTTTCCCTTTTTTTTTTTTTTTTGTTACTATACACTAGCAAAAGAGCCACAAATAACTAGGACAGAGAGTGTATTAGTTCTGGGCTCACCTCTCCTCCACGTGGCATCTTTCTCCTAATGCTGCTGCCTCTTGGTAAAGAAGTGGAATTATGGTAGGGCTGGCTAGTGACAGCTGCTGCTAGTTCTGTATAACTACCCTGAGAGGCTGAGAGGCTGTCTCTGGTGGAAGCTGTAACTAAGGCCTGAGTGGAGTTTCCAGCCATGTTCTTAGCAGCAAGCAGCGGTGTCCTGGTTTCAGCCAGGATAAGGACAATTTTTTGCATTAGCTGGGAGTGGGTGAGGCTGTGGGGGTGTAACCAGGACCAGATGTTCCTCTATACCACCTCTTATCATTGACAGGAGTGGGGGGAAGGCACTCACATTCCAAGGAAAAGGGCATTCCTTTCTGTTGGGAGAAAACGTAACAGAAAGAGCCAATCAGATCAGTATTTGTTTATTGTCACTTCCGATGTAAATCATCTGCCTCACACCTTTTGCTGTTAATATTGTTGCTGTTACTGTTCATTTTATTATCTCATTGCTGATTTCAGTAAACTGTTCTTGTCTTAACTGATGATCTTTGCCTTTTGTGCTTCCAATTGGAGGGGGAGCGAGTAGCAGCTGGTTTTAGTGGCAATACCAAACTAGAGAACACCATTCCTAAACCATGACAAGTGGTCACTCCCACTCCAGTCTGAGGAGCTAAATGTGTGAGCAGAGGCTGCTACGAGGCGATCTCTGTGAGAAATGATTTACTCTCCCAGCTCTGTGAAATGTTGGCTAGGGCCAAATATCGCTGACACAGAGAACCAATGAAAGAATGGCTGCCTAAGTGGGAGGGGAAAAAAGTTCTCTCACCTTGGCAGTCTCGTTCATCACCCACAGGCTGGTAGCCAGCCTTGCAGGTACATCGTCCAATGGCCACCATCCACTCCCCTTCTCCATTGCAGTGCAGGCGAACACTCGAGGACCCCGTCGTGCTCGTCTCTTCAGCGTTGGGTACGCACGTGCCCGGAGACTCCACCAGTGAGGTCCTCTCCCCACCAGCAAACGTTTCAGGAAAGGAGGCAAAGCCTTTCACCACAGCTGGGCACTTGTAGAAAAAGACTTGGACTGCCACCAAGGACATGCAGGCTCCTGAATCCTGGAAGGCCAGGTAGAAGCCATGCTTGGTGAGTGGCCCAAAGCTACGCACTTTAACATTCATCTTGACCTCCTTCCCAGTGCTGTCCACCTGGGAAAAGCTTTCATCAGCTGCAATCGTATCCACTTTGGTCCAGGGGCCCTCACGCCACTCTGGCATGTCCTGAGAGGCTATGTCAGCCTCCGACTGGTGGTAGTAGAGTGTGAAAGTCTCCTTGCAGGACGAGGCCACGGTGCGCATGCTGGCACAGTCCCTCACTGAGAAACGGAGGCGGACGTGCACTCGGTGGGCTCCGCGCCGCTCTATGAAGTGAGTGCGCAGCCAGTTATTCTGACCTGGTTCAGCCACGTTGCACACTTGAAAGGTTCGGATCAGGCGCTTCTTGTCATCCAGGACACTTACCTCATCCCACTACAATGGATATAGAGGAGAAAGAAGAAACAGTAAAAAAAAAAAGGATTCAGTATTCAACTGCACCAAAAATACAGGACAGGTCTTTGCCCTCCCCTTCTCCTTGCCATGGCTGTGACGAAATTTGAACTTGTTGATGCCATGTGCAGCAGAGCATTCTAGACAGAGTATGACCCAGTAAAGAAGAGCAGTCAAAGCTCTGAAGTAAGAACTGTTGTGACAGAAAACATAAATCATGCAAACTTGGTCACACAACATTGAGAATCTTTAAATGCGAGAATCACACTTTCTTCCTTCCTATTTTCTCATCTCTTATCTCCAGAGACAAAACAAAGGACACAAACAAATGAGAAGAGCAACAAGACACTGTTCTCTGGAAAACACATTAAAGCAGGAGTCCCTTCTATCCAACTTTACCACAGTGGGAGCTGTGCTCTGACATCTCCAACGCACATAAACCACTCAGCATGGTCACTACAGGGGCAGGTCCAGATGTGGTTTGTGCCTGGAGGAAGGCACAAGGGAGGGATAAGGAGGGGTGGAAGCAGGATCCTGTACAAAGCTGTAAGACAAAACCCTCCTTACCCTCTCAACAAGCTTTACAGAATAGGTACAAGGCCCTGTACCTTGGACATGCAAAGTGAGACAGAAGAGAAGGAACCTGCTCAAGCATTCTCATCTGCATTAAGACCATTTGCCAAGAAGAAACAACAGCAAGTTATGGTTGCAGCAAGATCTGTGACTTTCTCCAGCGTGAAACAGAAGCACCCATTTGCAGACCAGAATATCTTTAGGCAAGTCTGCAGCATCCCTGGGCTCCAGTTTAGCTATGTCACCCGATGATGGAAGAGCTTAGTACAGGCTTCAGACTACTATCCACACCTGCTTTTTCACATGGCTATAAAAAATGTCCCAGCAAAAAGTGCAAAGTTGATCAAGAGAGTTTTCAGGGCCCTGGGAAGAATGTTAAAAAATTCAGGAGCATGGGCAACATTTTTCTCAATCTTTTCAGTTAGCAGTAAGGCACTTTGAAAGAAACGAATGATGCCAAGACATCAATACTGGCTTCAGGACTGGTGCCTCTGCCAAAATGCTTGGGTTTGTAACCATATAAGAATCTCTGAGACATAGGGTGTGCTGGGACATGACAGGATCCCCTGTTCTGATGGTAGAAAACTATCTTTGCTCACAAACTGGAGGGACCGATTGAGGGATTTAATCTTTAATTGATGGAGGAAGGGTACACCAGCAGGAGACCTGAAGGTAAACCAAGGGTCAGCATATCATAGACTTAGGATGGCAGTGCTAGTTGGGATTATGTATGCTGCTCCTGGGAGCATGGAGGGCTCAGGAGCACAACTGAAATGTTTGTATACCATGGGAGCACTGGGCAATCATTCATTGCACAAAACTTAACAGTAACAATGCCATACAAATGCCAGATCCTGCACCTGGGATGGAGTAACTGCAGGCACAAGTACAAACTGGGAGAGGAGTCTGGGGAGCGCCCTGCAGGGAGGGCCCTGGGGGTGCTGGTGGGCAGCAGCTCAGTGAGTCAGCAGGGTGTGCCTGGGCAGCCCAGAGGGCACAAACCATGCCCTGGGAGCATCAAACACGGCAGCACAGTGGGGCAGAGGGGAGATCATGCACTGTGCTCAGTGCTGGTGCAGCCTCACGCAGAGTGCTGGGAGCACTTCTGGGCACTACCACTTCACAGAGGTGGGAAAGTCTTTGAATGTCTGCAGAGGAGGGGAACAAGGCTGGTGGAAGGGCTGGAAGGTATGTACTGGGAGGAGCAGCTGAGGGCTCTGGGTTTGTCCAGTTCAGAGAAAAGAGAGGCTGAGAGGTGATCCCCTTGCTCTCTGCAGCTCCTTGAGGAGGGGAAATGGAGAGGGAGGTGCTGATCCCTTCTCCCTCAGATTCATGATAGGATGCAGGGGAATGGTTGAAATCTGCCTCAGGGGAAGCTCAGAATTGACATCAGGAAACATTTCTTTGCCTAGAGGGTGATCAGACACTGGAACAGGCTTCCTAGAAAGGTGGTCAATACCCCAAGCCTGTCAGTGTGTAAGACATTTGACAGTGCCTTTTATAACATGCTTCAACTCTTGGTCAGCCATTAAGTGGTTAGGCAGCTGGACTAGGTGATTGTTGTAGGTACCTTCCAATTAGAAATATTCTATTCTATTCTATTCTATTCTATTCTATTCTATTCTATTCTATTCTATTCTATTCTATATGGAGGGTTGACCAGAGAACTCTTTAGTATCTCTGGAAAAGAGTGAAAGGAAGAGGGTAAGGAGGTGGCAATAGCAGCCCACTCAGCATCCTTCTCTATTAACAATCTGGCTTTGCACCACATACTGTGTTCAAACTGTTCATATGTACAAAATCTATAAACCAAGTCTCACTGCTTCCAGTTTCCCTTTTGTCATCAGCTGCATGAACGTCTTCCCAGCAGAGGTACAGCCAAGGAGAGGACAAGGGAAATATTTACCCCATCAGAAGGGTGTGCAGTCCAGCCAATCTCTGAGGTCTCTCGAGTTGTATCCAGAAGTATTTCTGTTTGTATTTAAAAAAATTAAATTAAAAAAGTATTTTGTGCTATTCCACCTCAGACTAAAATCTTACCTGCTCCTTACAAGATTTTCTTGTAGAGAACTTCCATACACCAAAAATAAACATTCATGTTTTCTGATTAAATATGACAGGTTATGTCCATACTAAGAAATTAAGAAAGGCCAAGACAAGGGCAGAGGCAATGGCAACATTATCATGCTAACTCATGATTCTCAAGTTACTTGTCAATATTTTCACCAGACTTTCCCAGGCAAAGTATAAGCACACTGACAGAATGGAGCAGAGTTATCATAATGAGCAGTTCAGATGAGGCCACTCTCTTACTGGAAAAGAAAAGGTGGGACACAAGATGAGCTACATGAATGCATGCCAGTCTCCTTAGAACTATGGTTGCCCATTTTGTTTGCATGTGTAAGTGTGGACATGAGGCCAAGACATGTTTGTTCACTGATCTGGAACCAAATTTCTTTGGGAGTTTAAAACTATGACCCAGCTGATCCTGTAATGGATTCACTTTGTTCTGGAGCTGGGCATTACATTGCAGGCCTGTATAGGAATTCCAGTATCAAATAATCTGCTGCATAACACTGCTCAAGAGTAGGGTACATGCAGAACTTCACAGGCCTAGTTTATTCCCACAGCTAGTCTGCATTTCCATTGTTATTGAATCTACACTGGAGACAGATGTTTGCCTTAACTGCTCTTGGACACGTAATTCTCTGCTTGGGTACAAGGAAATACAGAAGAGACTTTGACAGTACAAAATATAAACATAGTATTCTCCAAAAGAGAATGTCAGGGTCTGAGACCACTGTGGTATGCAAACGTGCTCTTCACTCTGTATATTCAGGACAGAGAATAAGAAAATGAATCAGTTGAATATGTATTTACATGTGTTGATATATACTGTATAAATCAACTGGCTTTTCCTAAATTCTGGGAAGCTTTATTTGCTTATTTTGACTTTCATATTTTTCTCTTACTGCTTCAAAAAACCCCTCAAAAAACAGATTAAAAAAAGCCAACTCAAAACCTAACAGCAACAGCCAGCTTACTTACAAGTAAGATTCAAGACCCATTATTAAACCTTGCAAAGGTTTAATAATATGATTGTTCCATGCTTTATGCAGGAAAGAGATCCTCAAAGTTTTTTATTTCCAGTTTATGGATTGCTTATGTCACTATCCCTACCAACACATCTGGGGATTCACTCCACATTAATCACTGGAAAGGGAAGACTAGGCTCATCCTAAAGCAGACGTGATCAAGTGAGCAAGTTTATACAGACCTCAGCTTTCACCAATGTCCCTGAACTACATTCCCTATATTCCTGGACATTTTATACTTTTTAGACCTCCCTGAGGATGCATCTCCTTGATTCAAACACAGTGAAAAATACCTGGGCTGGCTTGCTAAAACTGGAAATAACTAATGGTTACAGCTAAAGTACAACCCCACTAAAATTATGTAACAGACCTCAGAAAATGCTGAGCTGCTCAGTTCTCAAGGATGGCTCAGCTCAGACAGCTCCTCTGAGAAGCAGAACATCTGCAAAAGGCCTATGCCTCCCTGAGGCACAATCTTCCCTAGGCTGTCCTGGCAGCAGAGGAACTTGGCATTCCCCCATGCCCATTACCTTCTCAATTGCACAGTCTGGAACAGGGATTGCACTGTGTCATGCCATTACTTTGCCACTGGGATCCCAGACATGGCCTTGATATGCTGAAATAATACACAAGGACATTTTTCAACACAGAAAGAACTTTTTCTAATCAGATCTGAGTCTCCTGTTTACCAAAGTACAATGCTTCTACCCCATGGAAACTCTAGAAGAAAGTAAAATGGAGAAAAGTTTAATCAGTGCATGGAAAGCCAAGCAGAAAGTGAGAAAGGAATGGAGAATAAAGAAAATAGACAAGACTTGCTCAGTAGCCTGTGCTCTGCCATGTCAAGCATATTCTCCAGACAACTTCTCACCTGTGAACAAGGTAGTATTTACCCAGCACATCAGTATTTTACAAGCAAACAGAAACAGGCAGACTGAAGCAGACAGAACTGACCCTACTTTAAGTCAGAAACCACTAGAAAAATAAGAAAAGTACACAAGAATTTTGTGTGCATAAATCTCGCTTCGCAATCTACAGCCAAAAGTCCCTCACTATTTTTCTTCTTCCTCCCTCTCCTACTGGCTGTATGCCTTGAATCACATCTCCAGTCACCCTAGATGCATGCACACTCATAAATCTAACAAGCTGTTAAACTGCTCTCTAGCTCTGAGGATAACAGGCACAGTATGGTTCATGTTCCCATGGCTAAAAACTCCAACCCCACAGAAGTGCACGGCTGCATCCAAACCACCTGCCAGGAATGGCCCTCAGTCCATCCTAACCTCTGACCTATGTGTAGGCATTGTTTGTGATAAGACTATTTGGCATGGGCCAAACAAACCCATGGCTGTGCTCATAATTTAACAGTATGAATGACTCCATATGTACAGGTATAAACCCTCACTCTGACAGTTTATTAGCAGTGATGACTGATGTAGCATTCCACATCCTCAGTGTATTGGGCCAGACCAGTATTCTGCTGCTCTTCACTGCAGATAGAAATTATCTGTTCAACTGAATTTACCACCCTGGAAGAAAATGGCTTACACCCTTTCAACATTTCTTAGAATCAAGGGTCTTGCAAGATAGAGTTAGACCCAGGCTCAGTCCAGCCCATGATGCTGCTAGAGGCAACACTGATTGAGGTATCTCAGGGGATATCATTGGAGAAATATTCCACTCTGCATTAAAAATGACGAATAGGCAAGATATCTGAGCAATCTAGAGGCTTTCAAAAATGTGAAATTATGACAATTCTACAATTCTTCTTTCGCTCCTGGTTCAATCTCAGTTTTGAAGAATGATATTCCAATTTCATATTACAAGTGTTATTTTAGTTCAAGGAAGATAAAAATAATTTATGAAAGATTCTCCAGTATTTCTCTTCCCTAAAGTAAAAAGAAAAAATCATCACTTTTTATAGTAGAGTCAAATGGGTTCACTACACTCTGCAAAATCTAAACTCTCATTTGAGTATCCTCAGTTCTTGCAGGTCAGAAAGCGTGAAATAAAAATCCCAAATACTTCAGCTAGTACTATTCTATATTTACATCACAAGCCAATCTCTTGGGCTACATTATGCTATAATGTCAAAATCCAGAAAAACTGGGCAGAGGCTGGAAGCTGCTACTACAGATCAGGCTGTTCAGAATAGGCACGTGTTAATAATTTTCAGAATTTGGTGTGCCTGTACTTTCAAGCAAGACTATTAAGCATTTGTGTTACAGAGAAAACGATCCCCTGATGCAAGAGGATGACAATTCACCCCAGGATGACTGACCCTTAGACAACCTTCATGGAGGCAGAGATGGCCCAACAGCTTTCTGGATTGAAGAACATTTGCCCTCAGTGTCTTAACGGTGCAGTGGTGCAAGAGGGAATCATACAACCAAAGCCTTGCAAACTACAGCCATGGACAAGAGAGCCAATCCTGAGAAGAGAGTAAAACAACTCCTTTACCTGTGTGTTGAGAATCTGGTACAAAACTGTAGAATCACAGAATGAAACAAACTGGAAAGGAGGTACAGAAGTCATCTTGTTCAACACCCCACTCAAGGCCAGGCTAAATTACAATAGGTTGCTCGGAACCTTGTCCAGTTGAATTCTGAATATATCCAAATGCACACTGGTAGAAGGTAATGCATTATGGTAAAAGGCAACATTCAGAGAGTTAGCTTTGCTTATGCAGCTGAATGCCCCAAGCAGCAAAACTTGCTCGGTTAACAGACTTGAAAAGAACTGAAACATTTCTGAGCTTATTCTCCTTCTATGAGCATGCCTTGAACAAGCAGGAAGAGTGTGAATGCTCTCTAAGAAGGCTGGGAAGAAAAAGCTTTCCCTGGGCTTGTGCAAAAAAAGTGTTAGGAGTTGTCAAATCCAGTAACCTCACACAAGCCAGGCTGCTGCAGCTCTGTGGCCCCAGGTACAACCAATAGCAGGGTCAAGTGGGTATTCCCAACAGGCACACACACAAACACATGCAGGCACTGCGCATCTATGAATGGCCAGCCACAAAGATAAGCACAGACAGAAGCACTCACCAGGCATGCAAACAGAAATATCACCACCAACAGCCTCATCCTGCTCCCCTTTCTGGCTGGTCAGGATTAAGGTCCGTTAGTGGGAAATATATATGCATTTATATACAATGCAGATCTCTGCAATAATTGTCCTTAAAGATTTAGCCTCCTGACCTCTGGCTCTGTGGTCTCCCCATATGCTGGCACCTGAAACTCACAGCCCCACTCCTGGTGTGAGTAGTCAGGCAGCCTCACTCACTGAGGCATCCCTTCACACACACACAAGAGGCATGCTACAGATCCTCTCCTTTAAGGCTTTAAGGGTGCAGCCTACCCAGTAGCTAGCCCTGGGTGCTTGCTCTCCTGGGTTTGCTATTCTGTGGATCTCTCCATGAAGTGGTCTTTGACATTTAGCCTGTCCAGGAGTTGGCCCTGGGATGATCTTGTCTCCTGATGCACTGAGATACACAACACATAGACAACACTCTCAAAGAACCCCCAGAACTTATGGTGACCAGAATAGCTGACCTGGACATCCTGATGGTTGACCTTCCCTCACTAGATAAACCCCTCAATTTGTCTCACTCATAGAGACACACACATTCAAACTGGTGTTTCATTCCTCCTCCAGACTCTGCTCTTTCCCTGACTTCCCAAGCCACTAACTTCACCATCAAGCTAGTCTAGCTTGAAACAAAGATCACAGACTCACTAATACAAGCTCACTCACTTCAGCTGCTTGCATCACAGATGCACAGGTCCTATGACCTGTGGTCCACCTTGAATTCCCAGCACTTGATTTTCATCCATTCCATGATCTCCAGCTGCTGGTAGTGCTGACTCATGGGCCACTCTGACCTGTGGTTCAACTCCAGTTGCTGGTATATAAATGTGCATGCACGCACACACACACACAAAACAAAGGCCCCTCACCCAGGTAACTGGTGAAAAATGGAATTTAATAAGAAGATAGGATAGACTATAGTGATCAGATGCCTGACAGCCATACTGACCTACAGCTGGTGTATGTGACTGGCCCCTTATCTCTCTACTTTCTCACACTTAATCCTCCCTTTCCACACCTATGGTTACTTCCCTAAACAACCCACAGTAAATTTGGCAGATTATCTTCCCTACATCCCATAATAATTCCCATGCCCCAGTCGGCAATAATCTCCTTCAGTCTGAAAGGCAGTCCAGAGAGCACTTCCATTGATTTAACTTAATGGGTTCCATTCCCACCCCATGGACTGATCACAGTCCTGTGATAGCTCTGGGAGAAGCTGGGCCAGGGGATTTATTTCTCTGTTCGGTTATTGAGATTCCCCTGCCTTTCACTGTTCCTTTGTGCTCCTTTGAGCATGGGGAGAGGACGCTTTAATCAGGAACCTTTTATCATTCATATAAACAAATATATTCATGCATGGGGTCTATATAATCCGGAGACAAAATACAGTGAAACCTTTGGGAAGCCTTAAATACACTAGAACGTCTTCCAAAACAAAACAGCTATTGTAGTGAAGTAAATACATCAATAGCTAATGACATATGCAACTGTAATAAGTATTCAGTTTTTCAAAAATGAGTTGATGAAACAAGTAAAAAACCAAACAAAAATAGCCAAAAAATCCTACTTGTTCATAACTATCCAACACAAATGTTGCTGTTATTTTCTAAAAGAAAATGTCTTAAAGTTTGGCTATGGCTTAACATGAAAAAACAAGCTATAGAGTTATAGAATATGCCTCCTAATATAAGAGAATATATACAAAATCAATCTATATGAGACAAATTAGTTCAATTTTTTTCTTGTATAAAGCTATATTGTCAATCCTGCAATGAATGATCCTGCATTACTTCAGCAATGCTACCTCTCAAATGCAATTAATTTTAGAAAAGCTATTTGGAATCAATGGGATATGTGTTTAATAAGTTCCATAAGTATAATGTAATTTAACTGCTTGCTATGTCAGAGCAAAATGCTGACACGATCAGAACATCAAAGTTGTCATCTGCAAGGAGGAATTCTCACACTCCAACCAGGAGTTATGCACCATCTGTGAAAGAGAGAAATGACAGCCAAATGGTGTAGAATATGGAAATACACAGCTTTTTGCAAGGTAACACAGTTTATAAGCTTTATGAATGATTGTGTATTTTTCTCTTTTCCAGCCCCTTTCTTTTGTTAAAGCTCTAAGGAAACTGTCAGGATTAGCATGATGCACTACTACCGATGTCAGAAAATGCAGACATCAAGAAATTAAAATAAAAAAAGTTCCAACTTTGCATATGAAATCAAGTTAAATTACTATCTACAACTTTCCTAGTGATACAATATAATACCTACTCTTCTACAGCTTAAGAAGTTCATTCTCCAAACACCCACTATTAAATCCAGAACTTGGTTCCAACTGCCACTGCCATCAAACCAGTTACTTTCAATGACAGCACAGCATGTGAGACTTTTAATGCTTATCTATGTTTTCTCACTTGCCTTTTTTTCATAGACATTAAAAAGTGAGCTTATGTCTTCCAAAGTTTTACCAAAGCATACGCTGAAAGTCCCAGAGACCCTACATTACAAGAATGCCATTCCTTTTCTTCGAAGCTTCAATTAGCTTTGAATATAAGCAGTGTTAGCTGCACCATGAATAGTCTCTCCTGTCCTACTGACCTCCAGCCAGCAGTTTGGGAACAGATTCAACACATGCCATGGTACAAACTTGGGATCAGGGATGTCCCTAGCACAGGAAAAACACAGGAATCTATAATAGAAGAAAACTAATCAAATGGAGCTGCTGAAACCGACCAAATGGATAAACTCCTGTCTATTCCCCCTTTACAAACAGGCTGCACATCCAGCCCAGTCTCATTCACCTTCTGCATGTCCACAACAGGATATTCCTCTGCCCTGGGCTTACCAAAAGTGTGGCAAAGTTTTTGCCACGCAGGAGAGTGTCAGGAAAGAACTGTGAAGGAAACGTTTGCTAGGATTTTAATAACTCCTGTGAATCACAAGCAACCAAACGAAAAAGTTAATTTCACTTTTTTTTTTCTCTGAAGTAAAATGACGCTAATTTAAGCCTTTCTTTGTATACACTAAACTGCATATAATAAACCAAAAGATAGTGGTATTTTCACTCAGAAGACTTCCTCTGAGGAAGGTATATTTTCCTCCACTTCAAAGGCAAGCCAATTTGAGCAATCAATACATTATTTCCAACAGCCCAAGACAACAACCAGTTAGTAGAAAAAACAGGGGAAAAATCAAATAAGAATGTCTGACCTCACTACCCTTTTTCTTCCATATTCCCTTTTGCTAAAGAGACACTCCTAATGCAAAGAGGTTTTATCAAAGCAGAAAAATTACTCTCTCTATATGCTGAATTTCAGGAAGATACTTATAAAGATTGTCCAGCTATTCTGCAGGCTTCAGAGCTTGTTGTAAAATAAATGCAGTCACTTACATACAGAGCACATCGTTCCTTTGGAACACGTTTAATGAGTTCTGCAAAATGAACTCTGCTTGTGTTTACAGCTGTAGACATTTATAACTCCATCAAAGCAAAACCAATATTCCACATAAAATTGATCTCAGTGCCCTAGCAAGAGCTATTTCATTAACAAGTTATCACTTGCTCTCACCTGTCTTGACTGCAGCCCATCAAGCATTCTTAAATTCTATGCTTCACAAACTTTTATAACCAGAGATGTTAACCTAAAATGTTAACTTAAATATTCAGTGATAAACTGCAATTACATACATGTATAGATTTTCAAAGATATAAAATTACTGTATTTCCTTATGTAGCTTTGAGAAAAAGGAAAAATCCATTACTTCACCCAGCATGTAGCTCAAAATTAATGCTCTCAAAACTAAATCCTCAAAAACTCTTGCAAAGCCATAAACACTGAGAAATCTGATCTTAATGAAAACTTTTGTGCAATTGTGTTTCCTTTTAGAAAACTAAAATAACAAGTATACAAATGCGTTCTGTTTGCAAAGCAATCTTCCCTCAGGTTTCCATTCAGGCTTTTTTTGGTGTAAAACTCATGTCTGGAAAACTTTGCACAGACATGCTCATGCCTAGTAAAATCGGTGTGTCCAAATACTAGAGCTGTATTGAATAAATTCAGCCTAATGTCTCCTTTTTATGCATTAAACCCAATACCAACAAAGTAATTTCAGTTGCTTACAAGAACTTCTTTACTTCTGAGTCATGAGGGAGTTTAAAGTCCCATTAGGTCCTGCAAAAGCACGCTGCCTTCTTTCTATCTGAGAGGCATTCTGCCTAAGAAGAATTTGTTCTCTTCATAATGCATTTAAAGATGGTCTGAATATTTTGACTACTTCCCTTCCCCTCTCTACAGCTTCTCCCTCTTTTCATAACGATTAACATTAAGGTTTAGAAAATTTCAAACAAAGTTTAAACAACATTTAGTTCGAGACAAAATGTGATTTACATCCAGACTTTAAATCTAACTCAAATGCCTGAGAAACACTAGGAAGAATTGATTGACTGATTGATTTTCTCACTCAGTCAATTCTCTTTAGTTGGAGGTGAAATGTATTTTAAACACCATCTAGGACTTCTAAGAAGCTCTACAAAAACTAAAGACCACACTGGATATTCCCTATATTTTTCAACTTAAATCTGAAACCTGAATTTCAAGTTTCTGCTGTATATAATAATGAGTCAACAAACAAGCCATGGGCCTTTTTTCTTCCTTATGGGCAACTCTGCACTAAAGCAAAGCTTTCTACATAGTTATCATCAGACTTTCCTCCCTTACCATGCAATTTTTCTTTGACTTTTGACCACAACAAAAATACTTACCTCTGAGATGCAAATCAGCTTTGGAGTGCAAACTTAGGACCATGCAGTACAGTCACAATGAAGATGCTGACTCCCCTGACCCTGAATTGAGAGTTGGAGTCCGGCTTACGGACATCTTAACTGTTTCCTCTCCATAGGCAGAATTTTACTGTCCTATTTTAGTCCAGGCAGGTCAACTATGTGATCTGTGAAGCTGTATCACACAGTACTTTCAAAACTCTTTTCTCTCTACAAACTTCCAGGAGTAAGCACTGAATTTAAAAAATATTCATTTGTACAGGCGTCGCAGTTACTTCATATTTGCAGAGAGAATTTATATTTTCCCCCTTTTTCTATCTCAGTTTCTCTAGCAGTTACACAAGGAATTACATAGTAATTTGTAATACAGTTTTAAAATCAGTAATTCACATAATTTTAGAGATTTAAGAATTTGTATTAAAATCTTACACCAATTATTTAGTCTCTGAACTTCCCACACACACTGCATTCCCCTCCTATTAAGAGAAGGAATGCTTTAACAAGCTTTCCTCTTTTTATTAGATCCCACACTACCCTTCTTTCCTTTCCTCTAGGTCTTTCCTTGGTTCCCTTTGATTCCATCTCTCCCTCCTCTCCTCTTTCAGTGGCTTTCAGAAATGCAAGAGATGAACATTCATCACAAAGCAGTACAGTTCACTGAGCACATGTAGCTGCAAGGATATTCTTGGAACAAACAAGGGGACTGTTTACACTACCTCTGCCCTTCTCTAACTCTCTTCCATAGCTCTCATCTTATCTCCGGCTCTCATCGCCCTCCCTTCTATCATCTATTCTTTCTTCTACCATTTTCTTGGCACCTCTTTTCCCCTGCCTGCCTTTTCCCTACCCTGCCTCCAAGTGCTTTCTCCCTCCTCTCTCTGCTGGCTGAATGTGAACTGCCTCTTCTTATTAATGCAAAACATTCTCTCCATATCTATTATTTGAGGCAAGTTTTTCAGAGGTGAGACAAAAACTCCTGATTTCAGCCCATTGGGTGCTGTCTTCTTGAACAGTATAAACGTCCAGAGATCGTTTCACAAAGCAAACATCATGCAAGAACAGGAACATGAGAATCAAATACATGCAAAGTATAAACAGAAGCTTATTCCTGGAGAAAAAAATCTATTCTTTGAGGAGTCAATTCTGAGATAGTTAGTAGTAATGTTCACTAATGATCCTTCATAAGAGGGTTTGCGTCTCCCACCAGAAACAATACTAATAACTTTTTAAATCCCAAGAGATAGTGATCAACCATCAAACAGAAAGACACGTGCTCAATGCTCAACTGGACGAGGATATAAGCATACTGGAGAGCACACTTTCCTTTTTTTTTAACCTCTACAGAAAACTCTCTAAAGTTGTTGCAAAACATCTGTTCTTACCTTCTAATGAGGTGACTAGATGAAAGAAGAAGACCATCCAGAGCCAACCCATTCCCGACACTCTTCTTGCACTGATGCCAGCATTAGAATCCATGAAGATTCTCTGTGAATACCACCATCTTCAACAAGCACACACCACTCTCTTGAAAAGGTCTGAGATTTCTTGGAGTGTTTTAATATCTTCCCAAATTAAAGCACAGAGGTCTTCAGAGAGAAATACTGTTTAAGAAAAAACAGAAGGTAGAAACAGAAATCAGGTCACTCTAACACAAAAATGACAGTTTTTATACACCCATTCCATCATCTACTACTTCCAAGATACGGGTGAAAAGGAGTAGCACAGGCCCAGTATTTACCATATACCTACCCCTCAAGACTTCAGTCAGTCACAGGTGTTTTGTGCACTGCCAGTACAAACAGATCTTGAGACTTTTCACAGCATCAGTGACAGTGTGGCTCCCAAATCAACGTTAATCTCTACCACAGTATAGGCTGTACTCCTTTCTTAAGTCCTGATCCTTTCTGTATCTTTGGCAATGTTTCTTGGAAGGTGTCCATTCTATTTCCCCTGTACGCTTTTCAAATTCTGTCTCCTGCAATTTACACTTTGCCTTTTAAGGACTCTGCAGGGCAGTAGCCATGACAGAAGAGTTTTTGCCAACACAAATCTGCACAGCTGACACACTTGTAACTGCGTTTCAGATGCAGGAATTTGTTCCTTTAAGCATATGACTGCACAACACTACTAAGTTGGACAATATTTTTCCCATTGATATGTCATACGTGAGGAAGAAAATGTTGTGATATTTAAGGTCAAATAGGGAGCCTGCATTACAGCCAGAAAAAGCACACAAGTCTAAGTTTATTATCTTAAGTGGGAAAAAATCCAAACAAAACTCTACCACCACCATTAAGAACCTGACATAAAAGCTTATCTTACAGTAAGGGAGCAGCATGTAGCCTAATCCAGCATTGCATTAGATCAATACAGCATAACAATCTTGCTAAGCAAGGTAATTCTAGCTCCATCTGTCCACTTCTCATTCCACCAGAGAAATATCATGTTAATATGTAGGTTGCATGCAAAAAGCCAGTATGTTTTGTTTCTTCAGGTGCTCTTTGAACAGAGCATTGAAAATGCTCCAATATCTTCAGTGAGACAGTGAAGCGTAGCTAAGGAGAAAGAAAAATATCTCAGGCAATATACAGAAATGGCTCAATAACTTGGCTGAAAGAGGGGAGGAAAGAGTTGTAATTAAAAGGGGCAGCCTCAGTGCAATTATCTGAAAACCTTGCAATAGGGGATTTGAGCAAGTTCGGCATAGCAGAGGAAAAAGCAGCCTGGGGAGTATGCGAAAAGGCAGTGGAGTGCAATTAGATTTGCTTTACTGGAGAGGAAGAGGAATTCTGGGTGGGATGGAACAGTTCTCTCTTCTGCTGCTCCCACTGAGCACCTAGAGCACCCAAGACAGATGAACCAAAGACAATCTGGGCATCACTAAAATGTCAGGAAACTAAAAGGATCTCAGCAAGAGGCAAAAACTTTGATTCATGACTACCAAAGAAAGAGAAAAATGAAGTCCGTTAAGCATAACTGAGGAAAAATGAAGATTAAATGTGAGGATGGATATGACAGGTACTGCTTATTAGTTTATGAAATGTATACAACACGACACATCGCAGAATAAAAACACCACTAAATGCAACTGCAAAAAGGAGAAAATTTCAGGGTGAAAGACCAGAAACTATTTATTTATAGAAAGAACTATCAAAGCACACAGCAGTGTTGTCCTGGAACAGGAGTGAAGACTGCTGCCTGAGCCACCAAAAGTAAGACTGGGTACACCAAAATCAAGCCTGCAAGACACCTCTACATGGAGACATAAATACTCACCATTTGTACTGACAGTCAGTCTATAATTTTATAATATTTAAAAGTTTTTTATTAGGCCAGTAAAATCCTAAGAAATTAGGTCTTTTAAGCATTCATAATGAAGGCAAACAAATGCAGAAACAGAGGTCAAACAAACTGAGGAATACTTTTATTTCAGTCAATGGGACTTCATTTATCTGCAGAAGCCTTGAAAACAGCTCACAATTCAGATTTTCTCATGTCACATAACTTCTGAGCCACAGAGCAGAAAACAGAACCCAAATATACTTTGGCTGCTGGATCCCAGGCCAAAGCATTGAAATTACCACAAACCAGATATAACTAAAACCCCTCTCGTACACAAAACCAGACAGAAAACAATTTCTGGCTCCAAGGAAACCAACTGCTCTTCTGCTGTTCTCTTCACCTGCACATCTCTCTTACATCTGTTTGCCTTATCCTGGCTGACCCTATATCCCATCAAAGTTACACTGCTCTTCAAGAGGAATCATACAGCCTTTCTCTGGATAAGAGAGGCAATTATTTTCCCTGAAATAAACTGTGGCTAAATCAAAATGCTGGTTGTGATTTAGTAGATAAAAAAGGTAAATTTTTCTTTAGGTTTTTTTTTTTTAATTTTTAGTCTGCCTCTTCCACACCTCAATGAAAAATGCTTACTCCATAATGAAGGATAGAAAGAACATTATGGAAGCATTTAAGGGAGAGTAGGAGGGAAGAACTAGCCTCTGTGAATTAAAGAGTACCAAGCCCCTAAATTGCTAACCACTGCCCTGCCCTTCCCCCTAGCACTTGATGTGTACAGAATCTGACTACACCCAAAGACGCTCATCTTTCATTCTTCAGTTCTCCTACTACTTCTACCCTACACCAAACTACGTAAACAGAAACCTCAAACCATCCCAACTTTCAAACCACCCTCATCTCTTGTCCACACAAGCACCTTTCCATGGCCTTCTCAGCTAGTTACTTCTTCCAAAACTGCTTTCAGCAAGATTACTTCTCTTTGCTATGGAATCCACTATTCCCCACTCTCCTCCAAATCCAACTGCAAAGTAATACATCTTCTGTGCACAGGATCCTTCAGTAAATTTCCTTAAATACTCCTTCTCATCCTCTCTCTCCTCCAAGTACATGAACTTGCCACTCATGTACCAGCTGTCAATCCTCTTATGCTAACCTATTTTTAGGCATGTATTTCCTTAGCTAGTGGAATGATCTCCATCTCCTTGGAAGTCCTGAAAATTTGAAAGCATCTGAGAAGTGATAGTTCTTGAGAATCAAAATGTCTTTTAATGATTCAACCCTATAAAACTGTGAAGATCTCAAGCAGTCAGAAAAGACCAGTCACATACTACTTTACTGTAATACCAAGCTCCAAGAGATGAGAGACGGAAGTTTCTGGGTTGTTTCCTTACATTATTCACCAAAGCTGCCAAGACTGTTTATTTTGCCACCATCACTGTGGCACCCAGACTACCAAAATTTACGTTCAAAATCCCAGTTGGAGAGATAAACACGATTACCACCACTATTTTCAAGAATCCTGGTTTCTTAGCGGGACAACCAGCAAGGGAGAAGAGTTCTTTAGGAATCTTGCCAAGGTGAGTTTTGAACATTACCAAGGATGGAGATTGCTCAGCTTTTTTGGGCTTCTGTAGCTGTGTTGAACTGGGTAATTTCAAAATTTCTTTTTACTGGTTTTTTTTCTTCCTTATATGTAGTCAGAATCTCCTTTGCTCTCTTCTGTTTTCTATCTCAACAGAAGAGAGTCAGCTCTTGCCAAGCACCCCAAAGCTTCTTCTACCCAAGACTGAAAACACAAGCCATTTCAACTGGAAAGCCTTGAATGTAAAACAGCATGCCTGGCTTGACTATCACTGTTTAAGTCCTGTTTATTCTCACCAGACAGGGCCAGTGCTGTAATTTCTCACTTTTTCTGAACTCAGTCTTGAAGCGGGAACACTTCAGTACCATCTCCAGGCAATGATGCTCAGTGCTACAGAAGAGATAGTGATAGTGCTTCCACATGTGCTAAAACAACTGACAGTAGTACAGTTCTGTGCTTGTGAGATTTCTGTCACAAAGAGGGCTGCTGTCTGCCCATGCTATACCCAAGCTGTGGCAAAGCATTGCATGCAGCCAATACCTTTGCAGCAGCTTCTTTATGGAAATAAAGGATTTTCTCAAAGTTCAAGCACTGTCAGTGATGACACCTGAAGAGCCATAGTGCACCAGTGCTGCTAAACAGGTCAGCATTAATTGAAAATTCCCCTCCATCAGTGCATGTGTTTTTGTTAGAAAGGAAGCAGGTTTGCTCCAAGGTTTGTGCAGTCATTATTTCAGAGTACCCTAGTGGTACAGGTCTGGAGTCTTGATGGAGGTGGTCATGCAAGTGACAAACCTAAGAGGGGTCTCCTTAGAATGGACAGCTTTTTTATTTTTCTGGGGTTTGCATGGCACTCCGAGTCCGATCAAAAACAGTGACAGCTAGATAAACTGTGTTAATTCTGTGCTGGCCACAGGTTCTTCTGGAACTAAGCTTTGAGCAAAATCCCTTCTTTTCTCAACCTTTTGACTCCAGCCATAAAACTTTAGACAGACCTTCACTGAAGCGTGTTCCAGCTTACTACACAGACAATATGTAGTCACAGATCAGAAAGTAATGTACAGTGACCCTATTTCCCTCTGACAGATACCACCTGCAGAACCTGACATCAAATAGCATTAAACATTCACCTGAGCCATGCATCTGTCTGGCTTCCACGGGAGGAATTCAGGCACACATTTAGGATTAAGAAAAAAGCTAGGAATGTTCATGTACTGCACAAGCTTTCTGGAGAAAATATGAGGGCCTGAATAAAGGTGTTTCTTTGAGTTCTACATTTCAAAACACAGGAAAACACAGAAGCAGATGAAAACTAAGCCAAGTTTTCTCCGTGTCTCCTGTGCCAGGAAGAGGTGCTGTGTGCAAATGGCTTGCAAGCCTGGCCTCTATGTGACCCACTTCCTTACTCTTCCTCCAGTATCCACAAATATAAGACAAAGATTACTACAGAATATCCCCCAATTCATTCCCTTTAGTAGCTCTTTAGGAATTAATCCAATCCCTGTTTTGAACTTCTAACAGATTTGGAAAGATATCTATCCTTGTGCAACAAAGTATTTTTACGTATTTTAAACTGTTCTACTAATAGAAGCTGAAATCATAACAGTGCCAAATTTTTTATGTTTTCAATTCTTCTTATCTGTTCCAAGAACTTTTCCAAATCATCTTGTTTCCTCCCACTGGAACAATGCTTCTTCCTCGTTCATTGTTAACTTGACTCCTCTAGGCTTATTTCACAGTAGAAATCATTATATGGGTCTAACTTCCCTTTGCGACACTTGATTCCACAAATTTTCCCCATATTTGTCATACTTCTTCCTCACACAAAGGATCTATATGCAAAATAAATGCACCTCAAAAATTCTCCAGGGTAGAGAAAACGCTGTACCTTTGCAAACACAGTCTTTCCTCCTCCCGCACATTCTGCACTGTGACTCATATCAGCTTAATATTATCTCTCAGCAAGAACCATTAAAACGATAAATGAGCACAACATCTGGGAGAGTCAATAAACTACTATTCCAATTAATTTGTGCTGCATACTGATTCATCACATTTAGGCAGAGTACAAAAAGTGGAATTAATACCTCTCATTCATGATAAATAGGGAATCATGACAGTGTTACACATCAAGCAAAAGGCCTGCCCCCCTCCTTTGTTGCCCCCAGTTCTGTCCTTCTGTAACTGCTCCTTTGCCACTGGGATGCCCTTGCAGCAATGGTCATGCATCTCACTGGGACAAATCTCACAATGCTGTTGTGAAAAGCTGTCACTCAGTGCCTGTCCAGCACTCTGAGCATGACATAATACTGCCTACCTTCTTTCTTAGACAATAATTACAATAACTGCTATTCATAGAAATCTTTCTACGCCCCAAACAGGAAGTGAATGGGGAGGGAGCAACACATAATTTATCGCTCAGGGTTTTAATATAATAAAGTTAATACGTTTTCTTCAAAAATTCTATTACTGGGGCACATAAAGCACCACAGAAAAATGATTGATTAAATAAATAGATCATTTCAATAGCTGCTGTATATCCTTTTATCCTCTGTTACTAATTGAGATTATTTTTAATAACTCCAAACTACTTTGAAAATATCTGAGAGGAGAGCAGAATTTATCAAAAAAAGCCCTGTGGATTTTTTACAGTCTGTTCAGTTGATTCATTTAATTTTGACAGAAATGCTCTAGACGAAATGTAAAACTAAGTTTCAAGGAATACTTCCTTAAGAGCATACGTCATGAAGTATTTCTTCTAGCTGGCTTGATCATTTGCTTCTTAGAGATTATCTAGATAGAGTTGTGTCTGTGTCTCTTGGGATCCCTTAAATTTACAATGACACTCCAAAAGCTGATTATGAATGTTCTCCAAAGAAAGGCATTTATTTCCTTGTTTACCATGGAAACACCAGGAGTCTTGAAGCTGATCTTCCATGCTCTGATTATACATTTCCTAGTGGGATCCAAATTAAGAACTTCCATAGCTCTTACAGGGAAGAAAGAGACGCTTATTTTCATGAATTCTTATTAAACCCCTGAGGCCTGAATAGAGCACCCAACTTAAAAGCATAATCACTCAAATAACCTCTACAGTCAGTGGATTGAGCTGAATCATGTTCACCAGGTAACTAAGATCAGCACTAATTAAAAAAGGGAGCTATGGACAGCTGAACAGCTCCCTCCCCATGACTCCCCAGGCACAGCCCAAAGGTATCTGGGGAGATTCCGAGCTTCTGTGCGATCTCCCAACCCACACAGGAGGCCAGGTTAGCATCTCTTTAGATAACTACAGTGCTTTCCCTTAAATCTTCTCTCATCTGTGCCATGACACATACTTGGCTAGAGTAGCTTTACAGCTTAGCTTGTAAATCTAGTCTTTCTTCCAAAGCAAAATTCATTCACAGTTGCCCTGTGTTTCTGGACACTTTCTCGATGCCTCCACATCATGTTTTGCTATGCCCAACAAAGGTGGACACTGATCTCCTGACGCTAGAGCAATTTTAAAAAATATTCTAATTAAAGATACAGATTCTTTCTTCCATCTACTACGTACTTGAATTACATACATATTGAACACAATTAAGTTCCTGAAAAAAATCTCCTTCCACCTTACAAGATTTGACTTCACTGACAACTTTTATAGTGATTTGTGTAGTTTTCAAAGAAGCATTGGCAATTATACTCAAGTTTCTAACATTAACACCTGGAAGCAAAATCCCAGCTCTAGAATATTAACAGCATTATGAATGAAAAATGTGCAGAAATTGTTATTTATATTATCCATTACCTGCCTAATAGAAACTCTTCTAAAATATAACAGGAATTGAAGTGATACAGAAATTACTCCCTTTGAATTTTCATACAGTAAATAAAAGAGACTGTGCAAACAGGGAGAAATTAATTAATAGCTGTCCATCACATTTATCTTCTTTGATTGAAAGAGAAAATGACAGCTGTACCCACTGGGTATGGTTTCACTGTCCTGCTATTGATTTTACTCTGATTTCTCTGGATACTTCTCTCAGTACAACTGTGCACAGATCCCTGCACTTGTATCTATGTGGAAATAAACATGATGTTATCAACTTCAATTATAATTTATCTTTGACAATTATACTCTCATCTGTACAAAAGGAAGATATAAGATTTCAGTGAAGAAAAAAATAAGCAATTCACAAACTCTAGGGCACAGTAGCAAACCTTTGTCAAGCACTGTGTAAAATGTTGTTTCCAAACTTCTAAACACAGAATTTTAAGTTTAGAATACTAGACTCAAGTATCCCTGAAGATCACCACATTATTAACTTTTAGGCGGAAATAATCTGTGGTACTAAAAGTTCTTCCAAAATTGACACTTTCTTTTCCTTCTCTGATACAACTTAAGTTTTAACAAACACCCCAAAATTCACTGAAATTTTATGATAGAAGACATCTGAAAACAAGAAAAAATATGCATCCTGTTTTGGCATTTAAAAGAGGAAGGGAAATAACACATTTTCACAAATGGTTATTAAACAAACGATGTGTTAGTGTCCTGGTTTTGGCTGGGATAGAGTTAAATTTCCCCTTAGGATCTGGCACACTGCTGTGTTTTGGATTGAGAATACTCTTAATAACACAGATGTTTTAGCTGTTGCTAAGTAGAGCTTACTCTAAATCAAGAACTTTTCAATTTCCCATGGTCTGCGAGTAAGGACATGGACAAGAAACTGGGAGGGAGCACGGCCAGGGACTGCTGACCCAAACAGGCTGAAGAGGTATTCCACACTATGGAATGTCATGCTCAGTACATAAACAGAGGGGAGGTGGCCATGATACATTGATCATTGCTCAGGGATGTGCTGGGCATCCATCAGTGGGTGGTGAGCGGCTGTACCATGCATCACTTGTGTTTCTTGGGGTCTATGCCTCTCTCCTTCTTTCCTTTCCATCATTATCATCATCACCATTATTATTGTTATTATTTTATTCCAATGACTAAACTGTTATTGTTGTTATCTCAACCCAAGTCTTTTACCTTTTTTCAATTTTCCTTCCCATCCCACTGAGAAGTGGGAGGGTAGGGGCTGAGCAAGCAGCTGTGTGCTGCTTAGCTGCCAGCTGGGGTTAAACCATGACAGTGACGTAAAGAGAATGTCCCTAAAATCATGTTCTCATCTACTCAGCAATGCTGATCAAGGTTTTTGAGTCAAGTGAAATTAAAGTTATTATAGACCAATTTCTGATTGCTAATGGATGGAAAGTGGTAAAGAAGACAAGCACAGCGTTTGCAATGGCCAGACAAGCAATGTCACAAATCAGAAAAATAACCTTGGCGTTTGCTGACCAAATCTGCAAATGCAACTGCAAATCTGCACAACCCAAACACAGAGCTGCAAACAGCCTTAAAGGCACTCTAAGGACACTCAAAAAGAAATCAAGGGCCTGAAGGGTTGAGCAGGAGCAAAAGTGAGAGTGGCTTGCAAAACTAAGATATGTATAAGTCTAAGAAAAGAGATGTTTTATACTAATGCTCTTTCCCATTGTAACTTAAGAATGTAGTCTTACATGGCATGTCTAGAAATACATGAACCAAGATCCAACACACAAACACTCAAAAGATACAATGGAGGGAAAAAAAGAACAAGCTGAAAATACATTTCTTAAACTGTTCATTGTGGACCAGTTCGCAAAATCCTTTAGTAAGGATTAATATTTTCTTCAGCTGCAGTAAAGAACTTCATTTTTTGCAAAAATATGCTTACTGTCTTCATCTCTAATTTTGCTTTTGACTTCATGAGGGTTTTACAGTAAGAAATATTTAGCATAAGCAGAAAATGCATGTTATTCATATTCACAGTATCCAAGGTTGTTTCTATTGGGATATAGTGACAGCACTGACAGCCAGTTAAAAGATAATGTTCCTCTTCTATGGGAATTCCCATCATTTTGAAATTGCCTTTCATTCCATGAGAGAAACTGTCATTTCAAAACAGATTACAGAAAGGAATAATAATATTAAAGCACCTTTATTTAAGTGCAGCTCTTTTTATTAACCTCCTTTTTGGCTTCAATGAGGCAGCTTGGGTTTTCAGAGAATGTGCTTCATAATCTAAGGGTTAATTAAAACTACTTTTTTCCATTTTAATCAGTTTCACAGCCTTGGGCTGTCATAGAGCTTGGTTCACAAATTGTTGGCTTCATGCATTTGCAGATAGAGGCTACTTTTAAAACTATTTAATTACTAGCATTATTTATCGTCACTCTTTTTATTCCTGTTAAGAGAAGCAATAATGCCTCTTTGTAAAACAACAAGGCAGAAAAGCACTGAAGCACAATCACTTCACTGACTTTTTCACTGCCTTGACCTTGCTGTCTAAACCTACCTTCACTCAAAGCAGATGATTACCAGGTACCTTCCATCTAGTTATAACCCCACAGAATTGTAAATACCAGTTTTTGAGTTCGTAAGTTTGCCCCAACAGAGGGCTGTAACATAATGTATTCCCCAAATGGTAGTGAGAATAAAAAATTACATTCAGTCAAGCTGATTCCCTTATGTTTTGCTGACTGCACCAACAGGCTGTACAATATACAAGCTTTAGCTCCAGCACGTAAATTAGAGCGTTTGATGTGGAAATATATGCACAAAACTAGGAAGCTATGAGGGAGGGAGAAAATGGCTCAGAGAAGGGTTCTACCACACAGCCTTCATTCTTTTATGACCACTGTTTGCCTAGATGGGAATTCTGTCTGTTCTACCATTAGTTTGAGGCTCACGTTCATGTTAGGTACTAAAACATCACAAAACAACCCTGCACTGCTCTGGTCATACTCTGAGAAGTGCATACCAACACTTAGGACAGCCTGTCTACAACCATTTCTGCAGGAGGTGTTACTTCACCGTGCAGTAACAGGCAATTAGGGAGCTACCTTGACAGCAATCTCTTCAGAACACAGAGAAAAGAACTATGAGACCTAGAACTTACTCTGGAAAGACTTTGAGAAAATAGATGGTTTCTTCAGTTTTGCTGTCTTCAGTTCCAATCTTGAAATCCGTAACATTCACTCAGACTCAGTTGTCTTTCCTCTTGGTGCCTTGGTCTCACTGGCTGAACTGAGCAACAAGAACAGACACTGCAGAAGTCCCACTGGAGTTCAGAAACATCTCACTTGGTCTTTAACACTCACTTTCTTTTAACTTTTGTCAACATCTAGGTATTTATTTAGAGGACAACACTAATGAGTCATTCTTATTCAAGGCTTCGACCAGGTTTTCACTTTGATTTTGGGAATCAGGTTGCCCAAAACTGGCTCTCATCTATGAGACAATTGAGAGGGAAATTAAGCAGAAATGGCAGCTTGAAGAAAAAAAGTCAGATGAAGGCTGCAAAGAAGAGATGATCTGAATGGCAATGACAGCTTGGAACAATTACCTGAGTTCAGTGAAGCATCACAAGGAGCCCATGTGTAGCAAAAGTGGGTTAGAGAGCTCCACCAAAAATTTGAACTTGCCACTGGCAGAGCCTGAAGAGCAGCCAATTTTGTTCCCAGGTCCTTCCCTCCTCCTCCATCCGGCATTTCCAGTTCGATGTTTCCACCCTCAGGAAATGGGAACATTATGTGCCACTAATACTTCAGCAGAACAGAAATAGTCTCAAGAGGAAAAGGGAAGGCCAAGCAGGTTACAGTAGAAAGATATTTCAGGCTCATAGCATCTCTTTCTAATGCATGTTTGTACCATTTTTTGTGCCAGAGATGAAAGCAACAACACATAAATCTCAGAGTTCATCCTGCCTCCTCAGCGTCTCAAAGGCTTATTTATATTTCAGTGTGGATGCTGGGGCTCACTGCTCTTGTTACATCCACATCCAACCTCAAAGCCAAAGGACTACATTTAAAATGGAGCGAGTACAATACACCACTTCCTTTCCTTGGGTATCAACCAGTCTTGGTCCTAACAGAGCAGATCCAAGATACGCTTTCTGTCAAGAAGGTAGTCCCTCTCCCAGCTGCTGATAAGACTATAATAATTGAAACTAAATGAGGGGGATAGGCACCTTTATTTAGACAACATCTGGCCTACAGTCCCCGGTCAATTCCAGGACTTTTGTCAGCGTATTTCTTTAAGCTTCCCTAGTCGTATTTTTAAATGCCATTAGCAATAGGTCTTCCATGACTTTCTACAATCTATGTGGACCTTGGCTGGAAGAAACCACACCTTAAATCCAAAACGAAATCCAAACCTATCTACCTTGGGCAATTTGAGCCAACCCTTTTACTTTGGCCAGCACATTGCCTAGGATCTTGTCAATAGTCTTTTAGATACTCTAGCTACTCCAGAGCAAACCCTTTTCACTCATCAGTAAGCTAGTGCTTTTTAATAGCATTTTAAAAATTCCCTATAGTCAATTAATCACTTCTGCTGCTCTTCACTGAGCTCCCAGTTCATCAGTGCTGTGGCAGAGAAGTTCACACAGTCAAACACAAATAGTCTCTGTACATCTGCATCAGTGCCATAAAGTCAGGGAGTGTTCAGTTTCAACACCACAGGTTCAGAGGCACAAAAGAAAAAAAGTAGAAAATGTCAGGCTGATCTGCTATGATCTGGGTGGAGGAGGGGAAAGCTAAGCCTTTAAAAAAAAATCATCTAAAAAACTAATTTTAAAAGAACTTTCTAAGGGTTATGGGCAAGTATCCCCTTCCCACTCTGATTTCCATACACACAACTCTTTTCAACACTATTAGACACAGTGGCCTGGTACAGACTATCAGCCAAGAGAAGCAGGAAATGTACAGCTATTCAAAGCAGCCTATTCTGATCCTTTTAATTAGGACTGTCCAGTAGGTGTTGATTTATTGAACAGAGTAAGATCTGTTTTAGCCTAATTCTTTTAAAGAATTTAACATTTTTATTGTTACTCTGTTTCCAAAGACTGATTTGTTTTCTTTACACTCTATCATCACACACGCTTTTTGAGGGGTAACCCACTAGACGTAATCAAAAGAATCTATTTAGGAGACAATTTTTTAAGCTATTCTTTTCAGGTAACAGGGATCTAGTAATTAATTTTATTTCACAGAATCACAGAATGGTTTAGGTTGGAGGCGACTTTAAAGACCATTCAATTCTGATTCCCCTGCCATGGGCAGGGACACCTGCCACTAGACCAGGTTGCTTCAAGCCCCATCCAGCCTGGCCTTGAACACTTCCAGGGATGGGGCATCCACAGCTTCCCCAGGCAACCTGTTCCAGTGCCTCACCACTCACCAAGTAAAGAATTTCTTCCTCTACACCAACTCTTGAAGTCTGAAGTCTTTCCTAGATGTCATATTGCTTACATTCACTCTCCAGATCTCTTATATTCCCTTTCGGTACTGGAAGGCCACAATGATGTCACTCTAGAGACTTTAAAATGGAGTGTTCTTCTCCAGTCTGAACAATCCCAGATCTCTCAGCTTGTCTTCAGGAGAGGTGCTTCACCCCTCTTCCTGGCCTTCTCTGGCCCTCCCTTCATGGCCCTCCATCTTCTACCCCAAGATGTGTTTAGTTCTTCCAAGAATCTGCAGCTCTCTGAGACCATCCAGAGCCACTTCTAATTCAAGACCGGTAAAATTATCCATGAGAAACACACAACTGTCAACACCATTCTTGCAGTCTGAGTTAAGATGATTTCTGACTGAAACAAGGAGCGTAAGTCATGCATCATTCCCATTACGTTATTTCACCAATGTCTTTCTGGTGCTCAGCCTGGGGCCCCAAGCAAAAAGGTAGCTCCAGTAAGGCTCAAAATGAAGACTAATTACTCTTCGGCATCTGACTCCACATACATGTCCCAGCAGAACAAGGCACGTGCAAACTAAGAAAATTCCCTCTCTCAAGCCTCTATCTATCCCCTAGATTTTAACAGACTGCTGATTTATACCCAAGTCACCACAATTTGTTCTCACATCACATGGCACTGCATCTTTATGTATTTCTAACACAGTTAGATACTGGAAGGGAAGACCACTAAGGTCCTCTCTGCACTAGCAATGAAACAAACATTCCTAAACAGAACTATTATATTCTTGATACCATAGTGATGGCAATGGTAACTGCTGATATGGTAGCCCCTTTATGGACAACACATGCACCAAACAGGATTAGCAAACTCACTGGAAAGCGAAAATGTCAGTACATATTTGCATCCCTATTGCTGCTGGCACCAGCTGAAAGCCTACTGACATTAGCAAGGGAAGGGACCATCTGGGAGACAACGGCAGGCATGCATCCCAATCCAGCTGTGCTTCCAGCAGCTTCTTCCTGGCTCAAACCCAAAAAGGAGTAATTTCAAACATCTTCCTGGAGCAGAAAGCATTCCGGATTCTGCGTACTGGAATGAAATTGATCCTAGCTGCAAATGAAACTTAACATTTGGAAATTCAAACAGTCTCATAAAAAGTTCAGTTTGAATTTCCAATTTGAAATTATTCAAAACCTACCCAGAAATGTCTGTAGTATTGTCCCTATTGTGACATCCCACTCTTTTCTTAGAGAATAGTCAGGAAGATAAGAGAGTTCTGCCAAGGAACCATGCTTCTGAGAGGACCTGTGGTAAGCCTGATGCTAAAGGCTTCCACACAGGCGTCTGTATCCTACACACTGCCTCTGAAGTGGTCAGCTGGGCCAAACAGATTCATATCATGTGAGTGTTTTGCAGTAAGTGGGAGAGAGATCAGGTCATTTAGGGAGCTTTGAAAGCTTTACAGTAACTTGGAGAAACATCAGTATGCTAAAACAGAAATATCTTACAAAGAGTCAGTAGTTCTCAGTCTTTAGCTTCTAGGGTTTAATTACATGATTTAGACACATTGGATATTTTCCAGAGACATGGCACAGAGCAAAAAACTGTACTTGGAAACTGCAGAATCAGCAGAGGAATCATTTACTTGGCAAGCTTAAGGAGACAGGGGAAAAAAAAAAGCCTGTCTGAAAATGAAGTCATGTATGTTTCAATGTGCAGGTCTGGGCTGGCAAGAATTTCCATCCTAAGGTGAATCAAGACCTTAAGGATTCAGCTTTCATATGTAAGACTGTAGCTTTCGGGCTGGATAGGCTGTGTTCTTACAGTACCCAGCATCTTCCCTACTGCCAGGAGAGTCCTTTTTTCTGTTCTTTGCCTATAGCTGTGTGCACACACGAGCATGCGCACACGCACATGCATACAGGAGTGGGGGTGTGCACGTGAAATGTCTGAACAAAAATCTTCTTGACAAGCAGGCCTGAGAAGCAGAATGCACAGGGGCCTCTGGAGGCATGGAAAATTGAAACTAGTGACTAGAAGAGCTTTTCTCAGAAGCGGACTCAAGAGCAATCTTCAAGTAGAACCTCTGTGACAGAAGCATCAGTTGCTCCATGATGACTTTTTAGGAGGCAAGACAGTACTTTCAGTATAAAATAATGTGCCAGGTTCCCCAAAAAGTACACACATTTCAATTGCATTATTTAAAACACAACATATATTAACAGTACACTTCCAACAAAATCCTACTTCTGGTGGCAGAGGAGTATTTCTTGAAAGCGCAACACATGCCTCTGAGAAGGAAGTACTAGTGTAGTTCTTCTTTGTTAAGTTTAAAACTCCTCGTACAAATCAAGTGTGAGAAGAGTGACAACACGAAATGGCTTTTTCTTACTCAGACTTGCGCTCACGTTTGACTGCTATGGCTGACATGACCAATTAAGGAGCTTTTATCCTTTTGGGGGTCTGTTTACGTAGCACAGTTGGCAGCACTGGAGAAAGAGAACTAGTTTGCTGTAGTACAACATCTACAGAATTATTTACAAAATACACCTGTGTTACACTTGTGTACTCCCCAACACTTCATGGCTGCCAAAGAGCAAATATGGAGAGAAGAGTGATATCCAGCCCAAGATTTATCAGGTAGAAGCTAAAGCATAAGGTCATAATGAGCTGGAAAACTGCTGAATGTGTGGAGTCTGTAGCTGGAAGAAATACCTTACCTGTATTTCTGTAAGTTGGTACAAAACTTACTAACAAAATCAAAATCAACAGCAAGATATAACATTAATGTAATACTAAATCAGGTTTAAGGAAAAAAACACAACAGCAAACAAGAATAAAAAATGACAATATTATAGGGGCTCATCAGTTTCTCCCTAAACCTTTAATCAATTTTTCACAGAAATAAGTCTTTGAGCTTTTTGAAAAAAAATCATCACATGTTTATGACCAAAACCAGCCAATCTGGAATATTCTTCATAAATGCATTTTCATGACAGCACCCTTTTTAGAAGATACTGCCCTCTTGTTTGGTGGCTAAATGACATTATAAAGCTCTAGCTTGACCACACACACCAATTTGTACTTCTTCCACCTTCTATTGTTTATGTGTGCAGTAAACATATGCAATATGGCCACAGAAATGAAAAACAAAAATATATTGTGCAACCTTCAGTGTACTCCAAAAGTACTCTGTGCTAATCTGTAGGGACTTCAGGTTCATCTCTCCACAGGGACTGCTGATGGACAATGAAATACAAGGAAACTAAGGTTTTAGGGAGAGCAGACCTGGAAACAGGAGCATTCCTGAACCAGAGGAAAAAGCACGCATAATTCTGACAATCCAGGAAAGGAAAGTTGGCCAAAAACCAAAACTGTCTTAATTGGAGGCACACAAGATAAGGGAGGGAGAAAATACACTCATCTCTTACATGATTCTCTGCATATGGCACATGCAGTATCAGAGGGGAGAAGAGGAAGCCATCTGCACCTGGGCACAAAGAGGGATGTACAAAGTGAATCTGTACAGGCATAAAGAAGACAATTCTCAATGGACTGAGGGATCAGCTCCCTTGTCAGACACATCTGCTGGCAGCCTGTGGGAGCAAGCTGGAGAATAAGCAGCTGTCTCCTTGGAGCCACCAGCTGCCTTCCCCCCAAAAAGGATTTACACTGTGCCATTGGTCAGCCTCCAAGTAAAATACAGAAGGCAAAGACAGTAGCAGCCTTGGGCAAAAGAAAAGAGAACAGACATCTCCTCCCCAACCCCCTCCAAAAAGTGTCCACAACCTAAGCTGTTCTTGCCACAGATAACAGCTTGGAAGAGCTGAGAACTTCAGAACACTGCAAGAAAACATGACTTTCTGTGTGGTTTCAGTGATTAAATTAGAAAGAGATACAATCCTACTTCATAAAATATCCAGTGCCCCAAAGTGATGCTATTTCCAAGTATCAAAATGCATGGCCATGCAAGCAATTCTGAGCAGCTCAGTGCAAGTGCAAGAACGTCGAACAGGAGAGAACCCAGAAGACAAGAAAAAATGTTCAGTGGCTAGAGGGGCACACAGGTCAAGGAATTAAAAACTGCACATGCGTAATTTGTCTAAGAGAGCATATATGCAAAAGGCAGTAAAGGAAAGAATGCAATTATGTGCAGTTATCTGAAGCTTGCCAATACATTAGCAAAGTAAACTGAAGTAGTGCAAGGTGTTGAATTAAGAGAACGAACTTCTAGAGAAAAACTATTTTTTTTCTGCAATGAGATGGGATGGCATCAAATAGAAGGATTATCAGATCGTGGACTATCTTTTCCTTTCTTTCTCCCAAAGGAACATCAGCATTGGAATTATTTCAAACAGGGAATGAAGAAATAGCCAATAAATCTTGTACTAATGGCTCAGGGCAGGTGGATCAGCTGTGACTAAACAAGAGGTGCACTCACATCCAGTCCCATGCTTCGGATTAGAACCTACATAACAATGAAAAAGGAAGCCTCCTCCTTCACTGCAGCTGAGGCTACAAATTTGTCTCTGTAACAGATGTGTCTGGTGGCAGCTAAATCTCCTTGACTTTGTTGTTTCCATTTGCCCTCTCACTCCACTTCATCATGAATCTGCATGACTTGGTATCAGTGCTAGTGAAGGATGCCCCTTGGGAGATTTGCTTTTCTCATCTTTACTCTCTGATTTCTGGAACTTGTAGGAAAGGCAGGTGATACTCACTCTCCTCCCCAGCCAAATGAGTGTGGTAATAGCACGAGAAACTTCAGAGTAAGTGAAATCATCTCAGTGGATCCCACAAAAGGCAAAATTAAAATTACCCACCACAACAGCCCCTCCCACATTCACAGATTTATTTAGCTTGAGTAGTAGTAACTTGCATCATCTCCTTGAAAAATAGCCTAACATGGCTTTTCTCTGCCACAAGCTCTCATACAGCCATCTGTCCCCCACAAGAGCGCTGAGCAACCCTACCCACAGACAAGGCCACACAACCTTCCTTGTGTCATTCCACGAGGATCGGGAACCCACACCAGCATCCATCAAGCCCTACTTCAGAGACTTCAAAGGCAGCATTTCCCTATGGCTCTTCAGGGGGCTAGAGAGAGGGGAAACACCGCTCGTGGGAGCAGACCAAATGCACCACGGCCGTGTGGAATGGCTCTGGGTGTGATGGTAATCTCCGCGACCCGATTCCCCACATCTGTCCCCTCCGTGCCCACAGCCGGCACCTGACAGCAGAGGTGCGCTCGGGGGAGGGTCCCGCTAACGCAGCCTTTGAGCAGCACACACCGGGAAATGAGGAAAAAAACATCACCTGAGGAGTTTTAACCCCTTTTCGAAGTAGTCCTCGCTTGTTCTGTGCCCCCTCCCCCGGCTGGCAGAGACCCGCGGGTACCCGCGACCGCGTCCCGCTCCCTGCGAGGGCTCCGGCCGGATTCACAATGCCCGTTTTCGCCCGCCCGCCACGGTACCTTGTGCAGGACTCCAGCAACACCCCCTCCACTTCCCAGCATTACTCGAGCAGTGTTCGCAGGAGCCCTTCCCGCTAGAGCCGTGCCGCCCGGCCTCCCGGCATCAGAAAAGTTGGACAAAGACCATTTTCACCGCGCGAGTTGCACCATCCCGGCGGGCCAGCGCCAGCTCCCTCTCGCTCCGCGCCCAACGCCGCTTTGTCCCCCGGCCCCGGGCACAGCCTCTGGCCTCGCTCGACGTCTTTCAACAAGTCGGATGCTTGTGAGCAGTCCCGATCCTTGCACACCCCTCCAGGCCCTTCACTGGCAACGTCGTCTCCCCGCCCAGGTTTTCCCTCCTGCAGGAGTCTCTCTTCCTCTCGCTTCCCAGGATCTGCCTTGTCCCTTTCTCCAGGTTCCTCTCTCTCGCTTTCTCTCCCCTCTCCCTCCCTCCCTTCCTCGCCGTGCCCCTCCTCCATTCTCTCCGCCCCCCCGACCTGCTTTCCTTCGCAGAAGCCCAGCGATGGCAAAGGGGGATGGGGGCGCTGCGAGATCCCGCACTCGGAGGCGGCTGCAGCCACTCCTGTCACTTCCGCGGCCATCGCCATCCTCTGTGCCGCACGCCCCCCGGCTCCCCCGGCAGCCTCCCCTCGGAGCCGCTCCGCTGGGCGGGTCGCTGGGCGGCACCGGCTTCCCTCCGCCATCCCAGGCTGTGCTGCCGAGCCCCTCCCGCTTCCCCCACCCAGCGTCTTCCAGAGGGGGATTTTCCAAAAGGGTACTCCTTCACCGCCTGCTCTCCGGGGATGCCGCGTGTGGCCGCAGCTGTGCCTGCCCCAGCCTCTGTCCAAGCCCCTACCCCTGCCAGGTTCAGGTCAGGAAGGACACTGTGGCTGCACAAGACTGATCCTTGGTCAGTGTCTCTTGACATTGTTGAAATCCATGTTACTGTGTGCCATCTCCTGTTGATCTTCATAATGCAGCCCAAAGTTTGTGCATCTGTGCATACTTGTTCTACATCTCCGATGTTCCCTTTCTACTCAACCCTGGTGAGGAGCCTCTGCAGCATTGTGTCCAGTTCTGGGCTCCTCAGTCCAAGAGAGACATGGAGTTCCAGAAGGGGGTCCAGTGGAGGGCTACAAAGATTATTAACAGACTGGAGCATCTCTCTTATGAGGAAAGGCTGAGCCTTTAGAAGAGGTGTCTGAGAGGGGGCTCACCATTGTCTTTAAGTATCTGTAGGGAGGGTGTTGAGGGTAGATCCAGGCTCTTCCCAGTGGTGGCAAGCACTAGGACACAGGGCAATGGGCAGAAACTCATGTACAGGAAGTTCCACCTGAATATGAGGAAGAATTTCTTTACTATGTGGGTGACTGACCACTAGGATTGCCCAGAGAGGTTGTGAAGTCTCCCTCACTGGAGGTATTCCAGAACCATCTGGACACAATCCTGTCTCATGTGCTCTGCGATGACCCTGCTTGAGCATGGAGGTTGGAGCAGATGACCCTTCCCATGACCCCTTCCAAGCTGACCCATGCTGTGATTCTGTTAAATGTCACAGAGGTGAGGTGTTTCCTTGATTCTAGGTACTGACAAACCTCAACTGTGTGAGTGAATCAAACAGGGTTTCTCAGTTCTTCCAAAGGAGAACCTCACCTTCCAATGTGGAAACAAAGGAATGAAAGCATCTCTCTTGAAGACTCTTTCTGGGTGTCTCCTGTTTCCTGCCAGTGCAAGAACAAGAGTCTATCTCCTCATTCTGCAAATGTCACTGGGCTGAATACAGAGAAATGCTAGTGGATGAGGCATACAGCATTCCCCTCTGCTCGTTCCTACCATTCAGTGAGTTACACAGCTGAGCGGCAGAAAGTGAGGGAGGGTGCCGTGAGCTAAACACAGCATGCATTAGGACTGAATGGAAAAGATATCAAAACTCAGTGCCTTACAATTCATAAATACTTCTGTGATAACACAGAGCAGAATTTTGGGCTGCTGTTCCCAAAGTAACTTCCTTTGATTTGAAGTATGAGCTACACACAATAGAAAGTGAGTGTGATTCCCTTCCATGTAAGACACTGGTACACACACAAAAGGAAAAAGCACATTGAATAAAGTTCTGCTTTAAAGAATTACCATCAGCAGACAGTGACACATCTCAGTGTTCAAAAAGCTAGAGCTAGTTTCCAAAGAGCAGTCTTTTCTAACAGTTCTGTATATATGCAGAGTAACACAAATACCTACTTCTTCCCAGACAGCATAGTTTCTTTCTTAATCCTCTCTGTGGGGGTTTCTAGACACCCATTACAACAGACCTCTTTCCTCACAACTTCCCTCCCTCTCCCTCCCCTCATCTGTTTCTAAAAGAAATTTACTTTAGGAGAAATTGCAGGTATTCAGCTCCTCCTAGAATCTGGTCCTTACTCAGCTGGGTGGTAAATTTTTGCACATATGTTTTCCTTTCTTCCTCATTTTACTACTTTGAGGAGCATCTGGTCCCTAGAAAGCAGCAGTGGGACTGTACCATTGCACCGGGGTCGGCAAAGAGGTTAACTAGCTGCTTTGTTCAATAGCTGCAGAAACACTTCCTCCCCTTTATAGTAACGGAATATTCCCCCCAAAACCTCCTCCTCCTCCTTCTTGTGGAATGAAAGCCAAGCATGAGCGAACTGCTACATTGAATGGGGAAGTCTGAGAAAAGTTCCTGTGCACGCGTGCACATGCAAAATCCAAACCCCCTTTAAAACCTCACCTGGTGAAAGGCGAGCTGACAGACAATCTTTTATGAGGGATTAATTTTTACATCAGTATTTAAATGTTTTTTCTCCAATGTTGCAGGATTTTGCAATGCTGCAGAATTTGTATCTTAAAAAAAAAAATCCAGTTTCTTAAATCTCCCTCTGCTAGGCAAATTATCACACCTACCAGAAAAACTCAGCCCTCTCAATACATAAACAACCACAGCCAACATGACAGAAAGAGAGAAGAAAAAGCTCTCAATCCCAAGCTACCACACATGGATTGGATTCTCAGGAGACTCTTAAATGTGACAAAATCAGCATATCTCATGCAACAGTGTGGCTTGAATGATATAGAGCTGTGATCTCCAAAGAGGGCTGCATGCACCCCAAAGGGGTTTGCAAGGCAACACATTGGTGTGCAGGAGGAAAGCAATAGAACTTCAGTAGTACATAATTTATAAATAAGTAAATATATGTATATCAGGGGTGTATGCTAAAGCCTTTTACCAAGAGGGATGTGTGATCAAGAAAGTTTGGAGACACTGATAAAGACAATCACGTACTCCAAATTACACAGACAGACATTCGTTTTATAGACACAATTCCACACAATAGTGAGCTTCAAATGTCCAGACACACAAACAGATCTCTTAATATTTAAAGTTGCAGTTGTTAAAACAATGGTCAGAGTAGCAAAGCATAATTCATTTATCAAATACTCTCCTCACTGTGTGAAACATGTTAGGTCTTGAAGAGAAAAGAATTGGAATGTGCAGGGCAGACCACACAAACCAAAGAGAAGAAAACCACCCATGAGAGAATAGCTGAGGAGGATAAAAGGGAGGGGTGAGGCTAAGACAAGGGGAATAGAGTTTCAAAGAAAAAGGAGAGAAGAAGGAGGGTAAGAGTGGGAGAGGTGGGAGACAGAGGTAGAGAAAGCAAGATACACACAGAGCGACTATAAAAGACAGACAAGAAAGAAAGAGATGTGAAGAAGAAAGGGAGGAGCTGGGAACAGCAAATAGAATAGAAGGCAGAGGAAAGAATAAGAACGGTACTATTTATACATGAGAGGACATGTTTGACAAGCAGTTTTGAAGCAGAACTATTTAGTGGATAAAATCTTCAAGAAGATTTTTGTCAAGGGCAGATTTATCACTGCAACTGTCTGAAATAGCACATTTTCCTTCACAGATTTCTGAAAAATAATCATACAGATCAGTAAACTAAAACCTTATTATATCCTTCTGGATACCCTTTATGCAAAGCCTTGTTGTTTTGTTTGTTGCTGTGTTTGGTGAAGTACAAAGGTATTTTTTTCCTCAGAAAGCCTGGCACAGGAAGAGGAGAAGCTTACAGAAAATTCATAAGAGATAACTGAAGATAATTTGGGGAAGCACAGAAATGCAAAGGACTGAGGAGCAGCTCAAGATGGAATGTGAAAAACCAGACCCTGCAACTTTACAGTCTCCACACTGGCTCCTGGCAACCACCAGTGTACACTCATGCTTTTTAATTTTTTTCTTTTTATGTTTATCACAAATAATGAGATTTTTTACCAGCAAGAAGGCTTCTGAGTCTCAGTTTTCCCTTGACACAAGCAGTGTTCTTCTGCTGGCAGACCAGGACAAGGCTCTGCCTTGCTCCTTCTTTGCCATCATTCATTTCTGCTTAGGGTTTTGCTTATGATCTTTAATGGAAATAAATGCCAGAGAGGAGAAAAACCCCAATCTACATTACCTGACTATTCACCCACCTGTATTTTTAATTATTATTTTCATTAAGTACGTGTATCAGTTGTTACAAAAATTATCTTCCTTGACTACTATATCAACCAATCTCTACAGTGTAACAGTGTATTAATTTTGTTAACATATATTTGTTCACATTAGGCACTGTAATGTCACAAAGTCGTGAAATTTTACTGAAGTTAATTTTCTTCCTGCTTAAGTAAAAGAAACTTAAAGGTAACCTAGTCCTGGAAATAAGGACTTTGAGAACCAAGATAACAGCAGCATCCTAGACCACATCTTCCAGCATCTTCTGGCATCAGAGCAGGCAATTATAGCAAGACTGACTCCAGGGATGTCTGGATAAACAGATAAGCAGTAAGAATTCTGCAAAAATGCAGGTGCTTTGCAGAGATTTACTGTTATTAATAATCAGTAGTGTGGGTGTAAGTGATTAGTCAAATCATGTATTACCTTAATGTTTGAAGGGTATAAGAATTGTGTGTAAAACCACATTCAGGTTGCCCCAATTTGGCTGGGACACCTCATGCACGTGAATTAACATTTGCCCATTGTAATTCTATGCTTTGTATCCTAACCTCTCTCCTCAGTTGGCACGGGCCAGTTGCAAATTTTCATGGCAGTCTCAAAGGCAAAGAAACAACTAGACTTGTGCCAGTTCACTAGAGCTACAGTCTAAATGTCTGTTCATCCATCCATTTTCCAGCATCCTAGCTATGCAACCTGAGCATTCTAACACACTCATCACACTGACTGAGTGCCAGTGTTCATCATGCTAACACCCAGAGGGAAAAACAGTCATTTATGCTGTGGACCAGGATTTGGGGAACTTTAAAAAGAGAACTGGCTGCCTGGGAATCCATGACTGGTTTTACACTAAGCCTTGCTCCTTGCTGGGACTGGACACTATTTAGTCAATTTTGTGCAGATCTGCAATCCAGCTGTGTAAGTTCAATACTGCTACTAGGTTTTACCTGAATGCCCAGACCTTGTAAATTAATTTTTTGCTTACTGGAACATGAGACACTACAGGGTTTCTGAAGCTGCCAAAGGAATAAAAAGTAAAATTCATGAGCTCTGCAGCCATGGCCTAGGAACAGAAACGTGCAGTTAGAGAGATGCATATTTTTCTTGTATATATTGTTGTTAAGTCCTATGAATTCCCTAGAAAGTACAAATGTATAGGTATATCTTTTATAAAGGTATTGAAGTTGTGAACTTGCATGTTTTACAATCTCCTCTATATTTTATAAAGCACCTAAGACAAACCCTGTCTATCTGCTGATTCGTGTTGATCCAAGCTTCACTCACTTCCTTTGGATGTGTGCTGCAACCACAGTTCTTGACCAAGCATGAAATTTCTATTTTCTCCTTGTGAAAACCAGAAACTCCAGACTCCTTTTGGAATAGCACAGACAAAGTACCACTGAATTTTTTTCAGTATTGTCTCTTTGACTTGGAAGGATGAGGGACTCAAGTAAATTGTAATTATCCTACTGTTCTGTTGCTTCCATAAGAGTGTTTGGAAATATTCCATACTTTAAGGAGGTCTGTGCTAGATTTGGGTGACTGTTGCTTATCTGAAAAATGACTCCAGAAAGCTGCAGAAGATTCCAAAAAGCTCTGTTTTCAGTTGCATGCTTATGCTCTAGTGGAAAATAATGGACCAGCAGCTACATAGATTGAAAAGGAAGTTGCACTGGGATTTAAGCAAAATCATGCTGCTATAAAAATCACATAACATACAACTTATTCTTGGAAGCCCAGTAGAAAAATAAGGACATTAAGTTACTGGCATTGAAAGGCAGAGAGGTGAAGGCTTTACACCCTCAGGAAGCTGAAAGGAATGGAGCTGAGCTTCTGTGAGAGAATGTAAGGTACCCACAGCATTTTTCTTTTTGGCTGACAAAGAGGGGGACTGGTGCCACCCTATGTCCAGATCCATCAGTAAATGTCTGTGAACCTGCTCAAACTTGCAGCAAGGGGTTACATAAATGACTGCCTTTTTCATTTAGCTCTTGGCTGAAAAGTGAGTAGGAAAGGAGAAGTACAAATTTAGTTGGGAATAAAATTATTTATTTTCTTTCAGAGAGAAAAAGAACGTGGGAAGTGTTAAAACAATTTTGTTTAGCATGAAACTCCACTTAATGTAATTATTTCAGGAGTTTTTCAGAGAAGGGAATGAATGGCTGGATACATCTCCTGGCAGAAAAAGTGTTCCATGAACAGAACCGGTCTGTATCCTGGCAGTTCCTGGGTCTCAGTCTGTTGCCTGGGTGCCAGTTTCTTTCCCAATGAATGTTTAATTACTTGTAAGGTATGGAAACATCTCAACAGAAAAATTAATTTCTCATTCAATCTCCCATGCACAGACTGGCATATTCAGGAACCCAGAGGTGGCAACATATTTATAGAAAACAGTTTAAAAGCACTGTAGTGCAAAATGGGAATTCACTTCTAAGGCTATAGTCCCACAGATATTTCAACCCCAGAAGAATATGAACCTCTACTGAGACAGATAACCTTAAACTCCTTTTTTTCTCTGCCCTTTCCTCATCACCTTCCCAGTGCTACCAGCAAAGATTTGTGCAGTGATCTGGATCAAGGACCTGATCTCTCTGGAAACTAATTCATCAAAAATTAAATGCACAATTTTGGTGCACATGTAGGAGACTTTATGGAATTGAATAAAATGCTACAGCTAGAAGATGGATGGGAAGGCAAAGGGTGTGCAGGTTGGGGAGGGACAGTCATGAGAGTTAATGTTTGTTTTAAGTGGACATATGCCAGTCCCCAGAGTATGAGGTCTTTGAAACTCAGTATCCCATAACAGGGATGTGTTTTCAGTACCCCTTGCTGTTGCGGTCTGTGTATGAAACTGTTCTCTTCCCACCAAAAATAAAGTTGCAAAAAGAAAGAAAGAAAATCCCTAGGAAACTATGCAAGAAAATAAAGCCAAACCTTAAAATGCCTCCAGAAATTGTTGAAATGCCCTCATTGAGTAGATCTGGAAAACACTGAGGGTGTGGAGGTGTGAAGTCACACAGGTTTAGCCACAGGGTAACAAGCAAAGAATAAACCCCCTATGCATTAGGCAGCACAGCTGCAGAAGGTGAGTAAGCACTTTGAAGGTAACAAAAACAGTGAACAACTACTTCTTTTCATCTTGTTGGGAGTAATGTATTACAATCACATCAGTTCTCCTGCTTATCACCCTGAATCATAGAATTATAGAATCACAGGATATCGTGATTCTGTTCTATAGAAGAGACCCATAAGGATCCTTGAGTCCAATCCCCTGCTCCTCGGGACTGCCTAAATCTAAACCATATGACTTAAGTGCTCCTTGAACTCCAATAAGCCTGGGGCCGAGACCGCATCCCTGGGGAGCGTGTTCCAGTGACCAATGTTCCTAATGTCCAATGTAAACTTCCCCTAACACAGCTTCATATAATTTCAGTGGAATGAAAAGACAATAAAAATGTCTTTATAAATACATCAGCAACAAATGGAGGGCTAAGGAGAATCTCCTTCCTTTACTGGATGCTGCAGGGGCAAACATAGTGACAAAGGATGAGGAAAAGGTACACAATAGACCTTCCTTGCCTCAGTCCTTAATAGCCAGACCAGTTGTTCTTCAGGTACTCAGCTCTCTGAGACGGAAGACAGGGACAGGGAGAAGAATGCACTCCCCATAATCCAATGGAAATGCTCAGTGACCTGCTACATGACTCAGACACACACAGGGCTTTGGATCCAGATGGGATCCACCTCAGGGACCTGGATCACCAGGGAGGGCCCAGTTGACTGGATGTCAACAAATGTGATGCCCATCCAAAAGAAGGGCCAGAAGGAAGATCCAGGGAACTATAGACCTGTCAGGCTGAGCTCAGTGCCTGGGAAGGTTATGGAACAGCTCATCCTCTATGCCATCACACAGCATGTGCAGGGTAACCAGGGATTCAAGCCCAGCCAGGATGGATTTAGGAAAGGCACATCCTGCTTGACCAACCTGATCTCTTTCCATGACAGGGTGACCTGCTTAGTGGATGAGGGAAGAGCTGTGGATGTTCTACCCAGACTTCAGTAAAGGCTTTGACACCATTTCCCACAACATTTTTGGGGGGGTGGGGAAACTGGCTGCTTATCACTTGGACAGGTATACTTTTCACTGGGTTGGAAAATGGCTGGATGGCTGGGCCCAGGAAGTGGTGGTGAATGGAGTTGCGTCCAGTTGGAGTTAGTCACTAGAGGCATTCCCCAGAGCTCAGTATTGGGGCCTGTCCTGTTTAATATCTTTACTGATGATCTGGACAAAGGGATCAAAGGCACCCTCAGTCAGTTCGCAGAAGTCATCAGGTTGGGTGGGAGTGTTGATCTGCTGGAGGGCAGGAGGGCTCTGTAGAGGGATCTGGACAGGTTGGATCCATGAGCTGAGGCCAGTAGCGTGAGGTTCAATAAGGTAAAATGCCGGGTCCTGCCCTCGGGTCACAACATGCAGAGTTACAGGCTTAGAACAGAGTGAAAGGAATGTGGCCCAGTGTAAAAGGACCTGGGGGTGTGACTGAACGGGAACTGGCAGTGTGCCCAGGTGGCCAAGAATGGCACCTGACTTGTATGATCAATACTGTGGCCAGCAGGGCCAAGGCAGTGATCGTCCCCTATCTCCTTGGCATTGGTGAAGCCACACCTCAAATCCTGTGCTCAGTTCTGGGCCCCTCACTACAAGAAAAACATTGAGGTGCTGGAGCGAGTCCAGAGTAGGGCAACAGAGGTGGGGAAGGGTCTGCAGCACAAGTCCTGTGAGGAGCTGCTGAGGCGGCTGGGGGTGTTTGGCCTGAAAAGACAGAGGCTCAGGGGTACCTTATCATGCTCCACAGCTGCCTGAAAGCAGGGTGTAGCCAGGTGGGGGTGAGTCTATTTTTCCATGTAACAAACAACAGGGCAAGAGGAAACAACCTTGAGTTGTGCCAGGGCAGGTTTAGATTGGAAATTAAGGAAGATTTGTACACCAAAAGGTTTATCAAACACTGGAACAGGCTGCCCAGGAAAGTGGATGAGTCACCATCCCTGGAGGCATTTAAAAGATGTGCAAATGTGGCAGTTAGGGACATGTCTTAGAGACAGACTTGGCAGTGTTGGGTTTATGGTTGGATTTGATATTAAAGGTCTTTTTCAACCTTAATGATTCTCGATTTCCTTGTGTCCTATCTTTGGCCACCAGAGAGAGAAGATCAGCACCTCCCGCTCTATTTACTTCATGAGGAAGCTGTAGGTTACTCCTCAGCCTTCTTCAGGGCTGAACAAGCCAAGTGACCTCTTGTTCTGGAGACCTTTCATCATCTTGGTCACCTTTCTATGGACACACTCTAATAATCTGATGTTCTGTTACGTTGTGGTGCCCAAAACTGCACACAGAACATGAGGTGAGGTGACATCAATGCAGAGCAAAGCAGGATAATCACCTCCCTTGCCTGGCTGGTGATGCTGTGCCTGATGCCCCCCTGGACACAGTGAGCCCTTTTGGCTGCCAGGGCATTGCTGACTCATGTTCCACTTGCCGTCAGCCGAAACCCCCATATCCCTTTCCACCGGCCTCTCATCTCCCAGTGTGCATGTATCAGAGTCAAGCTGTGAACACAGAGGACTAAGATTCGTGAAAAAGATACGAAAAAGGATTGAAGAAAACCAGGAAAGAGGAAGTGTAATTTTGAACTAGAGCTCAGGAGAATAGAGACCCGGCGAACGCGTTTGAGAACAAGTAATAGATTTTCCCTCGCGCTGAAGTCTGAACACAGGGTGGAGACACTCCGTGAGGGCCTAGCACCGCCCTGTCGCCCCAGAGTGTGGGGCGCTGGCTGTCCGTGGGTGTGACGTCACACAGGGCTCTGCGGCTGAACGCTGCCGCCCGGTGGCCAGAGCCGGTACTGCGCAACAGCGGAACCGCCCGAGCCCAAGGCACCGGCTCGGCCCCGCCGGCCTCCCTCCCGCTCACCCCCCACGCTTACCAGAAACAGGGGCACAAAAAACCAGAAAAACAAAAAAAAACCCAACAGACCAAAAAAAGTGGGAAAGTACTAACCCTCTCCTTTTCTGGGTCCTTACTGGCACTGCACAGTTCAGAGTACTGAACTCGGTAAGAAAGTAATTTGAAACTAATACCTAATCTTTAGCATTTCAGGGATACTCAGGAATTCTAAGTGATTATTAATCATTAACTACTACCCTGATGGGTTTTTCTCTGCTGCAGAGAGTATCTTGAAACAATAGGCGCTCGCTGTTTAATCATTATCCTACTGACACCGTGTGATGCTACATGTGGTTTAAGTCTTTTTTTTTCTATGATCTCCTCTATGATGCTTGTTGAAGCTGTACTCCTTCAGCCAAGACAGTCAGGGTCCTGAGTGCACCAATAAGCTTTTTTTTTTTTCTACAGTTGTTCTAGACAAGCTCACCTGCACTCTCCAACAATGCAGTTTCTGTCCCTTGCCCCAAAAGCTGTATTTAAACTTATATGTAGGCACACATTCCTTGTCTAATCTATGTTGTGAGCAGGCCTTCACCTGTGTTGTTGGTAAGATGGGTAAGAAATGCACCTTTGGCCTGCAGATCCTGCCTTGCATTTGTTGTCAGAAAAAGCTCCAGAGATCTTTTATGGACCATATTTAAAAATTGCGTGTTCTCATGTAGGCAGTCTTCTGCTGGCTTGTCTAAAGACTTTCTCTCCTACTTAGTGACCACTGGACTGATGCATAAATGCTTGAGAGCATTTTGAAGGCAGAGTGTCATTCAGGAAATGCCAGTTTAAGGTTTTTGCCACTGACACAAGTGGTTATGTTACTTTGTCAAAATACAGACTTTTTTTTCAGATCTCATTAGCATTACTGGGACAATAAATTGGTCCTTGTACAGGCAAGAGCAGGGAAATGTCATCTTAAAAAAAAAACTGTAGGTTTTATAAAAAGTATCATGGAACTACTTCTGCAAGGTCTATCAATTAGAGTCAGGCTTGTGAGGACCCATATGTAGCTAGATCTCACCTGTACTGCAACCCACTTCCTGCATAACCAAGTGAACAATAAAGAGCTGCAGGGGGAAAACAAAAAAGAAAAAATGGGGAACTTGCTGCTGTACTTTGCAGCAAGATTGGACAGGTCAAACAAACAAACAAACAAACAAATAAAATCTGATGTGTGTATGCAAAATGTGTGGTACAGTTGTTTCGTTACAGTTGATTATGTGTCTGCTCAGAGAGAACATAACAAACAGCTTGTCTGGGCACAAAATGCAGTGAGGAAGAGGACACCGCTCCCAAAGCAGCTAGTGTAGGCTGCTCGCAGTGAGGTGCTTTCTGGTTTCACATTCAACAAGATGAACAAGGATGTGGTTGAAAGATTTCTGTCTGTAACTGCAAGTTTGCATCCTTAACTAAGAATTCCCTAGCTCAGAGAAAAAAAATAGCTCCAAGAAAATGCTGTGGCTTCAGATAAATGCAAGTCTGTTTTTGAGGATCAGTTCTTAGACTGTGGCCTGTATATAAAGTAAAGCTATTTTGTCCACAGTAAGGTGGGTTTGCTTTTTTCTCCATAAATATACTAGCCTAATGCCTTGCTTCTACCTCAGCATCCTAGGGACAGACCTTAATCCCAAATTACCTGTCTTTTGCTTTCTACAAGTCCATTTTTCTTTCTCATTCACATTTATCCTAAAACATAAGCCTGTGTCAATCTGCCTTACAATGGGTCTGTGATAGTCTAATCAGTCAGTCTGATATTTCTACCTACTGACTTTTTGTCATTCCCTTGATACGAAGTGCTTTTTCATGAACTGCTGAAATTTTTTTGTTTTCCTGGACTGAGCTACTGCCCGGGCAAGACTAAACCAATAAATGTTTTGAGCCAATCATTTAAGAGGAGAGGAAGTTGCCACATGCAAAGAGGTTCACACAGTCAGTTCAGGGTTCAGCATCCTATACTGAAGCTCATATGTATAGAACAGAAATTAATGCGAAAAATTCATGTTTAAGGTGCATTTATCTTTTCTTTCAAAGATGGAACATTACTTATTAAAAGGAATACTCCAGGAAAATGGGACTGATTTCATAACCAGTTTTTCAGTAATTCTCTGGTAAAATGATTCCATGAAAGTGGAATGTTGAATAAAGCACTCTAGGAAAAGTATTAACTTCAGATTTTTCAGGAAATTGAAAAAATAATTAAAGAGAGGAAACTGGGAATAGAGGGAGAGTCTAGTAAAAGGAGGGAAAGGAAGCATAACCAAGTAACAAATCCAGACAAAGGAATTAATGGAGACTGGAAAAAGGATACTTTTGTAGGGAAAAATAAAATCCAGGCAACAGATAGAACATCTGGCTTCAAAGTGCCTGGTATCTCTTGCTGACATCAGTGCAGTTGCAGGACAGGAAAATGCTGACATGGTTGTTGTTGTTTCTCTTTACAGCTGCTGAATGTAAGAACACACTGGAGCTATCAGGACCAAGAGTTGTGTCTTCTCTTCTTTTCCTCCTTCTTTCAGGTGAGTGCTCTCAGACATTTTGGTAGCCTCCCTGTTTAGTTTTTCAGCTCCAGGGATGTTCAGTCCAGCTTCCTGGGAAGCTGCAGTGGCAGTGTTGCTGTGAATCAGCAGCCATCCCGTGAGGAATCTTTCCCAGCGTGGGTGGCGTGTGCTGCTCCGGATAGTGCGAGCATCCTGCACAAACATGTCACGGCTGGTCGGCAGAAGAGGCAGCTCCCAGAGAGCACAAGGAGTTTTATCAGCAGTGACACAAGAGGTGTGTTAGTGGTGCCTCATGGAGCCTCATGCTGAGCCTCGCAAGCACAGCACTTGCACAGAGCAGAGCTGTGCTGGTTTCAGCTGGCACTTCCCACCCTCTGAAGGGAGGTGCCCCAGACTGCTTCCTGATAAACACAGGCTGTTTACCTTTGCTTAATCCTGGAAGCCAAATGAAAAAGGAACTCCTCATTAGTAAAGTCTTTTCAGAAGTTTTATTTCACATCACAAGTACAATTACTCCCAAGTTCCAAAGAAAATTCTGAGTTAATCAAAAGACTTTTTATTGATTGTTTCCAATATCTCTGATAAGTTTTGTACATTTTTTCATTGCTATTTTACATATAAAAAATTTAAAGATTCACTGGGAAGTATAAAACTGCCTTCTCCTTGAGAGTGTTCTTAAAATCTGCATTTTTCAGGAGGTATGGAATGTGGTTCATCCACCTCAGTCTAAGGAATGCTCATCAGTGAGAAATCCACAGAAAAGTGAGCCCTCAAGTGTGTTCATGCCCTAGGGGAAGGGGAAATAGGATCAGCTCTCAATCAGTTTAATTATGTATGCGAGGTACAATTTCTTTTGACTCACCCTTCACTGAGATTTTATTAATGAATAGGGAACAGGTTGTTCTTAAATCTTGTTTAGGCGTTGTGCCTGTTCACTAAAATCCTGCTCAGGAGCTGGCTGGCACAGCTTGTGCTAAGGCCTGATGAATGCTGGATGCAGACACTGGGTCAGAGAGAGCACCAGTAGGCAGGACAGGTGCCCAGAAAAGGGCAAAGGACCATGATGCAGCCATTGGCACATGCAGATCGCTGGCACCTGCAGCCATCCTCTCCGTCTGCCACTGTCTGCACAATCTGCTAATTTATGAAAATGATTTAGACCCAACCTTCAGGCTGGAAGATATAAAACCATCAGCTTGCTAGAATGCATTTGGAGCAGACACAATAGCAGCTGGATTGCTGAGACTACCATGCTTCTCGGTGTTTCACAGGGGATGCCCAAAGCATGACGGAAGAGGAAGGATGAAAATGGTCACTATCGGCTAGACGACTAATTGATTTTTTATTTCCTTGTAAGGGCATGAATTAACAATTATGGGTTCTAAGATTGGAAACCATGTGATTTGAATGCTGAATAAGTGAATTCCTTTGATAGACTAGTCTAGGCCAAAGGGGGTTGGTCCCCTGTTTGTCAGACTGGCTGCATTTCTATATGAGCTCATGAAATAAAGTTTGGATCACAGGTATTTTATCCTGTAAATTTGAGATATCCCAATGGACCGTGGCCACACATTTAATTTGGCAGCATCTGAAAACATTGAGTATATCCTAATGCTGTTCCAAGTCTTTTCTAGAGATACTTTACATTTTCCCTCAGGTTGAGGAAAACAAAAGGGTAAATGATGCATAAGAACTTGTTTAAGGGATAGAAGAATGTTGAGAATTTTCAAGTAGAAAAAACAAGTCTATAAATAACATCTTCTCTGGTCTGCATTATGAGAGAAAAGCTAATGTCTTTACAATCAATTTGATGGGTGAAGGTATGGGTGTCTTTGAAATGGGTCTTCATGTCTCTCCTGACTTTGGGCAGCAGGTTTGTGGCAGAGCCCTGACACCCTGGCTTCTGAACAGACAAGGCTCTGCACAGCCTGAACTTCTGAGCTTTGGGATAAAACAATAGGTTCAAGGGGGGAATATGTGGCAGGTGGTTTGAGAAGGCTGCACCTTGCCAGTGCCTCAGCAATGTGAAAAGGAAGAGGGCAACATGAGGCTGGGAGTTTAGGATAAAAGGAGGCTGCGACTTCGAAATCTTGAGAGACAAAACCCTGTGTGCCCCAGGGGACTCTCTCCCTTTATTCAAATAAAGCTGAAGGATTCCTCTGTCTCCGTTTTGGACATAAACTTCTGGTGTTTGTGGATTTTCCTGAAAATTATAACAGTTTTTAAATATAAATAAACTTTGTCTTCTGCTTTCTTTTAGAGTATCTTAATACAAATTTAACTATAGTGAATAATATGAATAGGAAAACATCCTTTAGCCCTACTGCTGGTAGAAATTCAGCCTAGTTCTTCTTAAATCATTTTATGTAACTGCAGAAATAAGAGATTAATTGATTTTTAGTCTTTTATATTCCTCTTTGTCTGCATATACTAATTTATTGACATATATTTGATGCCAACTTTATATCATAGTGTGAGAGAAATTGTGTTATCGCATTTTGCATGTACATCAACCTAAGTTCATTCTTATGATCACATTGTTCCCCAAACTCTTTTTCAGCTTCATTAAACAGCTTCAAAAGCTTGTAAAGAAAATGTAATAAGGTTTTTTCAGTGGATTCAAGTATATTTGTTAAAGTCAATAGTGTTAAAGCAATGGAGAAGCTCACATATATCTTAATTATGGAAGTTTATCAATGCCTATTTATCTTTCTCTATGACAAAGTCTAGATACTCAAGTTTTCAAGTGGAATAGTAAAGTATGTTTTTTCTTTATTTTCCCAGTTTCAGCTGGGATAGAGTTAATTTCTTTCCTATCTTTTGCAGTGCTGCATTTTGGATTTGGAAAAAGAATGGTGTTGGTAACACATGTTTTGGTTTTTTGCTAAGTTGTGTTTATCCTGAGTCAAGGACTTCTTTCTTTTTCCATGTCTCATGCTCTGCCAGTGACTAAGTAACACAAAAGAAGCCAGGAGGGAGCACAGCTGGGACAGTGGACCCAAACTGACCAGAGGGATATTCCACACCATAGAACCAGTCATGCCCAGTATTTAAACTGGGGGGAGTTCATGGAACCACACCCAGTCTGGGATTGCCAGTCTGGGAAGTGTGGTCTGGCATTGGTCAGATGGTGGTGAGCAATTGCATTGTGCATCACTCGTTTGTTTCATTACTATTATTATTATTAATACTAATTATTATTATATTTAACTTTATTTTCAATTATTAAACTGTTCTTATCTCAACACACAACTTTTACTTTGATTCTCCTCTCCATTCCACCGGGGGAGGTGTGGGGGGAAAAGGAGGGGGGTGAGTGGCCATGTGCTGTTTCATCTCCAGCTGAGCTTAAACCCATGAGAGTCCTTTTTGCCAAAGTGGGGCATGAAGAGTTGAGATAAGGAGAGATCCAACCAGAGTGTTGTGAGATTTTTTTTCTTGCAAGAAATACTTTGATTACCAACACAACATCAAATATCACCACAAATAAGAGTGTTTATGGACCTCTTATCTATGGTTCCCATCTTCTTTCCCAGAGAAGTGTGTTCAAGCAAGTATAAATAACTGCATGAGTTCTTTTCTCAGGATGTGATAAAAATTATGAAATATAACAGGGTTTGTGTACATAGTTGCATAGTGAAAATGGCCTGACAGATCATACTCATCAAACTACAAAAAAGTTATTAATGTCACTCAGATTCAGCCTCCCTTCCCCTCCATGTTTAACTGTCCATGGAATCAGCTTCTAGTCAATTTTAGCCAGTATGTAACAATATTTTTTGAATAATCTGAATAGTGAAAAAATGGATAGTTGTGACAGATATAGAAATAGTAGTACTCTTTCTCAAACACATCAGATTACCAAATATAGAGTTATATCATTAGTTAAAACTCCCTTAAATACAGTAGGGTTATACCTCTGTGTTGTAATATCATCAGCCAGAGAGATTTCTTCCTTCTCCCATACAGTCCAGCTAGCATCATAAAATGCAAGCTGTGTTTCTTGATCCTGCCAGTATGTGACTCTCACTTTATTCACTGCCTAGCTATGTTATTTTTATGTTGTTTGCAAAGTTTGGGGTTTTTTTTTTGTTTTTGTGGGTTTTTTTTGTTTTGTTTTGGTTTTGGTTTTCTTTTGTGTTTGTTTTTTTTTATCATATGGATAAGATTGGCAGCAAAGAAATTAATTTCATTTGGTGGTTATATGTGAGATTTTCTACAGATGTGCCAGAAAGAAAACCCTGCAATTAAATACTTTTATCACCATGTGATAAAATACAGTTTCAGGCTGGTTTTAAGGTTTTGCTGATTTGTCTTCTTTCCTTGTTTTTTCAGTAAACTGTTGAATAGTTAATGAGCAGTATCTTCTACTCAAAAATGTGTGCAGCTAGCATCCTCTAGGTTTTATTTGCAGCTGTGCTGTAAAGCATGCTTCTTTACATGAGAATTTAAAGGTCTATAGCTTTTGCTTTCTCTGCAGAGTATTTTATTGACTGCATTGACAGCAAATATATTCAAAATCAATACCTTGAATGTTAGACATTGCTTAGGTGAAGGACAAGCAGCTATAATTGCTGCATCTCGGTCCTCAGCACTGCAAATAGACTAAACATCCTTTCCTTGACTTTCTATTCTCTTTATTTCATCCTCCACCTATCTCTCTTCTGGCTGAGGTAATATATCTGTTGGTCTCCTGTCTGCTATTTGCAGTTCTATCTTCCCTCTCACCAAAGTAATTACATTGTTAATAGACAAGAGGACTTAGCTTTATGCCAACCTTTCTTTTTTACTATTCAACTCCTAATGCTGCCTATTCTCCCACTGGCTCTCCTTCCTAAAGCTGGTTTACTAGTGAGAAGCAAAAGATCAGTAGGGCTGCAACATGCTTGATGCTGGCAGCTAAAATAGGAGGCAGACTAATGAGAGTTGTGATCAGCTGCCCAAGGAGTCATCAGTCCTGCAGGACAGGATATTAATGGCTTCTGAGAAGCGTGATATGAAAGACTAAACCTGGATCAACGTGAGAATGTGCTTTATTCTGGTGTTGATTGCCAAACAGAAGAAGACTTTTAGTATAATTCCTCTCACTCTGTGTGTTTGAAACAACAGAGGGTAGAATTTGCACGATGAGGTTGTGTAGACCAGATGAGTGGGTGGGGGAAGCCTGAGAGTTTCTTGTGTTCTTAAACACTTAAAAGATGACAAAAAGTAGTCATCTGAAGGTCTAGTACGGGAAATTTTAAAAGGTTGCTTTGTTATCTGGAGACTAACAAAAGTACGGCCTGATCACAGCTGGGAGGTTTGGCAGGCCTTGATGAAAAAGGGCCATGTAGTTGGCACAGGCACAGCAAACTTGTTTAGAAATGACGAGTTTTAATTGAGGAAGAGGAAAAGCAAGATGGGAAGAGGGGAGAATGGAAGTAATCTGTAAGAGTGTTGTAGGCGAATTCTGGGGCAAACTAGGGATAAGCTTAAGGTTAAGACAAATGGCAGTGGAAGATAGAAAGTCTGAAATGGTATATGATTCAACTGGTCTGTAGCTTTTACCTGCCTGGAGGAAGGAAAATTATCTGAGGTCAGTGATGTTTAAGGAAAGAAAGATACCTGGGTAGCCATTGCTTCTTCTTTGTATCACAACATTCACTAAATACATGAACAGAAATTATCTGCTGTGCATGAGAAGACTTTCTACTTTCTCTGGTTTTGTTTGTTTGTTTGTTTGTTTGTTTTACTCCTTCCCTCTTTCTTTTTTTCTTTTTCAAGTGGATTCTCTGATTCTCCACCAGGAGGGGCACAGAGACAATCTTGCATTTACTGCTTCCAACAACCAGTTCAGGGAGTTGAGACAGCATGTTTTAGTGCAGGCAGCAAAAGAAGAAGTTTAGACTGAGCATAAAAACACTTTATCAGAAAAAAAGGAAATCCCAAAACATCTGGGTGCATTTCAGGAGCCTTCAGTATGACCAAGCACATGCAGGTCCTGCAAAAACAAAAAAAATAATCTCCTTTACTCTCACTGTAAGTAGCTGAACAGACTAAGTTTCGACCAGTAGGCCAGTTTCTTTCCCTTCCACCCTCACCAATGGATGTTCCTGTGATAAAGAGTCCTTTCCTTAATTCCATTATATTTGCAATAAGAATTTAGAACTGATTCAAATGAAAAAAAACAAAGAAGACCTCCTAAAAAAAGCGGATTGAAATTTCTAGGAGGAAATTTCTGAGTAGGAGGGCTAGAGTCCCAAACCGACATTGCCAGTGGCTTAACTGCAATGACAACAATCTTGTGCTGAAACTTCCATGACCCTCACTGAGCAACACACAGGGTTCTGAAACAGAGACACCATCAAGGAGTTTGGGATCTCCTGAAAGAAAACCTGTAATTCAGCCCTGAATAATAGTAACATTCAAATTTCTGAAAATGAAGAGAGCTAAGAGACCTCTGATTTTTGAGATAAATACTTTTGCAACATCTCTGGATGTTATGAAGTCCATGCTGAAGCCCACACTGAAATCCTTCTCTGTGTAACTCATACTCACCGTAAGTACTGTGTGAAATTGAACTGAACATAGAAGAGATTATGGAACATGCAAATTGTACTAATACCATTATCATATCTTTTTCAAAGCAAAATAGTGTGACAACACAACAGCTGGCTTACAGACAGGAGGGAGTATTCTCTCATGTAAAATGTTCCTTATACTCATGACTGGAGGGTGACAAATGTAACTAATTTTAAAATAAATTTGACAAATTGAGAAAAGAAAAAAGGGCATGTTTTCTACATTTCATCTTGTCTCTTCTCCTGACAGGATAATAGTCAGGGCATTTGAACAAATCATTTTTTCCCCACCAAAAAAAAAAAAAGGAAAAAGAAAAATAAAAAGAAAGTGCAGTAGTTTTTCTAAATTTTAAATTTTTTGAAAGTTAATAATGTCATTTTTTTTCCTGAAAGATGTATTTGTATTTACTGGATCAGTTCTATTAACATTGCTAGTAATAACTTTTTTTCCAGATCTTGTAATTTCAGTGTCACACAAAAATTTAAAAAAACATGGCTAAAAGATTAATCATTACATTTGTTGAGAGTGAAGCCCATGTTACATGTGGTCATTCCCATTAAGAAGAAAGTAAACCTACCACAGCACTGAGCTGATGCTCAGAGTGCCAGCAGGATATTTTGATGCCTTTATTTTTACAACTTCAACCTCCCAACAATGTCACTTCCAGGATTAGGTGATGAGGTCTCTCCCTCCACCTGCCCACACAGCCAGTGGTGTGCAACAGCATGTTGTGAGTCAGATTTTCCTCCTGAAGTTCTTTCACTTTGTATTAAATACTTAAATATTTATTGATCGAACATAGAATCTGAAGTCTAAGCTATAAATTTGTAATTTTTTATTCAGTAGAAAAACATAAGTCATTAATGTGATAGATACCCTACAGCACAGTGCACTAGAGAGCTGGTTTATCTGGATTCAGATCCTGTCTCGAAACAACAACATGGGATTTGAATGTAGATATTCTGAAAGGTTTTACCTATAACATTGCTATAGACCCCTTCTCTGTCCCCCGTTTAACCACGTAAAACCCAGAGGAAAACTGTGTTCTGAGTGAAAAGAGGTTTCTCTTTCCAGCCTGTTTACCTGGATCTTAGGACAATTTTTACAGCATATCTAGTTAGGAACTTCCTCAGCTACTACGCACACTAGTTCCCCTCCTCATCTGCATTATCTTTTTGAAATCTCAATATCACCTCTGAGATTTTTCTTGTCCAGATAAAGAACCTGTGTACTTGTGAGTCAACACTTTCAATGCAGCATTTAATGACAGACATATATATCTCTGGTATATTAGTTCCAGTCCCTTTTCCCTGAATATCTGCCAGAGCAAAAATAAAGATCTGTGAAAAACAATCTTCTAAGGATCACTGTAAACACCCCCTCACTCCACCAGATGGTACCCTTACACTTAAATAAGAAAGAATATTTTCAGTAGCACAGATCTTGCGTTGCTTGATATGAGCATTGGCCTCTGGGGCCACACTTCAAAGCTATAAATGGCAAATTATGAGTGCTGTGATGGTTCCCATTGTGCTTCCAAAATACCGTGGTGGGACAGCAACCAGTTTTCTTAATACAGGTTAAAAGATTGTGTCAGAATCAGTGGCATCACTCTGGATCCTGCAAGATGCAATTAGTACAGGTACTGCTGGCCAAGAATATTAAATATTAGATATTAGATTGTTAGATATTTGCTTCAGGAATAACCCAGTTTTTCTTCATTTTTGCTGTGTGCTAAGGCTGCAACAGGCTCCCATAAAAAGCTCTTCCCAAAATAATATCATTCAGGCTTGTCCTAACAGGCGGAGAAGGAAGAAAAAAAATTAAAGTCTAAGCATAAGTATTGTATTTTTCCCAAAAGAAAAGATCCATCAGTTACCAATACAAAATGAAACCACATTATTTGGTTGCACTAAACATTTTCTGTTTTATTCTGGAAACAAAACATCAGAAGGTAAAAAAAGACATGCAAGGGTAAATAAAACCACAATTGTCATTGGTAGAGTATGAAAAGCTTCCAGATGAGTCAGTTTGAAATTTTCTGTGTGTTTTCAACACATGCACTTCAAACAAAATGTTTGCTTGAAATCTTGCAGGAAGGGGCTTGTTTTTCAGCATAGATGTAGCTGTTACAGAGATATCTGCTATTGGTTTAGGGGAAGCAGGTGAAACGGATCTATATAAGTCCTGTATAGGGTAGGTTCACTGACTCCCAAGGCAGAAATGAGGATGTGGATGGTTCTGTGTGTGGCAATGTTCTTCTTCGGAACAAGTAAGGAATCAGTAGAGCCATAATATCTGCTCTGCTGCTGGGAGAATGTGGCTTACTTGTTTTACTGTGTTTTCATTTTGTTCTGTTTTACAGGAGCTAAAATCACCCAAACCCCGAGTCTTGTGGTGAGAGAAGATGAGAATGCTACTCTGAAATGCAGTCAAAATGATAATCACAATTCTATGTACTGGTATCTGCAGCAGCCAGGGAAGGCGATGCAATTGATTTATTCTTCCTATGGTGTAAATCAAAAACAAGTGGGTGACATTCCAGCTGGATTCCAAGCTAATCGACCCAACCTTGCAGAATTCTATTTGGATATTTTGTCTGTGAAGTTGAACCACTCAGCCATCTATTTCTGTGCCAGTAGTTTGGACACAACACTTCAAAGTCACTTGCTTTCTTTACATAAACCTCTCCCCTTTCAGCATGTTCCCTCCGAAGGGAGCTGCTCTCAGCACAGGAAAAGGGTGTGTAGGGCAATCACCTACTCACAAACCAGATGATGCTGAGAAGGTGGAACAAAAATAGGTAGAAATAAGATCTAGGAAAAATAGGTATTTGAAGTGCAAGCTAATTGTTGAACTCCTCTTTCCTGATCAGCCATTTATCCTCCATCTCATCAGAACAATCAATAAAAATGGTTAACCAAATGCAGATATAAAATAAAAGAAATGTAAATTGTAGTCAACACAGCCACAAGTTATTGTCCCCTAAGATATTTTCTTACCTGACACAGAACAGCTGGATGACATAAACAAGTCTAAAATACTTTCGAGATAGTGACTTCTGTGTGCACTCTCATTCCTTCCTGAGCCAATATGTTTTTCACTGTGCTTGGAAAGGTTACCCTAATCACAAGAAAACTGTGGAATTATCATTTTCAGTGATGATGAAAAGGAATCTGAACAAAAGATGATGCAGGAATAAAACCTAAACAGAACTAATATGCAGCAGACTGGATTAAAATGACAAAAGAGGAGTCATTACTATGGCCTGCAAGTGCATAGAAAAAATCCTGAAAAGCTGTATGTATATGGAGGATATAAAGTGGAAAGGCAGGTAGTCAAAATAGTATGAAAGTTGGAATGAATTCACATTCAAGAAAAAAGAACATGTAGATTTTCATTTGTTCATAAATTGTTCTGACTGTGGAGTTTACTTCTGCCTGCATAGTGAATCCCATACCACTATGTGTGTCACTCTATCTGTCTCTCTCACAACTCAATAAGCAGCAATATTTGGTATTAATCTGGTTGATTCCTTCTCTCTGTGGCTGAGTTCTGAGGGCTTTTTTTATCCAAGGCAACTTTGCAATGTTTCTCAAGTCCTTGTAGATCTTTCTAACTGTGAGCTAAGTTGTGATATGAACATTGCTTCAGAGAGCATCCGTATTTTGAAGACAAAAATATAGAGGGATGAACAAACAGGATGTGAATGTAAATTTATATACTGCATAACCTCTCCCTGACAGCATATTTCTGGTTTGGCATGAAGACTCTTTCATGCCACACAAAAATACTTACCAGTGTCTTTCCATCACCACCATTCTCCCAGACAGTGTAATTGATGCAGTGGGAGTAGTCATAGCCTGAGATACTCTTTGGTGTAAGCCTTTCGTGATGATAATTGTGTTAAATTGTTCTAAACCAAAAAAGCACTAAGCAAGGTTCTTGTTTTGTATAAAAGTCACCTGAATAATCTGCTAGTTTTGAAAAAAAGAATAATAATTATAATGTGTTTCCAGTTTTGGAGAGGTTTAAATAAAGGATGTAGAATGGGAACATTCCATAATTAGACATAGCATCCACACTATTTTATTCTTATCCCAGCCTGAAAACCATGTCAGATTACATTGTAAATGCTGTAGGGCAAAGGAGTATTACCACACATGCAAGATAACTATGCTGATCTTCAAAGGAAATGTTCAATTTCTGATTATTGTGCAGTGTTTCTTCATTAGGATGGGAATAACTGGACTACAGCCACATCCCTGGAGAAAAGGTGTAAGAACTCTTATGTGAATACTTTAAATATCAGCTGACTGGCTAGGAGAACAACTTTGCAGAATAGTAATTCAACATGAATAGACAGCAAGCTTTTTCAGCAGTGAAGGCTAGCTGCATTTTTGGTTGCATTAGCAAGGGTGCAGTTAGCATGTTGAAGCACTCTTGAGACTACATCTGGAATACCACCTCTCTAGTCAGCACACATTCCTGCCCTGCCCCAGCCCCAGTAAAACAGAGATATCAAAAACTGTAGACTGCAGCAGAGGGTCAGTCACTAAGATGATCAAGGGACTGGAGCAGAAACATAGGAGAGGTTGAAGGAATTGATTTTGTTCAACATGGAGAGAAGAAGGCTAAAAGATTAGTAATTGCGTGACTCCAAATGCCAGAGCTGTAGTCTTAGAAGGGCACAGTGAAATCAAGTGGGAAGAAGCTGCAGCAAGATAAACTCTGATTAGACATAACAAAAAGTACTTTGTCTTGATGATGCTTCTGCACTGGAACATGTTTCTTGGAGATCTTGTCAAATGTCTGTCCTGGAAGATATTCAGAAATCACCTGGGCAAAGCTCTGAGCAACATGAGTTGGAGCATTGGAGTTAGGCCTGTTTTGAACAGGAATTTGTATCGAGACACCTCCAGAAGTCCCCCCCCTCAATTTTTCTATAAGATTATGATTTTTATTATCTTGCTTTGCTAATTTGAGATGCCTAGAAAAAGTATTAGGGCTTTTTAAATTTGTACAAGCAGGTCAGCAACTCCCCCCAAACCACAAATCTTTTCTTTTTATGTTGCACAACAGAAAGAGCAGCTGCACATGCAGGACCCATCTGCAGACCTAAGTAACAAGAAGATTGTGTGATAACTTGAGGCAAAAAAACCCAACAGCTTTCATGAAACCGTTTATGTGTCACTTTTTCTGCCCAGCTGTAAAATGGTGAACAGAAAGCCACATCCTGTGCCTTGTCCTGAGAAGCTCGGGGTGATGTTGTGGTAAGAGAGGCTGATGCGTTATCAAAATGGTTTGTTGAGTAAATGTCAAACCACATCCTGTTTTGCTAAAATTTAACTGCTGTTCCCTTAAAGAGATATTTTCCAGCACATTTTGGCGTATCACCTGCTCTCATTCTGAGGTACCATTTTCTGCTGAGGCCTTCAAAGACATTTTCCTCTTCTATGGACTCTGTGTTAGACAGAAACTCCCTTTAGGGCCTCTGCTCTAAGCCACCTACTCTTTCTGCCTGGCTAGTACATTCTCAGGTCTTCTGCATCCAAAGCTCAAAAATGCTCCCCTACCTTGGTCTGCGTTTTTCCTACATCTACGCAAGAAACATTTATACATAAAATGTATTACTCCATTCTTCATTTAATCCTGTGTGAGCTTCCACTGAACTACCAATGGTTTAATTTGTGCTGTGAGGGAATAATGAGATGCAAAGTGGATGAAAGATCTCCAGAAAAACTTTCCACATTTATTCATCCCTTGGGTTTATAGTTCATGGTGCACAGAAAAGGTCCCAACAAACACAGTTTTACAGAAACACACTCTGGTTCCCTTTGCTTCTCCTCCACAGATTAGATTTTCTTTCCTATCTCTCGATTGTATCCTTTCTTCACTAAGTTGTGTCTTTATTTTCATTCCTAGTTTACTTTTCATGAACTTATTTTCTTGTTCTCTAATTCTTCCTAATTTTACTTTTTACTCTTTTCTTTGAAGGTCACAATTTTATCATACATTATCTAGTGCACCAGGAAATGTTGCCTTCTTTTTTGTCTAAAACCCTCCCCTTCATTCTCACTAGCTGATTCTCTTGAAAATAATAAGAGACACAGTGTAATGGCAGAGAAGGGGACTTACAAAAATATCATCCTGAACACATCACTTTCTCATGTTTTGAGGAGATTAGAGAAGT